>JAZKJV010000034.1:0-409622 GCA_037367405.1 Ottelia alismoides
TAAGGCAACAATTATGGAGTGAATATTGATTGAAAATCCCTTTTTGTAGGCATCGAGCTACTAATCCATTTTCTTCAACAAGTGTCGAGATCACTTTTCCTTCAGCCACAACTTTACCTTGTTTGCGGTGGGGTCACCCTATTTGTAAATACGATGAATGGTTCAAGGAGGTTGCTCTGGTTGATTTATCTGTTTTCTTCTTTTATTTTAGTTTGCATCCTTTACGATGTAATGTATAAAAATTGTAGCAAATAAAGATTGTAAATTAAAAGAACTCAAGAGAAATAATAGTGGGTCATTTATAAGAGGCAATTCATTTTTGATCCTAGGACATTATTAAGCTATATATAAAAATGTTGGGAACCATGCCAACAGACTCTGTGGCCCAATGGATAAGGCGCTGGTCTACGGAACCAGAGATTCTGGGTTCGATCCCCAGCAGAGTCGTTTGATTTTACTATATTGATTATGGAGTGAATATTATTGAAAAGCCCTTTTTGTAGGCATCGAGCTACTAATCCTTTTTCTTCAACAAGTGTTGAGATCCCTTTTCTTCAGCCACAACTTTGCCTTGTTTGCGATGGGATCACCCTATTTGTAAATACGATGAATGGTTCAAGGAAGTTGCTCTTGTTGATTTATCGGTTTTTTTCTTTTATTTTAGTCTGCATCCTTTACGACGTAATGTATAAAATTGTAGCAAATAAAGATTGGAAATTAAACGAACTCAAGATAAATAATAGTGGGTCATTTATAAGAGGCAGTTGATTTTTGATCCTAGGATATTATTAAGCTATATATATAAAGATTGTCAACCAGAACATCAATACTGTGTGGCCCAATGTATAAGGCACTGGTTTACGAAACCAAAGATTCTGGGTTCGATCCCCATCAGAGTCGTCTTTTTTCTGTTTTTTCTTTCCTGCCTCCAGATTTTAACAACAATTTTTCAACAGCTTGGTGAACATTTTAATCTGGGGATCAATGTGAACGATCCTGATAAAACCAAAGGGAAATCAATTACGTTCATCATTGTATGAACATCCGAAGTTCGTACATTTCAAAATGTCCAGATAGATCACTTTCTACATCATAATTATGGCACCATCAACTACTTCCACTTGAGAATCACGCACTCTTTGAAAAAATAACTGACGATCAAGGGACATGATTGTTTTCAAGATTCTAGTTGGAACACTATCTAGAGCATAATTATACCGCCACATGAAAATTCATAACCCAACTACTTGAGAATCACACGATCTTCGAGACATTCATTGATCGCCAAGTTAATCAAGAACATTATTATTCCAAAGACTCCATCTAGCAAAGAATATATCCAAATTCAAAATGGAATGGTTATGCGACCTTCGAGAATGGAAGTGGAGATCATACACGCTTTTCATGTGTTCAAATGGCATCTACTACTTCAATCTCTCTTATGAGGAGGAATGTTAGAAATCCTCAAGGGCGGGCCTTAGCTCTTCCAAGGACGCTTCTGGTGTTCCAATCCCGAGAGAGAGAGATCCTACCTAGAATGTGACCTACTCCCGCAGATCCCTCTATGGGTTTCATACTATTGCTCCACATTTGTTCTTAATAATCTTGTGATCCTATTAGAAATGTCCCTTTTCATGGACGCTCCTAATGAGTCCTAGATTCATCAACATATTGTTCAAATCGTAGCCCTTATCCTTAATAAGATTATATTAATAATCCATGCTTTGTAGATAATTAGTGATAATTAATATGAATAGATAAAGACTCAAATCATCTTGTAAATAATGCACATATTTAATTCAACGTTCCTTATTCCTTTGTGTTTCTATTTACCTATAAAAATCCTTGCAAATAAGATTTATATTATAAATCATATAGTGTAATTATAATCTTATTAAAAATCAAAAATGAGCAAAAGGAATGAAAATAGGAGTTTTTATTTTGTTAAGATACCTACAAAAATATTACTATGTATATATGATGTATTTTGGTTTTAAGATACCTTTACCACTTAATGATCTGAAAATTAATTGTAAAAATATTTCATTTTAATTTTTTTATCTAATTTTTATTTTTCTTTTATTTCATTGGGCCATGCAGTCGCCTCTAAGCATGTCGTGTGACCCGCCCCTCTACCTCTAACTGCATCTACCAGCAGTCGTTTGATCCCTTGATTAGACAGTTCAGCTCTTCCCCTTTGTGCCTCATCGGAGGCCATTTGATCCGGATATCAGACGATTCAGATCAAACCATTAGAGAAACCACTAATCACCCTATCTAATTTGTGGATATTGTGTTGTAGTTGGACATGTAGCGATTTATCAAAAACTACTTAAAAATATTCAATTTAATTCAAGTGGTTATGTTTTTTACTTGGGCAAGATCAAGGACGATTACAAGGAGGTAACTTATCAACTAAAGATTAATTTTCACATCATTAAGTGCTCAAGGTTTCAAGAAGAATATTTTTACGATTTTAAAAATGAATTAAGTGAAACAGTGCAACATGCCACCAAGTTTAGAGTGTTTTAACAAATTTTCAATCAAATATAGTTTGAAAATTATGAAACTTGGCCAAATAATGATGGAAGTTTAAGCTACTATAAATTTTTTAGAATTTTCAAATATAGTTTGATATTTATGAAACTTGGCCAAATAATGATGGAAGTTTAAGCTACTATAAATTTTTTAGAATTTTCTAATATGAAATGGACAAGTATATTTCACAATATAAATTATCCTAGATAGTTTCTTATATAGAAGAATCCAGGATAACTTTAAAATTCTAAAAGTATTAAGTCATGGTCTAATTAAAAATCAATTACACTAATCACTAAATAATTTATTTAGACGATAATATGCATGCAATTTAGATGATTTTTAGGCACAAGACAGAGAGCAATTAATTCTACCAAGATTGATTTTTATGTAGTTTTTAGAGAAAAGTATGATTGACTATAAATTAGTGAAGCAAATTGGGTAAAATGTTTCTCATTTTCTTCGATAATTTTTATAAAATAAACCAACGTCATGTAAACACAGACTAAAGCTCCACATGTAGAGAAAAATATACTACCACTGTTTTATTTTCATTTCTGAAATAAAATGGCAATAAGAGGTTCAAACGTATGCACAAATAGAAGGGTATTGCTGCAAAGTAGAAATAAAGTTCAAGAAGAGAATTTTGGTCGAACGGTACTTCTTTAATTATTATAAAATAGTGGGGCTAGTCCGCAAATCTACCAAGCACATGAGGAGCATGTGAGGAGTTGGGACCCTCCTTTTTTCTTGCTAATTCCAGAGAGGTCGGGGGAGGTGATTATGCATGGTAGTGCATGACGACTGCATGTAATGGTTGTTGCTGCTCGCGATGGTTGATGAACAGAAACAAGCTTCGTCGGAGCTCGCCTAGATCATTCTGGATGAAGGTGTCTCCTCAAGATCTCCGCCTTCCAATGGTGGCTGCTAGATAAGGCTAATTGGTATTCTTCTTTGATTTAAGATTCAGCCACTTACACTGCTCTATGGTGAGAATATGTCTTTGGTGGTTGTTGTAGTTATGAAAGTCTAGTGAGGAAGAACTCCGGTGGAAAGGGAAAGTCAACAAACGACCTCCCTTACACAGAGATGAAAACTATTATAGTGTTTCCAAATGGTTCATCGAGGATCTATTGTGGAAGCTCAAACGAGGACGTATGAAGTATTGCTAGTCGAGTAGCTCCGATGTACAACGAATCCCAAACTTCTATGTGGATCTCAGAAAGATGGTGTTATTGTTGGCGGTTGAGATTCACCTTCGAGGGTGCTTCGGAGACAGGGCTAGATGAAGAAGGTTTCCGCCCTCTTCTTCGTTCACAGAGGTGGAGCCTCGATGAGGAGTTCCTCAATTGGAGATGAGGTTGCCTAATGTTTGTTGGAGATCTTGGTCTGATGTTTGGATCTAACACCTGAATAGAGTCCTACAAGGGGGATAGATGGCTTGATATGGAAAGCTCAACCCTAAATATGATGCTCAGGATGAGGAAGGTGAATGGATGCTCTAAAAGTAGCTGATAGAGGAATCAAAGCAGCTCTATGGGAGGTTCTAGAGTAAGGAAGAAATAAAAGGATGAAGGAGATGTGGTGACATTAGTTCATCGATTTGGCTTTAGGTTCTAGAGTTTTGCTAAAAAGGTGGAGTTGATTCACCTGGGATGGAGCTGCTTACGATGCTCTGATTGTGACCTTAAGGTGCTGGCATGCAACGATTCTTAACAAGATTCTAGAACTCAAAGCCGCAGTAAAGCTCAAGATAAGCTTTGGATCTCGCCCAAGAATCTCACCTTTATCGTTGCCCAACGATTCTAGGGTCGATGTCACTGACCCAACGATCGGAGCTTGATGATCGAGTCGATCTCCAAATTGGAGGATGAGGTTAAGGTGGCGATAGAGATGAGGCTTTGAGGGGAGAGGGTTGGGGTTCGTGGGAGCTGCTGATTTGGTTGGATATGGACCTGGTCGAGGAAGAAGAGAGATGGAGGAGGTGTGTGTGGGTCGCAAGCATGGGTGGACGGTGGAGTCCACCGTCATTGGTTTGGGGCAGAGAAGGTGGAGGGAGGAAGACATGTTCTTAGATGTTCGGTCGGTCAAGATCGAACGACCAAGGAAGCAACACATGGAAAAAAGTTAAAGGAAAAGAAAAGAAAAGAAAAGAGAGAAAGTGTGATCAAGGCCGTTGGATTGAGATTTGATCCAACAGTCCTAAAGGATGCCGGTTGGAATTAAGTGGGGGATGTGTGGCGGCTCCAAGAGCTGCCACATGTCATCACCAGAAAAATTAGTCCCAAAAATAAAAGAAAATTCAGATTAAAATAAAAAATGAATTCAAATTGAAAAACTTCTCCACAAAAGTCGTTCGTCCAGATGAGATCTACAAGTTTTATGAAGATACCAAGATCAAAAAATACCATTTGTACAAACTTATTTTTTGGAGGTATTTTACGTATATAAAATACCATATTTTGTATTTTGTATTTTTTTATGATTTTTATTCAATAAAAAATCAAAATAAAATGAAATCAAATAAAATAAAATAAAAAAGATATATTTTTGAGATTTTTTAATAATTGAGAAGATATATAAATAAAATAAAAGAGATTTATATGCATACTCTATATACCAACTCAAAACAATTCTTTTCCTTTGACTTTTATAGTGTTTTGAAATTAGATTTTTGCACACACTATTAAAACACAAATAAAAGAAAATAAATGAAAAAGAAACAAATTTACAAAAATTCAATTATGTAAATAAAATAATAAGTTAAAGTTAGTAAATATGTATAACATACAATGAGGTCCCAAAATCCAAATTTCGCGTATGAACTCCGATTCTTTTGAATTTAGTCTTGAATTTTAGGTATTTGAATGTATATAAATTCAAACGTTAGTATAGGTTCAAAGGAGATTGTATGTGAAAGATATTTGACTTTATGACCTTTTGTCTCTGAATTAGGGTTTGGCTTTATTGCACATATATACAGGTCGGTTCTTCTGTGATTTTTCCTTTGTTAATGTTAACGATATGTACACAATAGAGTGTATTTTATTTAAATTGAAAGTAGTATAATTTAACTATAAAAAGGTAAATTTAGGTCAATATACAGGAGAATATATATATAAGATAGGTCTTTCATTAGGAATTTAATATAGAACAATTATCCCTAATTATTAACAACATGCCAATTATTTATTTATGTATTTAAAGAGGTTTATTGGATAAATTGTCTTGGGGAATGAGATAAGATTAATGAATAAGGTGGTTGAATTATGAATTCATCTATCACTCATGCCCATATCACAGCCGTTAGATCACAAGATCTAACGACCGTTCTTCATCGTCAACCTCCACCTGCTCCTCTTCATGTGTGAAAATCTCCTTATCGGATGTTCTTCATCGAATGTTAACCAACTCTCCATGTGGCTTCGTGCCTTGATTCATGTACCTTCCGACAGTCTGTTCCATCCTCTTCTTCTCCAACTCCTCCTTAGCAGCCATCCACCTAATCTCTGCAACTTCTCATGGGTTAGAACTGGCACCTCATCAATTGCTCACGTGATCAAAACTTAGATATAGGTGTCCGTTCCAACCCAACTAGCTATGTGCAAGAGAGCTTCGAGCCCCCCCCCCCCCCCCCCCCCGTGACAATAAGAGTGATTAGGTTAAGTGAAGACAGAGCCCCATCTCCATCGAGATCCGAGATTACTCCACCTTCATTGCAGCTTTTATCTAGAGATTCTTGAGCTCTATGTTGGCAGTGCATGTTGAGCAAGGACCAGGAACCATCCTAAGCCTCGTCCCAGCACTTCGATTCCATCTCTGACACCTACTTCCATCTCCAGGCACCTTTGTTCTTCCCTCGTTTCTATTTTCTTTGATTTTATTAGCAGCGCATGTATACATTCCAGCGACTCCAATAACCTTTACACCTTCGCCACTACAATAGATCACTCATACTCCTTTTAGGACCCTACCTACTCAACTCTGGTATAGCCCTCCAGCACATCCATTCTATTCCCAAATCAAACAGCATGCTTCGAATATTCCTATCTAACCCTTATAGGTACTTCAATACATCACTAATTAGTGGTTTGAAGTACTCTCTGATCTCGAGCTTCAACTCCGACGTGCAGACATTGTCCTGGTCCACAAGTCATCTCTCTTCATCGTAGATCCTCCACCACCTTTACCAATACTCTAGAAAGCCTCCTTGACCTTCAACGAGACTAGAAGATGAAGAAGGAGCAGCGAAGCCCTCTTTGGAGATCCATTTGTGTGCTACCGTCTGCGGAGGAGTAGCCGATGTGAGCACCTACAATTAACATTGGATTGAGCCTCATCAACATTGATCCTGCATCCCAGATGGAGCATGAGCCTGACTCACCGTCTCTCTAGCCTCGGAGGTATTGAACCTATCCTAGAGCGTAACAATAGCATGCATGGCCCAAGCCACCCCATCCATCTGAACCACCTGCCAAGCCTACCAATCACGTGACATATTCCTGCCAAGCTTGCCAATCATGTGCCCTTGCATGTGGTTGGGCTATTTGTAGTGCCCAGACCCAAGGTTTGGGTTATTGCATTCCAGTCCTCTACTCATGCATGCGCTAGGTTATTTGTATCCAAGTCTAGCCAATATCCATTAATATACAAAACAATCCTTTCGTACCTGGAAGATTTACGTAGAATCCCTTCTAGCTTATTTCAATTGTAGATAAGCCCATGTTGGCATTATTTAATTAGTTTTTAATTAAGTTTTTATATGTTTTTTATTGCAAAAAGAGTCATGCATTTATTGATTAATAATATTTTGAATAATAAATCCAAATTGAATGAAATTGATATTGTTTTAAAGCTATGTTAATTTTCCTTCTAATGGTGTGATTAATTCTTGGATGGGACACTTGGATGTTTATTTATTAATCAGAGAAGTTCATTGGTTGATGGTTCTTGTTTTAAATGTCATAATTAGCACTTAACTCCAAATTTTGCATTTAAATAGTCCTTGGAAAGCTTATTTCGTGTAGGTTCAATTAGAAGATTTGATATCTGATTTAAGATAATAAATTCCTTGGTGTAGTATTATGTTTGAGCTAAGTGATCAAGGACTTATATTTTTAGATGCATATGCATTCAAATGAAAGTGGAGCATTAATTGAACATTATTTGTGACTAATTTCTTTCATGGTTTGAGCCTGAAATTAAAACATATATTAATTCATGAGTTTTATTGCCCTGTTTGTACATTAATTGACCATCCACATCATTATTTTTGTTTATTAAGTATAAAAAGATAAAAAAATCTCAATGCATTGCATTGTCTTGATTATAATATCACTTTATTAGATAAAATATCATGCCCCTGAGTTCGATCTTGGACTTACCTATGTAAAATAAATCAAGCCACACTCTCTTCATTGAGATTAATTTAAGCATGATTTTGCATGAATTGCTTTTAGCCTAATTACAATGAGACCATTTTGACATAGTTAAGAAGCGATTTATCAGCTGCTACAGCCTCCAACCACCAGAAAAGGTTTACCAAGCTCTCCATCTCAATACATGCTTCCAAGTAGATCACGACTTCCACCCCTCAGATTTTTTTGCCTGATGAACTTAGATGGTTGGGTGGAACTAGAACGACGGGTGCCTCTTGTGCATTTTATTCTATTACTCCTCCATCTTCTGCCCTTTCTCTTAGTTGTTGGTTACCGAGATGCTACCAGTGAAAGTAATGGCCTTGGGTGGAGGGGTGGGGGTTGGCTGAAGTTTACGGAGGTTTGTCACAAGGTGAGTGTGCAACCTTAGTATGCACTTGTCCTCAACGGGTAACTCGACTACCTCATCCATGGATATGGGTTCACTAAGGGAGTATGTGGAGACCAACCTCGATGCTTGCATGCAACTTCCCTAGCCACAATCCTTAACAGACCCATATCTTCTTCTCCCACATCCCCTCCTTCGAACGACAAACAAGGCCCCAAAAGGCCCTTCTTTGACATCCCAATAAGATCCAAGGTGTTGCTTCAACAATTGGCCCCTATTGCCAACAAACCATTACCACTTGTTCATAAAGGGTCGCCTATATCGGGTTTCACCTTAAGTCCCCTTCCCATAACATATTTGTGCTATGGGGATTCGATTCCACTCTCACCTCCTCATCGGCTAACTCAATGGAGTTTTATCTTGCCTAACATACATTCCCATAGGAACGATACATGGTGAAATTGGCGATGTCTGGAAGTATGTTGGCCTTTACCCTACCCACCCCCTCCCCTTTCTTAATGTTGGTGGTCATTTGTAATATCAATAGGATCTTTAAAGTTAGGGCACGATGATTCCATCTCTCCCACAAGGTGTAGAGCTGATTGGCCTAGTAGAAACCAAGGCTAGGCTGAAAAACTGAGGGAGATTTGCCTCCAACATCCCTGGCTAATTAGATCCCTCTTAATCGAATATATCCTTTGGAACGAAAATTACTGGACCTACTCCCTGATGGAAGTCTCCCCTCATGATATCACTCTCTCATACTCTATTTCTTAGGGTTTGACTATAGCCATCACCGTTATCTACTTTGTGCCAATCTCCAGATGGCATGCAAAGCTTTGCGGGATGAACTTGTACACATCAGTGACTCCTTGGTTGTCCCTTGGCTGGCTATTGGGGACCTTAATATGCTTAGATATGGTAATAAAAAGTTGGAACCCCCCCCCCCCAATCTCAGAAGTGTGTATTGAAGCCATGATCAACTTCACCCCTGAGCATTTATAAAGAAGAAGCTCTATGATGGCTAATTGGGATAAACATATTCAATATCTAAAATAAGCCTACGGGGAGTATGTAAAGCTAGTTAGTCACTCCCAAGACCCCTACTTAGAGGGTAGCTAAATCGGGAAAGGCACTAGGGAAGGCCCTAGATAAATTGTAATTTCTAAGGTCTCCTCTTTTTTACATTATCGTGGAGTGGGTTATAGTTGACTTTACATGTGGTTTGATTGATATTAAGTCATGAAGCCACCTAAGCTGATATACTCACCTCTCCATTCTAGCGACCATCTTCTATTAATGATCTCCATGGCCTCCCACCTAATGTTGTTCCAATGCTTTCACTATTGGGCTAACTGTCCGGCTACCTTGACATTGCAGTAGGGAACTCCGCTCTGAGGTAGCCTAAAGATGAGCTCTCTACCACTCTTAATTAAGTAGAATTATCATTAGCTATAGTAGGTGATAAAAAGTGAGTAATAAAATCACATAAATTTCATTGTGGCAATTGTTTATTTTACTTGGGTTGGTCCCAAGGTTGAACTCGGAGAGGTAATATGATGGTCTAGAATTAATTTTTGAAAAAACATAGGAGTAGGTTCTCAAAGATGATTTTTAATGACTTTTTGGGTTTTGAATTTTTTTATGAATTTTTAAATAAAAGATGTAGGAGCTTGAAGAAAATGTGTTGAATGAGTTTTTGTAATTTTTTATTCAAGAAAATAAATGCTATGAAAATATATGAGAGAGAATAAACAAATGCAATATTTTTTCGAACTTTTAAATGATAATGAATGCAAAGTAAGTTATGCAAGAAGATGATCAAGATATTAATGTGCACCTCAATTTAATCCCCAAGCCCTAAAGTCAATTAGTTTCAAAAATAATTGATCAATAATTCTCAATTTAATCTTTCAAGCATAGCCCCCTAATTCCAAAATTTTTGAGCAATTAGGAATAATATCAGAGAAAATATGTCTCAAAGATGAATGAATAACTCCCTCAAATTTATTGATGTTCAAAAATATCTCAAAGAGACTAATTAACTATCTCATATGATAAACAAGGGAGAAAGCTTCAAAACAACACCAAAACACAAGATTTGAACTCCAAATGCTCAAAATATGAATGAAATAATTCTAGGGGTATAAATGTAATAAAAATAGATAAACTTATTTCAAAATAAACCTTCAGAGGGGCTTCTTTGCAATTTTTAGATGCCGACAAGGGCTGTATATAAATTTATCCTTTAGCGGGGGTGTATATGTAAATTTCAGAAGAGCTAGGGTTGTTCATGCAGTTTCTCCCAGTTGATCACAAGTAGGAGGCATGTGAAGGGCCTTCTTATGATTTAAGATAATTCAAAGGGCGCAATTGTAGTTTGACCACCCCCACATGAGCGACTCACGTGTTGATGCTCGGCTCAGGCCATGTAGGGCATTTGTTGTGCTTCGATGGACTAAGGCTCAAAGTTCAATAACTAAGGTTCGGGATAAAGCTCGGTGCATTGGATCTAAGATGATCCAATGGTCATCTGTGCGGTGTTGATCGATGGCCCTTATCGAGAGGTTGATCTGATCAAAAGGTTGTGATTGAACCTTGTGCGTGTGGTCTAGATGTGGACTCTTGGCTTGATCAGATGGTTGTAGAAGGGTCTTAGAGAAATGATGGAGATAAGCTCTAGTCTCTGATCGAACGACAACAACTGATCGTGGGGGATCCTCTTTTTCTCTCGTTCTTTCCTCCGTCCAGGCAAGGTGCGTCTCCTGTTGACACACGATGAGGAGAAGCACAGGAGACTTCGGTGACCTGATGTTGGAGGCTCAATCTGGTTAGGGTGCTTCAATGGATACTTGCAAGTTGTTAGACAGTGATGAATCCATGACTCACATCCTTTATTCTTTTATTTTATCCAAATTCCCTATGCAAAATCTCTCTCTCTCTCTCTCTCTCTCTATATATATATATATCAAATACAATAAATTAGCATTGTGCATGCATTTGTTAATATTGTGTAATTAGCATTCTTTTTTATCAAAATAAAAGAATAAATAAGAAAAGAAAAAGAAAAGTAATAAAATAAATATGTGTTTATACAATAAGTGCAGGCTGGCCCGAACCTTGAGAGAAGGCCAAATATTGGCATGATCGACAAGGAATAAAGTAGGGAGAGATAGGCCCTTATTCACTATATATATATATATTCATCTCTACTCATCCGGTATATATCCTTCACATGTTTTTATCTATAAATAAATTAATCTCAAAATAATTCATTTTGCTTAATAAAATTTGTAAATAAAAATAATAAAAAATAAGATTGTGCACAAGTGTACAACACCTATACTTGTATTTATTTATTTATTTTGTAAATAATTTGTATATATTTTATATTTTTGACATTTGTATATATTTAAAATAATTATATAAAATTTAAATAAATTTATAAAATACAAATTAAATTAAAAATAAAATCATCTTTTCATTGTACAAATTGCAGACATGTATATATTAGACATAATACCAATTTGTGAATACCTATAATTAATTTGTAAAAATCAAATAAAAATGTTTTTATAAACTTTAAAATATTTTGTACATAAATAAAATATAAAATTAATGTATATTTATAAAATAATAAAATAAAAATACATGTATGTACTACATAGGGATATTATACATGTACATAATATCATATACTATATATACCATATATATTTAATTATTATAAATAAATAAAAATAACAGAAAATAGTTTGAAAAATAACAAATAATTTTTATTTTATTCACTTTTATTTTAAAAATCATTTGCTATTTTTAATTATTTTTTCTTTGATTTTGTATATTCTTAATTTCTGATTGGTCAACCGGGTCTGTTGACGCGGGTTAACCGTCTCTCTTCTAGATCCGATTGGGGCAGACCTTCACAGAACCTCATTTCTTCCAATTATTGTGCCCGGATCTGACCACCTTTAGCCTTGGATTGTGGACCCATGTACTCCTTGATGATCTGTGACCCTCACGGATCCCTAGGTAGGTCCGGATCCCCCTAGGGTTGCATGCTCTCGCTCAATCCTTCTAGACCCCTGGAACACCTATAAGTATTCTTCTTCTGCCTCCACTGCGAAGCATCTCGATCCTCCCCATCGTTTCTCTCCACCTTCTTCTCAGGGTAGTGACAGGAATCGAGTAGACATTTTTGGAGCTCATATTACAGCCACATTAACGCAGTTCGTACATAGCTGGAGAAGCTTCGTCGCGTTCAGCCTCCTCTGCCTTCCGCATTGAAGTTGAGGCCACGACCTCGCCTCCACCTCTGTTTCTCTTCGCCGATCACAGTAGCACCCTCAAGTATCACTCTTTCCATTCCCTTTTTTGCCCACTTCATTCGATCGATCCATCAGCCACCGTTCACCAGAGTTGCTTCGACCATCGGGTCGGAGCTCCATTTTCCACACCCATCCATACTGATCTTTCTGCTATTACCACCTTCACCTTCTTATGTATTCTGACCATCCTAATTCTCGCTCATCAGAGTGAGTTTAGGCATGGACCTCCTTCTCTCGTCATAGTCGGAGGACAAACATCATCCACCCCCACTTCTTTTATTTCCTCTACTGAATAACCTTCATTGAAGCTTCATCTTCGAGCGTAGAATACTCTTGCATATTAAGGTGTACGAGAAACCTCACTTCGATGCTCCATGGGATAGGCGGAGTACCTCCAGGAACCACCACTGCCAGATCGTCATCGATTGGAGATCCGGCCCATCAGAGTGCTCCACCTGACGTGGACCCCCCTCCAACTTAGTGTTGGACCATCTAGCGAGCCGATTTGCACCGTGGATCACCAGATTTTATCGATCGAAGCTCGCCCAACTCCACATTCGTCTACGTTCATCCAGGCCCCGTTTCAGTCGTCAGATGAAGGAGCCTCGTTCCCATATTCGATTTGAGCCAAACATTAGTGCCAAATTTAGGTGCTCAGATCATATCTGGGATAGATCTGATCGCACGCCAACAACTATACCCATACCATCAGATCTGCTCAGCAGCAGTCGATCAGGACCATACGCAAGCACCATGATCCTGAACTATCAGATCTTTTGCAGAGGCATATCAAGGTCGTACGCCAAAAGCACACGCCTTGCACGTGCTATGGGTATATTGCACTTTCTCCCCTGTAGTTTGATTTATTTCATTTTAGTTTAAAAATTGTAATATTTAGTTAAAAACATTTGCAGTTTGGACCTCATATTTTCATTATTTACACTTTCGTCTAGTTGAGTCAAACTTCACTTGTGTCCTCACGTGCTTTTGTGGGTATTTTGCAACCATATGCTTGGCTTTCTTATTGCTTAATGAAATAGAGAATATTTGTATTTATGCCCCTATGAAGACTCGGACACATGTAGCACATGATTGTTTTGGGTTAATTGCACCTGGGGCCCCTGTACTTTATTGTGTGTTATTATTTGGTCCCAATAGGGCTGCTAATCGAACTGAACACGTTCGTATTCGATTAGAGTTCGTTCGATAATAGTTCAAAAAATGTTCGTTCGTTTCTAAATGAACTGAACATGAACTTCAAATTTTAGTTTGATAGCTTAACGAACCGAATATGAACATAACATATGTTCGTTCGATAAAAGTTCGAGTTCAATATATGTATATGTGTGTGCGTATTTGTATGTGTAACTTAGTATTTATACACTTAATAAATTTTGATGTTAAAGAAATTGTGGTATTTATTGTACTTTGTACCACTTTAATTTGAATAATTTCTTATTTTTACTGCTTATTGAACCTTGTTATTGAACTCTCGTTTCGAACTTGTTCATATAAACAAGTTTTAGTTAAGTTAAATTGTTAACGAACTGTTGTCGAACCGAACTCGAACGTTCATTTTCTAAACGAACTCGAACTCGAACATATCCTATCGAACATTTATCGAACCGAACTCAAACTTTCGAACTTCCTTATCGAACCGAACTCGAACATAGGTCCGTTCGTTACAGTTCGGTTCGATTAGCAACCCTAGGTCCCAAGACTTAAAATAGTTATAATTAGGTCATTGCTTCACATTTTTAATCTTTCTCTTTTATTACTTGTAATAAATAGTAATTTGGCCCCTAAAATTCAATAAAAATCAATATTAGCTCTTGTTAGTATCCACTTTAGGTGGCAATTTTTGTGTGCTAAATTTCTTGTATTTTCTATTATTAAAAAATCAAAAACTGTAGAAAAAGCCCCTGTTTGCCTTAGAAAAATTCATAATAATTTGAAAAATGTCTTGAAAATCTAAAAAAATTAGAATAGCTTTGTTTTGATTTTTTTGAATTTATATCCATTTTCATTGCATTTTCTTTTATGAAAACACAAAATTTTGCAAAACCCTAAAAATCTTATATAAATCATATAAAATAAAGTAAATCCAAAATTTGTGATTTTGATTCCTATTTGTAGATGTTTACATGTATTTTCTGATAAAATTAATAACCGGTATTTTTGAGCATATTTGATATTTTAGATTTTCAAAACACTATTGGTTATCTAATGTTAGCTTTATTCATTATTTTTAATCATTTTGAAAATCCTAAAAACATATAAAAATTCTCTAAAAATTACAAAAACATTAGAAAAATATCCAAAACCTATAAATGTTTTTACTTGAATTTTCTATATACTTTTTAGCCTATTTGAAAAATACAAAAAGAGTATTTATTTTCCTTTTCTCCTTTGTTTGCATTATTTTCAAAAACTAAAAATTTGGAGAAAAAAATAAAAACCACTAAAAAGAAATTAAAAATCCTTTGGATATTTGAGTCGCCTTCCTAGTTTATTAATTGTGCTCCTTGTGTTCAACCCTGGTTGCTAGACCAGGTTAATAGTAATATCTATACCACTTTCTTGATTTGTTCGATTTCTTTAGTGGTTAAATAATTTTCTCAATTTTTGGCTCGGTTGATTTGAGAGACAACGACACATTAATTAATCAACTTAACCCGAGTAAGTTGTGCGAATATCAGAATAGCACCGTTGCCGGGGAGCACGAGTAGGTAGTTAGGATTTTTGTCTGTATCTTGTTTTCTTGTTTCTTTCTTTCTTCCTTTTCCTCTTTATTTTCTTTTATTTGTTTATATTTTTCACAAAATCTATTCTAACACATTCTCTGGTTTCTCTTTGTTGCGAGTGGTCGCAGAGCAAGGGAGGCGATCTTAGGAGGGCCAACGCACCCGAGCGAGGTGAAGGCCGGCAGGAGAGAGAAGCAGCTTAGGAGAAGCAGGAGACTGTTTTAGACTAGATTTTATTTTCAAGCATTTCATTTGTATAAATTTGTAATAATTATTAGAGGCTTTGGACACTCTTATTTAGGGTCTGTTTTGTTGAGTTCCGGTGCACTCGGGGGACCTCACCGAGTTTTCTTCGCTATTTTCATCGCCTTTATTTTATTTTATTTTATGTATGTGAGCCTTAGACTTAGGCTTTTTATTTGGTTGAGCCAGGTAGTGATTAGGTCCAAACACCTAAAAGAATATGTGTTACTATAGAATCGATTCAAATAAATTATTAAAAATTTGGATTTGAGAGTGCACGCCGAGAGAGGTCACATACAATGTTGGTAGGACTCGTTGTAGCGGGCATAGAGTGGCATTAAACACCGGACCTTGGTCTCACTTCTAGATAATTAGCACTTTGTTCTTACCGTAATAAAAGTTACTGTTTAGGGTGATTTCTTTGTGTGTCATATAGGTAGTTTAATTTCTGTCTTTACATTTATGTGTGGATCATATTGCATGTAGACTGTTGGAGCAAGATACGCCTTCTATCTCGTGCATGCATCATTGACTTCATCGCGCATCAGCTTTTTTGATTTCCTCCCTTGATTTTATTGGACATAGGAATAAAAGGAAATCGGAAAATTTGTTAGACATGTATTTATCCAAAAAATGCCAAAAAATGATAAATCAATAAAATTGGGACTGTTAAACAAACTCGACCCTAAATTAAATGTAGAGATCACATTCATTATTTTGGGGAGAGTAACCCCCTCATTATTTGAATTTACTTCCAGAGTGAGTGAGAGACAAACACTAGGATAGAGCCAAGCTACTGATTCTATAAAAAATGATTAGCTACTTCTCAGTGTGGGAACATGGGTAGTCGGTTGACTGTCCATATTTCCTTAGCAGAGTGGGTGGTTTAAAGGACATTATGTAAGGCTCCATCCTTAAGTAACGGGTAGTCGTTTTATAGTTTGTACATACACCCATACTTGCTGAAAGTAGATGCAACTAGTCATAAGAATTCGAGCATGTCTTTAGGGAAATACCGGCACCTAATATCTCACTAACTCTTTTCTTAGATTGCATTATCACCAAAATTAAAAATAGAAAATATTAACGACCGAGCTTTCATGGTCATCATTGCGTCAAGTTGGTGAATTGGGGTTTGATTTCTCATCATTGTTTTCAGTCCAGATCTACTCTTCCCTACTCCCCACATCACGATGATGGGCAGGCAGTCTCTTAGGCTACCTTTGGTGGTACTACTTCTCAGCACACTTGTCCATTCATATAGGGTGGTTCTTGAGAGCTCAGACCCTCTCTTGGAACCTGAGTATTCCACCCCCTTCTTCTTTGACCTTCCCCACCCATAACTTGAGGTATAACAGTCAGAGTAGAATTTTCTTGACTTGGTTACACCTGAGGTCCTCTCTTTTTCCTTTTCAGAGTCTGACAAGATGGCCCAAGAGCAGAGAGATGATGAGCATCCAGATATTCACGATGTGTTTGATCAAGCAATGATCAACAACACTCTCCTGTCATCCCTAAAGGTGATGCAACAACAGATCCAAGACCAAGAGTTTCTCATGATAGAGGTGAGGCGGGAGTTGACTCAGATGAGAGATGGGTGAGCAGATGCGAGAGATGACGGACCATCCGATTGTGTTAGAGAGATTCCTAGACATAAGGACCGAGAAGATGCCAGAGCAGATGCGAGACCAGTGCGCACCATATGGCCACTGCACAACCCTGGTACGAAGCTCACTCATATGTGGATCCAGTTGCCTGCCATTCTTGGCAATTTTGAGCTCTGTCCCCAGACGATTCAGTTGTTTCCCAAGTTCCATGGGCACACCAACGAGGAGCCCCATCTACATCTCCAGGAGTTTGAGATGATATGCAGCACAATACATGACATGCTGGTGGACAAGGGTACTATTAAGATGATAGAATTCCCATTTTCCTTGGTTGACAGAGAAGCCTACTAGTTGAAGCACTTGGGGAGGGTTATCACTACCTGGGAATAGTTGAGGACCAAGTACCTCAACAAGTACTATCCACTCGGTCGGATGAATGCAGCACGAGCCATGATCAGCAATTTCACCATGATCCCAAATGAGCAATTCAATGAGGCTTGGGATCATTTTAGAGAGCTCATTGATAGGTGTCAACATCACGATATCAGCAAGCCCAACTTAGTCCAGTGTTTCTTTTGTGGGCTGACACCTGAGCTACAGAGGCTAGTCAATGCCTCTTGTAGAGGGTCCTATTTTTCTGAGGACGAGAATCAGGTCTATGCCATCTACGAGGAGATGGCTAAAAACTACACTGTGATGACCCATGCTCGTGTCTACACTCATGTGAAGCCTTCCCCCCAGGCATTGTCGCACGACAGAGTTGCACGCATTGAGGCTGGTCCATCTTCATCTTCTACAGTCGCGGCACTAGAAGAGTCACCAGCTGCAGCATGGGCTTCATTAGCCAAAAGTTGGATCGCATGGAGATCATAGAGAAGAAGATGTGTCAGGGCCTAGACAAGCTCAACATGATTGATGAGTTGGGCCAGACTTTGAGTGACCTCAAGACACAGATCATGTGTCTCCAAGAGGCACAAACAGCTTCTTTACCACAATCTAGGTCACATGATGATCAGGGGAGTCGATCATCAAAGTTGTCCACCTCATACAGACATGTCCACCACATTCAGGTGGAGCACGTTCAGCCATCCATGCAGTACTAGTTTCCACCACCACCTTCACCAGACACACATATAGTGGTATATCAGAATGACCAGGCATCGACATCCCTTCCCCCACCTTCACACGAGCAGACATAGCCGTTGATGGAAGTCAATAGGATTTGGTATCCATAGTACCAATAGTAGCCCGGTATACATCGTGATCATCCGGGTTTCGGATGATCCACTGGAGGTGCTCAGTCCCAGCAGCAACCTCCAACATAATCGAAGCAGGGTACCCAGCAGCATAAGCCCCAGTACTCCCAGCACACCGTACCTTGACCCCGGTACCAGGGTCAGTAGTGGAGGAAGCAACAACCTCATTCTCAGTTTCACCAGCCTCCCCCTCACTCTTACCAATAGCAACATGGCCAGCCTCAGCACTTCCAGAGAGTCAACCCATCCGATTCTCATGCACCCTTGCATGAGAAGCCAGCTTTAGAGGATCTCGCACGTATGCTAGCAGAGCAACAAACTACTTTTAGGCAAGAGATGGATGCGTTCAGGTAGGAGATGAGAGAGATCATCAAGGGCAAGGCCGCCATATCTGCACAAATCGAGCCAAATCCAAATAATCTAAAGAGAAAGTATGAGCAGGTATAGTTTACAGAGTCTGACACTTCTAGTGAGGTACTTGATTATATGTGTTATTTATTTGATGTCGATTTTGTGTCACTTAGGAGCGATAGGAAGCCAACCGATGGTGACTCATCTAGGCAACATCCAAATGTAGACTCCAGAGTGCCAGATGAGTAAGAGAGCAGTGTTGATGTCGTTGATGTTGATGGTCGTGTTGATGCCACCCATTTTGAGGATGATCCAGTCGATGATGCTGATGTCGTCCCTTCTCCAGATGCTGCAGGTGGTGGTGTTGATGCCACCAGTATTCCATATGACGGGCCAGAGCATGGTATTGATACCGCTACTTCAGATGTTGTCGGTGATACAGATGCTACCAAGAGTTTATGTACAGATACTCCAGTTGTTTTGACCGTTACTCCTGTACCTGAGGATGATGATTCTAGAAAAACACAAAAAATGAAAAAAAATGAAAAACAAAAATATGAATAAAGGAAAAGTTTCGGTACCTTCTCCCGGTCCATCTTATGTGATTGATGATTGTATGGATTCCAAATACTTACATGGTCAGATATTTTTCCTACTTTAGACCCTCTAGTTCCTAAAGAGGGTCCCTCTATCCCCTTCCCTCAAGCACTCCGCTTAGGGAAGCGTCAAAAAATAGAAAATCCCAAAAAGAGACAGTAGTTAGAGTTCACCGAGCAGATGATAGACAGATTCCATATCCAGCTAACTCTCCAGGAGGCATTAGAGCACATCTCTCTCTTCCAGAAGAACCTTAAAAAAAAGACCACAGTTTGTAGGAAGAAGAGGCACAACCACGATGCAGAGATCCATGTGCTCACCCGTACCACATGCTTCCCTATTCAGAACTGATTGCCAGCAAAGAGACCAGATGCAGGGGTTTTATATGTCAGATGCCACATTCATGAGCAGCGGTTCGATCGCGCTCTATTAGACAGCGGGTCTTCGATTAACCTCCTTCTGGCAACCTTACTTGACCACTTCGAGTTTGGCCATCTTCGATAGAGTAGGTGATAACACGGGTAATTCCAAAAGGGTTGCCATGAAAAATATCAAAAGAGTTGTCGCTGAGGCGACCACTCATGGAACACCCGTGTTGATCAGTAATTAACCCACAATCCAAAGAATACAACAATCAAGCTCAAAAATAAATGTGAATTAATCTTTATTTACTCTACCATAAAATGTACACTGACAAGTATGTAGAGGTCGAACCACAGAGGGCAATACAAAATGTCATAGCCCATATGTAAATCACAGTCATCCTTGTGTGGGTTTTTGATATTGTTTTTTTTCTTTTTTTTTATTATTATTCTTATTATGATTAATTTTTCATAATATACTTAAGTAATATGTATATATATAATAAAATATATGTATACCCATAGAGGGTTAGTATATAGCTTATAATACATACAATATATATAGGTATATATAAATAAAATAAATATATTTTTTTCTTTTTTTCCCTTTTTTTTGGATATATAGATATATATATAAAGGGGGTATTATAATATTTATAGGAATACTCAAAAATAGTCAAAAATTCAGGAATAAAGTGGTTTTGGGATTTTCATGGTTTTTTGACTGTTTTTGTGATTTTTGGGTATTTTTGCAAACATTTTTAGTATTTTTAAATAGCTAAATGATAGCAAACAGTGGACTAGGTACTGGCTGTCACAAAAATATATATTAAAAATAGCTAACAGCCTCAAAAATTTTCCACACTAATTTTCTAATAAAGATAATACAATATATCATAAATAGGGCCTGAGTTTATATTTTTCTGATTTTTCTTTGGTTTTTAATATTTTTTTGAAGTTTTTGGGTATTTTTGATTTTTAAGGTTTTCCTTTTGAGATTCTTAGGGATTTTTGGATTGACACTAATATAGGTCAAAATACACCATAGGTAAATTTTTTGGAATTTTTCGAGGCATTTTGATATTTTTTTGGGGTTTTATAAGTTAGACAGGGAATAAAAGACATGTTTTTAATTTTTAATAAATGCAAAAATGAAACAAAATGCAAAACTAAAAATATGGCGTTCAAGCACGACCAAACAGGAGATTAAGTCTATTTTTGCAAGATTTTTCGACTTAATATGAAGCACTAAATAAATAGACAAAGCCTTCAAAAATTAAATGGCCTGGCAGGGGTATTTTTGCAGATAAAATAGTTTACAGGGGCATACATGCAAAAATCATAATAAAAATACACTTTAACTTTATTTTCAGGACCATTTAGTAAATACAGAAACCCGGCGGGGTTTAGATGCAAAATTTCACGCGCCTCACGTGGGACTGCACGTGAGGCGTGGAAGGACTAAAATGCAAATCTTAAAACATCGGGGGCTCTTCTGCAAAATATACATTTTATTTACAACTGAGACTTTTATTTTTGGCATTAAATAATAAATACAAAAAGTAGAGGGGCTTGATAAGAAATTTACCCCTAAACAAAGCTTCTCATCCTACGGCGCTGGAGGCGTCACTTATCCACGTGGCAGTCATCGGACGGTCAACGCCGATTCGTCGATGAAGGGTGGAGATTAGAACCTCCTGGCTGATCTGACGGTGCACGTATGTCTTCATCGAACGATCGGCGTTCAATCTGGGTCGCCCCTCTCGATCCAACGATGCTGGAGGCATCTGGAAGAACGGGGAAGAAGCTCGCCCCCGGCGAGCTTCGATCGGGTAGCTCGGGCTCCTCCGGGCACCTCCCACGCATCTGAAGTTCTCTGATCGTAGCTGGGAGGCTTCCGCGTCGTCTGACGTTTCTTTCATGGCTCCTGGAGGTCCAAGTCGATGGAGCGAGGTCGGAGAAGAAGAGGACCCCCAGGAACCTCTTCCTGGGTCAAAGCAAGCCCAAAAGGGCTCGATTCTTCGATATACCTGCATAGGAAGAACCACGGGCGAGAGAGCTTTCTCCTCGACCCGGGGTTTGAAGCTGCGATGCAAAAATGAAGGTGGGCGGAGGGGCTCCGGCGAACGGCGGAGGGGGAGCCCCGATTCGCCAAGACCTAGGGTCCTGGGTTGAACAAGTGTGTGCGAGAGATGGAGAAGGCGACGAGGAACGAGATGGGATGCTTGGGGCGGTCGGATACAGTCGGGGATACGGTGAAGAAGTCGCCGGAGCCAAGCTCCGGCGAACTTCGAATTTCGATTTTTAAGCTACATGCATTAATTAAAACCTACTCTAATGACTGGAATGAAAAACTAACATCTAAGACTAACTAAAAATGCATAGAAGGTCAGCTCTTATACCTGGGGGCCTCCAGGGACCAGGGCGGACGCCGGAGCTCCGCCACGACAAAATCTCCTTCCTCCGGCCGAGTCAAGATGCTGGGCTACTCCCCCTGTCACGAAGAATAATCCAGGAGCAAGATCTAGGCTTTAGGTTGGAATAAAAGTGGCCAAATTCGAGGAAGGAGGCGGAGCTTGTTATTTATAAACAATGGCAAGAGGCCTTATTACCCGGCGATTATTAACTGATCCAATGAACATCTCGTTGATCTATGATTTTGGCGGGCATCATGGAAGATTAGGGAACAATTCTTGTGAAGGAAGTGTTGTCGATTGATGGATGGTGTGCCCGGGAAAAAGGCATGAAATCGGGGGAATGGACAGTTCAGAGACGCCAGGCGAGGGATGGGACAGTTGACCTGGGAGTCAACGAAGGTCGACGCCTCATTGGGCCACGTCAGCCGCTACGAGACAAAATAGAAGACCTGATTAGAGATTGATTCATTTGACACCCTAAATGATTTTATTAATTTTTTCTTATAAAATAAAAAATGTGTATTATTTCGTTTAGTATTTATTTATGATTTTTATTGAATTTTTTGAGGTGTTTTATTATAGTTTTATTTAGATAATGTGTATATGCATGTATTTACATGTATTTTTATGTATTTTATTTTTAATTTGTTTATTTTCTTTTATTATTTTATTGGCTTATTTTATAAATTTATAATTTATTTTTGTGAGTATAAAGGTATTTTTGTTTGATTTTTATGAGTTTATCTATATTTTTAAATAAATAGGTATAGATGTATGTAGGTATACTTATAGGTGTTTTATCTATGTATTTTATACAATTAATTTACTTAATATATTTTTCTTGATTTTTATTTTGGTTTTGTATTTTTATTGAGTTATGTATAATGTATACATTATTATAAAAATATAAGAGAGCAAAAGAATCAAGGATTAAAACCCTTTTTATTTATAGATAGGTACATAGCATAGGTATTTTGTCTATGAATTTGTAGACTTATTTTATTTTACAAATTAATTTTGGTTTTCTTTAACTTCTCTCATGTGTATGCATTATGTACATTATTTACAAAATTCTAAAAATATGAATTTATACAAATAATGAATATTGAATAAAATGAATATTTTAATCAGTCCTATATACTAGGAGGGCCAAAAACCTAACTTCTGTATATGGACTCCAAAAATCATGAAACCAATTTTATTAAATAGTTTGTGGAATGCTATATACAATTAAAGGTGAGTTTGGGTGATTTGGAGTTTTTATTTGCAAGATATGGGTCTGTGAAGTTGAGATTTTGACTTTTTATTATGTGTATAAAATGTACACTGGGGATTATTTTTGTACAAACTCAATTTTGCATTTTTATTCATATTATTATCTACAACTTTCATGTACAAAGTTTCTTTATTTGATGAATAAATAATTATGTACAAAATAGGTATCAAAAATGCATAATAAATGCATGAATAAATGAGGTATTTATTGTGCACTGGCCCTTATCTCCCCCTACTTTATTTCTTGTCGACCAATACCATGCTGGCCTTGGTCTCGGGGTTTGGGTCATAAAATATTTACAATATTTTATTCCTTTTTCTTTTCTCCTCTTTATTCTATAATTTTGGCAGTAAAACCTTATTTAATGTAAAATAAATACAAGGAATAATGAATGCTATTATGTATAATTTGATGCTATTTACATGCATTTGCTGGGGTTTTTGAGGCCAAAATGATAGAATAAAGGTGATGAAATGGAGATTCATCAGTAGGATAGTGCTTCAGTTTGCAGATAGATCTGTCAAGAGGCCGAAGAGTTACTGATGGACGTTGTCGTCACCATGCAGGGCCTGAAATTCCCCTTGGACTTTGTTATTTTGGACATGGAGATCCTTGAATGTGTGATCGATACCCCCATCATATTAGGTCGACCTTTCCTGGCGACAGCAAAGCCCATGTCTGATCATGATAGTGGGAAGGTATACTTTCACGTCGAGGGCGATAGTATATAAATGGAGACGATTGAGGAGATGAGAGTCAGAGATTTAGCTATCTCAGAGCAGGGATTGGAGCAAACAACGAATATAGAGCCACACATCCACCACGGGTGTGATTTTGGGATTACAGACGCCAAGACAGTTTGGGCAGACCTATATTCAAAAGCTCTTGTCACACCTTCAGATTCCACATATTTACAAATGCCAGCTGATGAGAGTTCGGAGAGCACACATATGGAGAAGGATACCTTAGAGTCGATCAATGCACATTCTGATAGCGAGTCTGAATTTATTTCATGTCATTCAGATTCAAATCCCTCAGACTCAAACACAGGTTTTGATTGGCAGGATTTTGATGAGTATTTGTCGTGTTTGATGTCTACAGAGCCTACAGCTTAGACAGAGATAGAGCCGGTGCAATTGATAGAGATACTATTAGGGCCATCTTCGTTGAATTTAGAGATGCAGTGAGAGTTCTCCCATTCAAATCTAGTATCCTTCACTAAGACCTTTTCAGAGGCCAGATTTTCCAGCTTCCACATGTCCAGAATTGAAGACCTTACCGCACAGCATGAATATAGATTCTTACGGGCGAGCCAGAGATGTTTCCAGTCATTATCTCAACAGATTTGACCGATGACTAAGAATCTCCTTTTGATGAAGGTTCTTGAGAGGAACCGCAAGTCAATCGGTTGGTATGTAGCAGATCTCCAGGGGATAAGTCTGGCCATGTGCTCCCACCACATCTATCTTGAGGATGACGCTAAACTTTCGCATAAGTTCCAATGTAGGATGAACCTGAATCTTATAGAAGTAGTCATGAAGTAAATATCCAAGTGGTGTAGCGTTGATTTTATCTACCCCATCTCCGACTCCAAGTGGGTTAGCCCATTACATGTGGTACCCAAGAAGATGGGTATCACTATAGTTGTGAGTGGTTCTGGAGAGGAAATTGCTACTCGTTGATGAATCTCCATTTCAACACCTTTATTCTATCATTTTGGCCTTAAAACCCCTGTAAATGCATGTAAATACCTCTAATTTGTATAAATTAACATTCATGCATTGTTGTATAAATATTGTATAAAATATTGTTTTTAATGCCAAATTTATAGAATAAAGAACAAAAAAGAAATAGAATAAAATATCAAATATATTTTATGACCCTAAACCCTGAAACCTAGGCATCTTGATGATTAGGTTGACAAGGAATAAAGTAGGGGGAGATAAGGGCCAATAATCCAATAAAATTTCCTTTTATTTATTCATTTTTATTCATTTTTGCGACCTATTTTATTTTCTACTTTTTATACCTAAAAAAAGAAGCTTTCTACATGAGCGATGTAGATAATAAAATATATAAAAATATAAAATTGAGTTTACACAAAAATAATATACATAATAAAAGCTATACTCTAAATAAGATTCCAAAATCCCAACATCCCAGACCCATATTCTCAAATGAAAACTCAAAATATATCGAAATCACCTTTAATTATATACAAATTTTAATAAGCCATTTAATGAAGGTGGTTTCATATTTTTACGAGTTAAGATGTGAAAGTTAGGTTTTAGACCGCTATTGTATAATATACCCGATTAAAATAATCGTTTTATTCATTCTTTATTATTTTAATAATTTTATATTTTTATAATTTTGTAAATATTATTTATAATATATGTACATATTAAAACTAGAATAAAACCATAAATAAAACACTAAAATAAAATAAAATATAAAATTACATAGATGAAATATCTACAACTATACCTATATATTTAATATACATATTTATTTAAGTGCGACTATTATATCAGAAAAATATAATAACAATATATTTATGTATGTAAAAATAAGTTATAATTTTATAAAATAAGAAAATAAAATAATAAAATCAAAAATATGAAATAAAATAAAAGACACAAAATATAGATAAATATACCTATAATTTACCCTAAAAATAACTTGTAATTATATTCCTTTAAAAAATAAATAAAAATCAGAATAAAATACTAAAAAATTATAAATATTTTTTTATTTTATAAATTAAAATTAATAAAATCATTTATTATTTTATATCTATTTTATAAATATTTTCCAGGATGTTTTTTCTGGTTGGTCCACGTGGACCAACGAGGGCGCGGCACTAGTTGACTTTGGTCAACTGCACTGCCATCGTCCTGTAGCCTCTGACACCTATTGTTTCCTCCTCATTTCTCGATTTTTTGGGGCTCTATTCTTTCATCACATCGATCCCTTGATAACTTTTCTTCCTCGTTCATCAAGTCGGGTTGTGGATCGCTACATCGTTGCAACCACCTCGATCTTCCAGCCATTCCACCATCTTGTACAAAAGCTTTCCTCCGCCTCCGTCCCACGTTTGAACCCCATTTGACCAAGATTGTCCCCCTTTCTCTTGTGTTCTGGATCGGAGAAGACGAGAACTTCTCCTCCGGCTAAGTTTATCGGAGTTAGGTGAGGTTGGCGGCGTGTTCCACCATCTCCGGCGAAGGCTCGTCGTGAGGTCATTCCTCCTGGTTCCGCCAGTGAGGTACACTTACTTTCTTGCTTTTCTAAAGTAGCGTAGTCTCTAGGTTTCATTTCCAGTTGTTATTTTGTGTTTTAATTACATAATTAGTTGTAATAAGCCCCTTTGAAGTTCGTTGGAGCTAGCCTCCGGCGAACTCCTTCACCGTGATCTGCCAGTTCTTCGCTCCGCCTCTCAACCCCATCTTCTTATCCTATCGATTCCCTACGCACCGCATCGCTCTGTTTCCCCTAATCCATTGTGGATCAGGCAAACGGATCTCCACGTCCACCACCTCGTCGAAGATCTGCCGCCCCGCTTCGCCCGCTTCCATTCCACCATCTAACGGGACGAGGTAGTTTTCCCTCGTCCCTAGTTTGCTCTGTGCAGGATCAAAGCGCAAAAACGTCACCTGGGGCGATTTTGGCCTTTCGTCGGAGGTACCTGGAGCGCCGCATCTTCCCTGACACCCTAGAAGAGCTTCGATGCACCTTACGGCCTTTTTCCGCCCCCAACAGATAAAGGACCCCCGCAGGAATGTGTAGAGCATTTTTGGAGCCGTAAAGAGCGTCAGATGAGGTGGGGATTGCCAGGAGAAGCATGTCGTTGTGGTGCTTCATCCCAGTTCTTGCAAGGTGTTTCTCCACCGTCCGATTATGCCCTGTTCTTGGTGGCCTACAACGGTCGTTGGATCAAGCGTGCCAGAGTCGTCGGATATCCTGGGAAGATCTAATCTCGACCCTACAATTCGAAATGTCATCGTGCAATGGGAGCTTGACAAGTGGATAAGTGACTTCATCGCAGTCGTTGCCTCCCGCCTTTAGCTGGGTAATTTGCACATCAACCCTAGCAATTTTTGTAATTAATATTTAGTAGATAAACCTTCCTCTGTAGTGTTATTATTATGTAATATTTGCAACTTGGCCTCCCAAACTTGTTGTATTTACACTTTAGTCCTCTGCCAGCTCACATCACGTGGTTGCCCACGTAAGGTGGGCATTTTGCGGGTAGACTCTCACAAGTTTGGATATTTGTAATAAGACCAAGAACTTTTTAATTTAGTTATAACTTTTTGGAAAAATTACATAGTGGTCCATGTTCTTTATTTTATTTACAAAATGCCCCTATCAGTAATGTAGTTTCTTTATGTTTTCTCTATTTATTTAAAATAACACTTGTACTCCAAAAAATCCCAAAAAAATAGGATAGGTGTAGGTTAATATGTTGATTCACAATATAATTTTGCATTGTATTTTTAGACATTTAAATATTTTATAAAAATAAAAAAGAGCATTATTTTTCCTTATTTAGTTTAGAAAACCCCTAAAAAATGAACTTTTGGAAAATTCCAAAAAATAATTTTATATTTATTTGTGTATTTTTAACCTTTAGACCAAAAAATCACTAAAAATAGAAAAAGAAAACACTTAAAAATCGAAAAATCTCAAAAACCTTTATAAAAATTTAAAAATTCTTAAAAAATCCAAAAATCCTATTTTCTATTCTATAATTTTATTATTATTATTATTTATAAAGTAAAATTAATTTGGAAAATTATGGACTTGATTTAGTATTTTTAATTTCCATTTCAATATCAGCCTATTTCATTAAACCCTGATTTAGTGTATTTTTTACTTTAAAAATATATATAAATGAGCAAAATTACCTAAAAAATCTTAAAAATAGTAAAATATTATTTAAAACTCAAAAATATGTATTTCTTCACTTTTTTAATTAAATTTATATCTTTTTTAATTCTATAGTTTATATATAGCCTTATTAGTATTATACAGTGCGACTACATACGACTACAAGTTAGTTGCAATATGCGATCACATTGTTTCGACCACTAATGGTCTCATATGAAGCACGAAAATGATGCTTCTTTTGTGGTCACATATTTAGAGTTACGACCACTAGTAGCGAGTTTGTGCTCGCATTAACCACTAGGACCACAAATCCACTATTAGTAGTCGCATATGTGTGGTAGTAAATGATTGGATTTCTTGTAGTGAAAGAAAAGATATTTGTATCGTTTTTTCTCTAAACATATATTTATAGATACTTGGTATCTGATCCACGTTTTACAATGACTTGATGTCTAAACGAAGTTTTTAGGTTTACTTGGTGTCTGGTCAAATTATTATGGGTACCGTGATGCTTGATCAAGTGTACAAGAACTTTAGTGTTATATCCGAAGTTGAAGACTTTGGTGTTTGACCCAGAGCAATGTACTATTGTATGGAACTTTGGTGTGTGATCTCAATTGTATAAGCCTTTGGTGTGTAATCCAAATTATATGTATAAACGGTTGAGTTATTCGTGACAAATAACTCAGTGCAGCGATTGGTTGATTAATGTGACTGATTGGAAGTCTTGAATCGAGGACTTATGTTGTAGTTTTTACTCAGTCGAGTTTCCGCGCTAACATCTTTGATTAAGTAGTTACATATCTTGTTCACTTGTCTCTACTTATTCGTGTTTGTAGTATGATATGTTTTATTAGTCCATTAGTTACAATAATACTATCCATCCCCTCTCTAGTAGTAATCCCGATCCTACATGTTTCCCTCTCAGCATCTTAAAGGACCAGCTGAATAGTTTGCTCACAACAATGAAAGAAAGAACGGTGAAGGCATACGAAATTCGTTTATGACAAATGAGAATACAAATGACGGGGTGAAATGGATCCTACAGGATTACAAATGGCTTATGAGTATCGTTGTCCCATGGGTGAGATTTCACAATAACTTATCAATGTCATTATTTTGCGGGTGAGATTTCACGGTAACTTATAAATGACTTTCCATGTGTGTGATTTCACAATAAACTGATGAGAATAGAGCTAAGTATCGCAAGGAGTTGCGGGGGAGCACAAGCATAACGATTAATACATGTAGGAAGCCTAGAGATGGCTGAATGAAAATATTTCTGAAACCATGTTGACGTGAATTCTTGTTTTGTAGTAATGTGATTAAAGGATCTAGCGTATCCTCTATCATTGTCTTGATGGGTCTCAAATGCTAGAGTGCTAGTCTTTAGTTCCACATGTCTTGTTGGTAAGTTCCACGACCATGCTGATAGATATGGTACTTCCTTAGACAAAGGTAGTACGACGCTCGTTAAAAGACTTGAACTCTACTAAAAGTGTGTATCCAATGTGATCTCATTTGGTCATGGTGTAATCACTCCTCAGTATTCTCTTTGTGGCGAGTAAGCTGGAGGGAATGGGTTGAAGTCATAGTTTGGGTTGTTTGTTGTGTTGAATTTTCTTTATGCATTAGTTATGACTGTTGAGCTTTTGTGGTTTTGAACTCTGATTAGAAAATTATGGCATATGCATTGAATAATACTGTACTTATGAGTTATGAGTATACTATATATATGATAAAATCTAATGATACTATTAATACGTATAGGAAAAATGAGCTCATGACATGAATAACCATATAATGCTCGTAAAGTATATGAAATGATTTACGTGCAACATATAATAACATCTAATACAAATGGCTCAAAATTGGTGAATATAAAAGTAGGAAATAACGAATGATGAAATATGAGCATTTCTCTCCTTACTTTTGATTATTAGCCTATTGAATTGTGTCAAATTTTGCTCACTAGTATTCCTTCACACTTTAGGGAACGTTTTCACTACTACGTTGTTCTAATAGTTACAATTAAAATTTAAAATAGCGTGGAATCTACTTAAATTTTATATACATAATGTTGGGAACTATGAATATATTATATTGTTGGAGCAGCTTGATTCTTTTACTATTCTTACTTTACTTTCTGAATGTCACCTAGGATATGTGAATGTAGCCATTACTGAATATCTGGATCCTTGGAATATTAGAGGATCGAGTTGAGTAACTTGGGTGGGACGACACAAAACACCACCATCATTTTGCTTTCATTTTGCATAACTTGTCCAAGACAATGAGGTGGCACTTCTTAAATTGCAACAATTATTCTGCTTGGGCACATATGATGCGGAATATGTTAATGGCAACAAACTGGAATAGCCTCACCAGCAGGCTTGGTAGTCGAATTGAACATATTTGTATTAGAATAGAGTTCATCCAATAATAGTTTGAAAAATGTTGCTTGGTTCTTAATAAAATTAGAAGAGTCTAAAATTTTAGTCCAATATCTTAACGAACAAAATTCAAACGTAAAACATCTTTGTACAATAAACATTCAGTTTGACACTATGCATGTGTGTATGTATGCATGAGCGGAGGGAGAGGGGGGTGGGTAGGGGCCATGGCCCCCCCTCCCAAATAGGTAAATTATTAAATAGTCCTTACCATTTTCCATTTCTAGAAGAATTTCTCCAATTTTTTTAAATTTCTATAAAGGACAACAATTCCTTTCAACCATTTTTTAAAATTTCAGCAATATACCACCACCACAATTCCGTTCCCCATTTTCTAGATTTCTGTAAAAGCCGACCATTTCTATTAAAAATGTAAAGAAACAGATACAGATATAGGTGTTAGTATACCATTATCTATTTTTAAATACGAATACAGTTGTGGATACGGATATTGACGGATATGAAAATATATTACTATATCCTTAAAAGATGGATACATATGTAATATCACATTTGAATAATGTTAGAAATATTGTATATATTATCTTAAATATACATGTATTGGATAGATGCACATCATTTGAATATACTAAATCTGTTTCATAATAATTATACCAAAGAGGTGAAAGAATGTATAAAATTATGTTATATATATTTAAATGGATCTAGGAGGCAGCCAACATGGCTGCTCAACTCCCTTTTTCGATGTTTTTTTATTTTTTTTGAAAAATATCACGATGTATATTCATCCCTATATCTTTCCTATATACCATTCGAATTTCGTCAGAAATAGAGACTCCTACGGCCTCCATCGAGATACTGTCGATTTAATAAATCTTATTACTGTTAAAAAACTACTGTCTAGATGGAGGCCGTAGGAGTCTCTGTTTCTGATGAAATTCGAATGACATATAGGAAGGATATAGGGGTGATATTTTTCAAAAAAAAATGCCGAAAGCGGCTAAGGGTCAACCCCATTAATCTCTATTTAAATAAGTCTACAAATATATTTATGTTTGAAAATGGACAAACAGATACATATAGGAAAGTTTACAGATATCAAAATGATATCAATATCTGTATACGTTTTAAAACAGATACAGATTTCAAATACATATAAAGCAGATACGGTAGCGGTCGGATACAGATATATTTATATATGTTTGCATTAGTAATCCATATCCCTCATTTATCTAAATTTCCAGGAAATGATTCTACTTCCAGCCTTCCACCCCCCTTGCCTTATTATTTCATATTGAAACTAATCCAACATCATCCTTACCGTTCATGAAAACTTGTTCTCCATGACCTCACATGGAAAACCACTAGTCTAGCAATGTTAGAACGATAGCAAGCATGCGTTCTCCAGGCAACGCTTGCCCCCACTTACTCTGCCTCCTTCACGGTAGTCCGTCACATCTAACTTGATGCGATTTCATGGTCCAAGCAGTCCTGCATGTTAGCGACTCAGCACAACTTCATCGTTGGCACATCGATGACTCGACGCCACTATTAGTCAAAAGTCCACTTTACCATTTTTTGTTATATTTTTAATTAACTTTTTCAATCATATAATTGGCTTCATAACATACCTTGTTATTCAGACACAAATCAGACAATTCCATTTTATGATTTGGACATATATCGTACATATATATTTTGGCCCCACCTATAAAAATTTCCTGGCTCCGCCCCTGTATGTATGTATGATGCATATTTATATGGTTAAACATTAAAGTTGAAATTGCATAATTATATATTAAATAAACAATGAACTTAAGTTTTTTTTCAATTTTGATTTAATCATTGGTAGCGAAAAAAACTTAATTTTCAATTTGAATCATTTCTTATTTTTAAATGTGCTTACCAAATTATCAAACTTCATCACCAAACACCATTTTCGAATTGATTAGAGACTTGTTCATTTTGACAAGTTTTTCTTGAGTCAAATCATTAACATATTATTATTAATTACCAACCCAAACTTAAACATTCATTTTTTAAACGAATTCTAACTCGAACATATGATACCAAGCCTTTATCAGTTAGAATTCAAACTCAAAGTTTTGAACTTTCTTATGGAATTGAACTCGAACATATATTCATTTGTTACAGTTGGGTACAATAACATCCTTACTCTTTAGTCACCACCAGCTACACAAGATATTCACGGAGAATAATAAAAATCACAAGAGCCCAACAGAAGAGGAGAGAAGAGAAGGGAAGGGAAGAGGAAGACCTCATGCCAATGGTGAAGGCAACGATTATGGAGTGAATATTATTGAAAATCCTTTTTTGTAGGCATCGAGCTACTAATCCTTTTTCTTCAACAAGTGTCGAGATCACTTTTCCTTCAGCCACAACTTTGCCTTGTTTGCGATGGGGTCACCCTATTTGTAAATACGATGAATGGTTCAAGGAGGTTGCTCTGGTTGATTTATCTGTTTTCTTCTTTTATTTTAGTTTGCATCCTTTACGATGTAATGTATAAAAGTTGTAGCAAACAAAGATTGTAAATTAAAAGAACTCAAGAGAAATAATAGTGGGTCATTTATAAGAGGCAATTCATTTTTGATCCTAGGACATTATTAAGCTATATATAAAAATGTTGGGAACCATGCCAACAAGACTCTGTGGCCCAATGGATAAGGCGCTGGTCTACGGAACCAGAGATTCTGGGTTCGATCCCCAGCAGAGTCGTTTGATTTTACTATATTGATTATGGAGTGAATATTATTGAAAAGCCCTTTTTGTAGGCATCGAGCTACTAATCCTTTTTCTTCAACAAGTGTTGAGATCCCTTTTCCTTCAGCCACAACTTTGCCTTGTTTGCGATGGGATCACCCTATTTGTAAATACGATGAATGGTTCAAGGAAGTTGCTCTTGTTGATTTATCGGTTTTTTTCTTTTATTTTAGTCTGCATCCTTTACGACGTAATGTATAAAAATTGTAGCAAATAAAGATTGGAAATTAAACGAACTCAAGATAAATAATAGTGGGTCATTTATAAGAGGCAGTTGATTTTTGATCCTAGGATATTATTAAGCTATATATATAAAGATTGTCAACCAGAACATCAATACTGTGTGGCCCAATGTATAAGGCGCTGGTTTACGAAACCAAAGATTCTGGGTTCGATCCCCATTAGAGTCGTCTTTTTTCTGTTTTTTCTTTCCTGCCTCCAGATTTTAACAACAATTTTTCAACAGCTTGGTGAACATTTTAATCTGGGGATCAATGTGAACGATCCTGATAAAACCAAAGGGAAATCAATTACATTCATCATTGTATGAACATCCGAAGTTCGTACATTTCAAAATGTCCAGATAGATCACTTTCTACATCATAATTATGGCACCATCAACTACTTCCACTTGAGAATCACGCACTCTTTGAAAAAAATAACTGACGATCAAGGGACATGATTGTTTTCAAGATTCTAGTTGGAACACTATCTAGAGCATAATTATAACGCCACATGAAAATTCATAACCCAACTACTTGAGAATCACACGATCTTCGAGACATTCATTGATCGCCAAGTTAATCAAGAACATTATTATTCCAAAGACTCCATCTAGCAAAGAATATATCCAAATTCAAAATGGAATGGTTATGCGACCTTCGAGAATGGAAGTGGAGATCATACACGCTTTTCATGTGTTCAAATGGCATCTACTACTTCAATCTCTCTTATGAGGAGGAATGTTAGAAATCCTCAAGGGCGGGCCTTAGCTCTTCCAAGGACGCTTCCTGGTGTTCCAATCCCGAGAGAGAGAGATCCTACCTAGAATGTGACCTACTCCCGCAGATCCCTCTATGGGTTTCATACTATTGCTCCACATTTGTTCTTAATAATCTTGTGATCCTATTAGAAATGTCCCTTTTCATGGAAGCTCCTAATGAGTCCTAGATTCATCAACATATTGTTCAAATCGTAGCCCTTATCCTTAATAAGATTATATTAATAATCCATGCTTTGTAGATAATTAGTGATAATTAATATGAATAGATAAAGACTCAAATCATCTTGTAAATAATGCACACATTTAATTCAATGTTCCTTATTCTTTTGTGTTTCTATTTACCTATAAAAATCCTTGCAAATAAGATTTATATTATAAATCATATAGTGTAATTATAATCTTATTAAAAATCAAAAATGAGCAAAAGGAATGAAAATAGGAGTTCTTATTTTGTTAAGATACCTACAAAAATATTACTATGTATATATGATGTATTTTGGTTTTAAGATACCTTTACCACTTAATGATCTGAAAATTAATTGTAAAAATATTTCATTTTAATTTTTTTATCTAATTTTTATTTTTCTTTTATTTCATTGGGCCATGCAGTCGCCTCTAAGCATGTCGTGTGACCCTCCCCTCTACCTCTAACTGCATCTACCAGCAGTCGTTTGATCCCTTGATTAGACAGTTCAGCTCTTCCCCTTTCTGCCTCATCGGAGGCCATTTGATCCGGATATCAGACGATTCAGATCAAACCATTGGAGAAACCACTAATCACCCTATCTAATTTGTGGATATTGTGTTGTAGTTGGGCATGTAGCGATTTATCAAAAACTACTTAAAAATATTCAATTTAATTCAAGTGGTTATGTTTTTTACTTGGGCAAGATCAAGGACGATTACAAGGAGGTAACTTATCAACTAAAGATTAATTTTCACATCATTAAGTGCTCAAGGTTTCAAGAAGAATATTTTTACGATTTTAAAAATGAATTAAGTGAAACAGTGCAACATGCCACCAAGTTTAGAGTGTTTTTAACAAAATTTCAATCAAATATAGTTTGAAAATTATGAAACTTGGCCAAATAATGATGGAAGTTTAAGCTACTATAAATTTTTGAGAATTTTCAAATATAGTTTGATATTTATGAAACTTGGCCAAATAATGATGGAAGTTTAAGCTACTATAAATTTTTTAGAATTTTCTAATATGAAATGGACAAGTATTTTTCACAATATAAATTATCCTAGATAGTTCTTATATAGAAGAATCCAGGATAACTTTAAAATTCTAAAAGTATTGAGTCATGGTCTAATTAAAAATCAATTACACTAATCACTAAATAATTTATTTAGACGATAATATGCATGCAATTTAGATGATTTTTAGGCACAAGACAGAGAGCAATTAATTCTACCAAGATTGATTTTTATGTAGTTTTTAGAGAAAAGTATGATTGACTATAAATTAGTGAAGCAAATTGGGTAAAATGTTTCTCATTTTCTTCGATAATTTTTATAAAATAAACCAACGTCATGTAAACACAGACTAAAGCTCCACATGTAGAGAAAAATATACTAACCACTGTTTTATTTCGTTTCTGAAATAAAATGGCAATAAGAGGTTCAAACGTATGCACAAATAGAAGGGTATTGCTGCAAAGTAGAAATAAAGTTCAAGAAGAGAATTTTGGTCGAACGGTACTTCTTTAATTATTATAAAATAGTGGGGCTAGTCCGCAAATCTACCAAGCACATGAGGAGCATGTGAGGAGTTGGGACCCTCCTTTTTTCTTGCTAATTCCAGAGAGGTCGGGGGAGGTGATTATGCATGGTAGTGCATGACGACTGCATGTAATGGTTGTTGCTGCTCGCGATGGTTGATGAACAGAAACAAGCTTCGTCGGAGCTCGCCTAGATCATCCTGGATGAAGGTGTCTCCTCAAGATCTCCGCCTTCCAATGGTGGCTGCTAGATAAGGCTAATTGGTATTCTTCTTTGATGAGCATTAAGATTCAGCCACTTACACTGCTCTATGGTGAGAATATGTCTTTGGTGGTTGTTGTAGTTATGAAAGTCTAGTGAGGAAGAACTCCGGTGGAAAGGGAAAGTCAACAAACGACCTCCCTTACACAGAGATGAAAACTATTATAGTTGTTTCCAAATGGTTCATCGAGGATCTATTGTGGAAGCTCAAACGAGGACGTATGAAGTATTGCTAGTCAAGTAGCTCCGATGTACAACGAATCCCAAACTTCTATGTGGATCTCAGAAAGATGGTGGTGTTGTTGGCGGTTGAGATTCACCTTCGAGGGTGCTTCGGAGACAGGGCTAGATGAAGAAGGTTTCCGCCCTCTTCTTCGTTCACAGAGGTGGAGCCTCGATGAGGAGTTCCTCAATTGGAGATGAGGTTGCCTAATGTTTGTTGGAGATCTTGGTCTGATGTTTGGATCTAACACCTGAATAGAGTCCTACAAGGGGGATAGATGGCTTGATATGGAAAGCTCAACCCTAAATATGATGCTCAGGATGAGGAAGGTGAATGGATGCTCTAAAAGTAGCTGATAGAGGAATCAAAGCAGCTCTATGGGAGGTTCTAGAGTAAGGAAGAAATAAAAGGATGAAGGAGATGTGGTGACATTAGTTCATCGATTTGGCTTTAGGTTCTAGAGTTTTGCTAAAAAGGTGGAGTTGATTCACCTGGGATGGAGCTGCTTACGATGCTCTGATTGTGACCTTAAGGTGCTGGCATGCAACGATTTAACAAGATTCTAGAACTCAAAGCCGCAGTAAAGCTCAAGATAAGCTTTGGATCTCGCCCAAGAATCTCACCTTTATCGTTGCCCAACGATTCTAGGGTCGATGTCACTGACCCAACGATCGGAGCTTGATGATCGAGTCTATCTCCAAATTGGAGGATGAGGTTAAGGTGGCGATAGAGATGAGGCTTTGAGGGGAGAGGGTTGGGGTTCGTGGGAGCTGCTGATTTGGTTGGATATGGACCTGGTCGAGGAAGGAGAGAGATGGAGGAGGTGTGTGTGGGTCGCAAGCATGGGTGGACGGTGGAGTCCACCGTCATTGGTTTGGGGCAGAGAAGGTGGAGGGAGGAAGACATGTTCTTAGATGTTCGGTCGGTCAAGATCGAACGACCAAGGAAGCAACACATGGAAAAAAGTTAAAGGAAAAGAAAAGAAAAGAAAAGAGAGAAAGTGTGATCAAGGCCGTTGGATTGAGATTTGATCCAACAGTCCTAAAGGATGCCGGTTGGAATTAAGTGGGGGATGTGTGGCGGCTCCAAGAGCTGTCACATGTCATCACCAGAAAAATTAGTCCCAAAAATAAAAGAAAATTCAGATTAAAATAACAAATGAATTCAAATTGAAAAACTTCTCCACAAAAGTCGTTCGTCCAGATGAGATCTACAAGTTTTATGAAGATACCAAGATCAAAAAATACCATTTGTACAAACTTATTTTTTGGAGGTATTTTACGTATATAAAATACCATATTTTGTATTTTGTATTTTTTATGATTTTTATTCAATAAAAAATCAAAATAAAATGAAATCAAATAAAATAAAATAAAAAAGATATATTTTTGAGATTTTTTTAATAATTGAGAAGATATATAAATAAAATAAAAGAGATTTATATGCATACTCTATATACCAACTCAAAACAATTCTTTTCCTTTGACTTTTATAGTGTTTTGAAATTAGATTTTTGCACACACTATTAAAACACAAATAAAAGAAAATAAATGAAAAAGAAACAAATTTAAAAAAATTCAATTATGTAAATAAAATAATAAGTTAAAGTTAGTAAATATGTATAACATACAATGAGGTCCCAAAATCCAAATTTCGCGTATGAACTCCGATTCTTTTGAATTTAGTCTTGAATTTTAGGTATTTGAATGTATATAAATTCAAACGTTAGTATAGGTTCAAAGGAGATTGTATGTGAAAGATATTTGACTTTATGACCTTTTGTCTCTGAATTAGGGTTTGGCTTTATTGCACATATATACAGGTCGGTTCTTCTGTGATTTTTCCTTTGTTAATGTTAACGATATGTACACAATAGAGTGGATTTTATTTAAATTGAAAGTAGTATAATTTAACTAAAAAAGGTAAAGTTAGGTCAATATACAGGAGAATATATATAAGATAGGTCTTTCATTAGGAATTTAATATAGAACAATTATCCCTAATTATTAACAACATGCCAATTATTTATTTATGTATTTAAAGAGGTTTATTGGATAAATTGTCTTGGGGAATGAGATAAGATTAATGAATAAGGTGGTTGAATTATGAATTCATCTATCACTCATGCCCATATCACAGCCGTTAGATCACAAGATCTAACGACCGTTCTTCATCGTCAACCTCCACCTGCTCCTCTTCATGTGTGAAAATCTCCTTATCGGATGTTCTTCATCGAATGTTAACCAACTCTCCATGTGGCTTCGTGCCTTGATTCATGTACCTTCCGACAGTCTGTTCCATCCTCTTCTTCTCCAACTCCTCCTTAGCAGCCATCCACCTAATCTCTGCAACTTCTCATGGGTTAGAACTGACACCTCATCAATTGCTCACGTGATCAAAACTTAGATATAGGTGTCCGTTCCAACCCAACTAGCTATGTGCAAGAGAGCTTCGAGCCCCCCCCCCCCCCCCGTGACAGTAAGAGTGATTAGGTTAAGTGAACACAGATCCCCATCTCCATCGAGATTCAAGATTACTCCACCTTCATTGCAGCTTTTATCTAGAGATTCTTGAGCTCTATGTTGGCAGTGCATGTTGAGCAAGGACCAGGAACCATCCTAAGCCTCGTCCCAGCACTTCGATTCCATCTCTGACACCTACTTCTATCTCCAGGCATCCTTTGTTCTTCCCTCGTTTCTATTTTCTTTGATTTTATTAGCAGTACATGTATACATTCCAGCGACTCCAATAACCTTTACACCTTCGCCACTACAATAGATCACTCATACTCCTTCTCCAGGTCTCCTCACACCTCGATCCTTTCTTCCTCCAGCAAAGAAGAAGAACCCATTAGGACCCTACCTACTCAACTCTGGTATAGCCCTCCAGCACATCCATTCTATTCCCAAATCGAACAGCATGCTTCGAATATTCCTATCTAACCCTTATAGGTACTTCAATACATCACTAATTAGTGGTTTGAAGTACTCTCTGATCTCGAGCTTCAACTCTGATGTGAAGACATTGTCCTGGTCCACAAGTCATCTCTCTTCATCGTAGATCCTCCACCACCTTTACCAATACTCTAGAAAGCCTCCTTGACCTTCAACGAGACTAGAAGATGAAGAAGGAGCAGCGAAGCCCTCTTTGGAGATCCATTTGTGTGCTACCGTCTGCGGAGGAGTAGCCGATGTGAGCACCTACAATTAACATTGGATTGAGCCTCATCAACATTGATCCTGCATCCCAGATGGAGCATGAGCCTGACTCACCGTCTCTCTAGCCTCGGAGGTATTGAACCTATCCTAGAGCGTAACAATAGCATGCATGGCCCAAGCCACCCCATCCATCTGAACCACCTGCCAAGCCTACCAATCACGTGACATATTCCTGCCAAGCTTGCCAATCACGTGCCCTTGCATGTGGTTGGGCTATTTGTAGTGCCCAGACCCAAGGTTTGGGTTATTGAATTCCAGTCCTCTACTCATGCATGCGCTAGGTTATTTGTATCCAAGTCTAGCCAATATCCATTAATATACAAAACAATCCTTTCGTACCTGGAAGATTTACGTAGAATCCCTTCTAGCTTATTTCAATTGTAGATAAGCCCATGTTGGCATAATTTAATTAGTTTTTAATTAAGTTTTTATATGTTTTTTATTGCAAAAAGAGTCATGCATTTATTGATTAATAATATTTTGAATAATAAATCCAAATTGAATGAAACTGATATTGTTTTAAAGCTATGTTAATTTTCCTTCTAATGGTGTGATTAATTCTTGGATGGGACACTTGGATGTTTATTTATTAATCAGAGAAGTTCATTGGTTGATGGTTCTTGTTTTAAATGTCATAATTAGCACTTAACTCCAAATTTTGCATTTAAATAGTCCTTGGAAAGCTTATTTCGTGTAGGTTCAATTAGAAGATTTGATATCTGATTTAAGATAATAAATTCCTTGGTGTAGTATTATGTTTGAGCTAAGTGATCAAGGACTTATATTTTTAGATGCATATGCATTCAAATGAAAGTGGAGCATTAATTGAACATTATTTGTGACTAATTTCTTTCATGGTTTGAGCCTGAAATTAAAACATATATTAATTCATGAGTTTTATTATTCTGTTTGTACATTAATTGACCATCCACATCATTATTTTTGTTTATTAAGTATAAAAAGATAAAAAAATCTCAATGCATTGCATTGTCTTGATTATAATATCACTTTATTAGATAAAATATCATGCCCCTGAGTTCGATCTTGGACTTACCTATGTAAAATAAATCAAGCCACACTCTCTTCATTGAGATTAATTTAAGCATGATTTTGCATGAATTGCTTTTAGCCTAATTACAATGAGACCATTTTGACATAGTTAAGAAGCGATTTATCAGCTGCTACAGCCTCCAACCACCAGAAAAGGTTTACCAAGCTCTCCATCTCAATACATGCTTCCAAGTAGATCACGACTTCCACCCCTCAGATTTTTTTGCCTGATGAACTTAGATGGTTGGTGGAACTAGAACGACGGGTGCCTCTTGTGCATTTTATTCTATTACTCCTCCATCTTCTGCCCTTTCTCTTAGTTGTTGGTTGCCGAGATGCTACCAGTGCATCTCAATTTAATCCCCAAGCCCTAAAGTCAATTAGTTTCAAAAATAATTGATCAATAATTCTCAATTTAATCTTTCAAGCATAGCCCCCTAATTCCAAAATTTTTGAGCAATTAGGAATAATATCAGAGAAAATATGTCTCAAAGATGAATGAATAACTCCCTCAAATTTATTGATGTTCAAAAATATCTCAAAGAGACTAATTAACTATCTCATATGATAAACAAGGGAGAAAGATTCAAAACAACACCAAAACACAAGATTTGAACTCCAAATGCTCAAAATATGAATGAAATAATTCTAGGGGTATAAATGTAATAAAAATAGATAAACTTATTTCAAAATAAACCTTCAGAGGGGCTTCTTTGCAATTTTTAGATGCCGACAAGGGCTGTATATATATTTATCCTTTAGCGGGGTGTATATGTAAATTTCAGAAGAGCTAGGGTTGTTCATGCAGTTTCTCCCAGTTGATCACAAGTAGGAGGCATGTGAAGGGCCTTCTTATGATTTAAGATAATTCAAAGGGCGCAATTGTAGTTTGACCACCCCCACATGAGCGACTCACGTGTTGATGCTCGGCTCAGGCCATGCAGGGCATTTGTTGTGCTTCGATGGACTAAGGCTCAAAGTTCAATAACTAAGGTTCGGGATAAAGCTCGGTGCATTGGATCTAAGATGATCCAATGGTCATCTGTGCGGTGTTGATCGATGGCCCTTATCGAGAGGTTGATCTGATCAAAAGGTTGTGATTGAACCTTGTGCGTGTGGTCTAGATGTGGACTCTTGGCTTGATCAGATGGTTGTAGAAGGGTCTTAGAGAAATGATGGAGATAAGCTCTAGTCTCTGATCGAACGACAACAACTGATCGTGGGGGATCCTCTTTTTCTCTCGTTCTTTCCTCCGTCCAGGCAAGGTGCGTCTCCTGTTGACACACGATGAGGAGAAGCACAGGAGACTTCGGTGACCTGATGTTGGAGGCTCAATCTGATTAGGGTGCTTCAATGGATACTTGCAAGTTGTTAGACAGTGATGAATCCATGACTCACATCCTTTATTCTTTTATTTTATCCAAATTCCCTATGCAAAATCTCTCTCTCTCTATCTATATATATATATATATCAAATACAATAAATTAGCATTGTGCATGCATTTGTTAATATGTGTAATTAGCATTCTTTTTTATCAAAATAAAAGAATAAATAAGAAAAGAAAAAGAAAAGTAATAAAATAAATATGTGTTTATACAATAAGTGCAGGCTGGCCCGAACCTTGAGAGAAGGCCAAATATTGGCATGATCGACAAGGAATAAAGTAGGGAGAGATAGGCCCTTATTCACTATATATATATATATATTCATCTCTACTCATCCGGTATATATCCTTCACATGTTTTTATCTATAAATAAATTAATCTCAAAATAATTCATTTTGCTTAATAAAATTTGTAAATAAAAATAATCAAAAATAAGATTGTGCACAAGTGTACAACACCTATACTTGTATTTATTTATTTATTTTGTAAATAATTTGTATATATTTTATATTTTTGACATTTTTATATATTTAAAATAATTATATAAAATTTAAATAAAATTTATAAAATACAAATTAAATTAAAAATAAAATCATCTTTTCATTGTACAAATTGCAGACATGTATATATTAGACATAATACCAATTTGTGAATACCTATAATTAATTTGTAAAAATCAAATAAAAATGTTTTTATAAACTTTAAAATATTTTGTACATAAATAAAATATAAAATTAATGTATATTTATAAAATAATAAAATAAAAATACATGTATGTACTACATAGGGATATTATACATGTACATAATATCATATACTATATATACCATATATATTTAATTAAAATAAATAAAAATAACAGAAAATAGTTTGAAAAATAACAAATAATTTTTATTTTATTCACTTTTATTTTAAAAATCATTTGCTATTTTTAATTATTTTTTCTTTGATTTTGTATATTCTTAATTTCTGATTGGTCAACCGGGTCTGTTGACGCGGGTTAACCGTCTCTCTTCTAGATCCGATTGGGGCAGACCTTCACCGAACCTCATTTCTTCCAACTATTGTGCCCGGATCTGACCACCTTTAGCCTTGGATTGTGGACCCACGTACTCCTTGATGATCTGTGATCCTCACAGATCCCTAGGTAGGTCCGGATCCCCCTAGGGTTGCATGCTCTCGCTCAATCCTTCTAGACCCCTGGAACACCTATAAGTATTCTTCTTCTGCCTCCACTGCGAAGCATCTCGATCCTCCCCATCGTTTCTCTCCACCTTCTTCTCAGGGTAGTGACAGGAATCGAGTAGACATTTTTGGAGCTCATATTACAGCCACATTAACGCAGTTCGTACATAGCTGGAGAAGCTTCGTCGCGTTCAGCCTCCTCTGCCTTCCGCATTGAAGTTGAGGCCACGACCTCGCCTCCACCTCTGTTTCTCTTCGCCGATCACAGTAGCACCCTCAAGTATCACTCTTTCCATTCCCTTTTTTGCCCACTTCATTCGATCGATCCATCAGCCACCGTTCACCAGAGTTGCTTCGACCATCGGGTCGGAGCTCCATTTTCCACACCCATCCATACTGATCTTTCTGCTATTACCACCTTCACCTTCTTATGTATTCTGACCATCCTAATTCTCGCTCATCAGAGTGAGTTTAGGCATGGACCTCCTTCTCTCGTCATAGTCGGAGGACAAACATCATCCACCCCCACTTCTTTTATTTCCTCTACTGAATAACCTTCATTGAAGCTTCATCTTCGAGCGTAGAATACTCTTGCATATTAAGGTGTACGAGAAACCTCACTTCGATGCTCCATGGGATAGGCGGAGTACCTCCAGGAACCACCACTGCCAGATCGTCATCGATTGGAGATCCGGCCCATCAGAGTGCTCCACCTGACGTGGACCCCCCTCCAACTTAGTGTTGGACCATCTAGCGAGCTGATTTGCACCGTGGATCACCAGATTTTATCGATCGAAGCTCGCCCAACTCCACATTCGTCTACGTTCATCCAGGCCCCGTTTCAGTCGTCAGATGAAGGAGCCTCGTTCCCATATTCGATTTGAGCCAAACATTAGTGCCAAATTTAGGTGCTCAGATCATATCTGGGATAGATCTGATCGCACGCCAACAACTATACCCATACCATCAGATCTGCTCAGCAGCAGTCGATCAGGACCATACGCAAGCACCATGATCCTGAACTATCAGATCTTTTGCAGAGGCATATCAAGGTCGTACGCCAAAAGCACACGCCTTGCACGTTCTATGGGTATATTGCACTTTCTCCCCTGTAGTTTGATTTATTTCATTTTAGTTTAAAAATTGTAATATTTAGTTAAAAACATTTGCAGTTTGGACCTCATATTTTCATTATTTACACTTTCGTCTAGTTAAGTCAAACTTCACTTGTGTCCTCACGTGCTTTTGTGGGTATTTTGCAACCATATGCTTGGCTTTCTTATTGGTTAATGAAATAGAGAATATTTGTATTTATGCCCCTATGAAGACTCGGACACATGTAGCACATGATTGTTTTGGGTTAATTGCACCTGGGGCCCCTGTACTTTATTGTCTGTTATTATTTGGTCCCAATAGGGCTGCTAATCGAACTGAATATTTTAGATTTTCAAAACACTATTGGTTATCTAATGTTAGATTTATTCATTATTTTTAATCATTTTGAAAATCCTAAAAACATCTAAAAATTCTCTAAAAATTACAAAAACATTAGAAAAATATCCAAAACCTATAAATGTTTTTACTTGAATTTTCTATATACTTTTTACCCTATTTGAAAAATACAAAAAGAGTATTTATTTTCCTTTTCTCCTTTGTTTGCATTATTTTCAAAAACTAAAAATTTGGAGAAAAAAATAAAAACCACTAAAAAGAAATTAAAAATCCTTTGATTATTTGAGTCGCCTTCCTAGTTTATTAATTGTGCTCCTTGTGTTCAACCCTGGTTGCTAGACCAGGTTAATAGTAATATCTATACCACTTTCTTGATTTGTTCGATTTCTTTAGTGGTTAAATAATTTTCTCAATTTTTGGCTCGGTTGATTTGAGAGACAACGACACATTAATTAATCAACTTAACCCGAGTAAGTTGTGCGAATATCAGAATGGCACCGTTGTCGGGGAGCACGAGTAGGTAGTTAGGATTTTTGTTTGTATCTTGTTTTCTTGTTTCTTTCTTTCTTCCTTTTCCTCTTTATTTTCTTTTATTTGTTTATATTTTTCACAAAATCTATTCTAACACATTCTCTGGTTTCTCTTTGTTGCGAGTGGTCGCAGAGCAAGGGAGGCGATCTTAGGAGGGCCAACGCACCCGAGCGAGGTGAAGGCCGGCAGGAGAGAGCAGCTTAGGAGAAGCAGGAGACTGTTTTAGACTAGATTTTATTTTCAAGCATTTCATTTGTATAAATTTGTAATAATTATTAGAGGCTTTGGACACTCTTATTTAGGGTCTGTTTTGTTGAGTTCCGGTGCACTCGGGGGACCTCACCGAGTTTTCTTCGCTATTTTCATCGCCTTTATTTTATTTTATTTTATGTATGTGAGCCTTAGACTTAGGCTTTTTATTTGGTTGAGCCAGGTAGTGATTAGGTCCAAACACCTAAAAGAATATGTGTTACTATAGAATCGATTCAAATAAATTATTAAAAATTTGGATTTGAGAGTACACGCCGAGAGAGGTCACATACAATGTTGGTAGGACTCGTTGTAGCGGGCATAGAGTGGCATTAAACACCGGACCTTGGTCTCACTTCTAGATAATTAGCACTTTGTTCTTATCGTAACAAAAGTTACTGTTTAGGGTGATTTCTTCGTGTGTCATATAGGTAGTTTAATTCATGTCTTTACATTTATGTATGGATCATATTGCATGTAGACTGTTGGAGCAAGATACGCCTTCTATCTCGTGCATGCATCATTGACTTCATCACGCATCAGCTTTTTTGATTTCCTCCCTCGATTTTATTGGACATAGGAATAAAAGGAAATCGGAAAATTTGTTAGACATGTATTTATCCAAAAAATGCCAAAAAATGATAAATCAATAAAACTGGGACTGTTAAACAAACTCGACCCTAAATTAAATGTAGAGATCACATTCATTATTTTGGGGAGAGTAACCCCCTCATTATTTGAATTTACTTCCAGAGTGAGTGAGAGACAAACACTAGGATAGAGCCAAGCTACTGATTCTATAAAAAATGATTAGCTACTTCTCAGTGAGGGAACATGGGTAGTCGGTTGACTGTCCATATTTCCTTAGCAGAGTGGGTGGTTTAAAGGACATTATGTAAGGCTCCATCCTTAAGTAACGGGTAGTCGTTTTATAGTTTGTACTTACACCCATACTTGCTGAAAGTAGATGCAACTAGTCATAAGAATTCGAGCCTGTCTTTAGGGAAATACCGGCACCTAATATCTCACTAACTCTTTTCTTAGATTGCATTATCACCAAAATTTAAAATAGAAAATATTAACGACCGAGCTTTCATGGTCATCATTGCGTCAAGTTGGTGAATTGGGGTTCGATTTCTCATCATTGTTTTCAGTCCAGATCTACTCTTCCCTACTCCCCACATCACGATGATGGGCAGGCAGCCTCTTAGGCTACCTTTGGTGGTACTACTTCTCAGCACACTTGTCCATTCATATAGGGTGGTTCTTGAGAGCTCAGACCCTCTCTTGGAACCTGAGTATTCCACCCCCTTCTTCTTTGACCTTCCCCACCCATAACTTGAGGTATAACAGTCAGAGTAGAATTTTCTTGACTTGGTTACACCTGAGGTCCTCTCTTTTTCCTTTTCAGAGTCTGACAAGATGGCCCAAGAGCAGAGAGATGATGAGCATCCAGATATTCACGATGTGTTTGATCAAGCAATGATCAACAACACTCTCTTGCCATCCCTAAAGGTGATGCAACAACAGATCCAAGACCAAGAGTTTCTCATGATAGAGGTGAGGCGGGAGTTGACTCAGATGAGAGATGGGTGAGCAAATGCGAGAGATGACGGACCATCCGATTGTGTTAGAGAGATTCCTAGACATAAGGACCGAGAAGATGCCAGAGCAGATGCGAGACCAGTGCGCACCATATGGCCATTGCACAACCCTGGTACGAAGCTCACTCATATGTGGATCCAGTTGCCTGCCATTCTTGGCAATTTTGAGCTCTGTCCCCAGACGATTCAGTTGTTTCCCAAGTTCCATGGGCACACCAACGAGGAGCCCCATCTACATCTCCAGGAGTTTGAGATGATATGCAGCACAATACATGACATGCTGGTGGACAAGGGTACTATTAAGATGATAGAATTCCCATTTTCCTTGGTTGACAGAGAAGCCTACTAGTTGAAGCACTTGGGGAGGGTTATCACTACCTGGGAATAGTTGAGGACCAAGTACCTCAACAAGTACTATCCACTCGGTCGGATGAATGCAGCACGAGCCATGATCAGCAATTTCATCATGATCCCAAATGAGCAATTCCATGAGGCTTGGGATCATTTTAGAGAGCTCATTGATAGGTGTCAACATCACGATATCAGCAAGCCCAACTTAGTCCAGTGTTTCTTTTGTGGGCTGACACCTGAGCTACAGAGGCTAGTCAATGCCTCTTGTAGAGGGTCCTATTTTTCTGAGGACGAGAATAAGGTCTATGCCATCTACGAGGAGATGGCTAAAAACTACACTGTGATGACCCATGCTCGTGTCTACACTCATGTGAAGCCTTCCCCCCAGGCATTGTCGCACGACAGAGTTGCACGCATTGAGGCTGGTCCATCTTCATCTTCTACATTCGCGGCACTAGAAGAGTCACCAGCTGCAGCATGGGCTTCATTAGCCAAAAGTTGGATCGCATGGAAATCATAGAGAAGAAGATGTGTCAGGGCCTAGACAAGCTCAACATGATTGATGAGTTGGGCCAGACTTTGAGTGACCTCAAGACACAGATCATGTGTCTCCAAGAGGCACAAACGGCTTCTTTACCACAATCTAGGTCACATGATGATCAGGGGAGTCGATCATCAAAGTTGTCCACCTCATACAGACATGTCCACCACATTCAGGTGGAGCACGTTCAGCCATCCATGCAGTACTAGTTTCCACCACCACCTTCACCAGACACACATATAGTGGTATATCAGAATGACCAGGCATCGACATCCCTTCCCCCACCTTCACACGAGCAGACATAGCCGTTGATGGAAGTCAATAGGATTTGGTATCCATAGTACCAATAGTAGCCCGGTATACATCGTGATCATCCGGGTTTCGGATGATCCACTGGAGGTGCTCAGTCCCAGCAGCAACCTCCAACATAATCGAAGCAGGGTACCCAGCAGCATAAGCCCCAGTACTCCCAGCACACCGTACCTTGACCCCGGTACCAGGGTCAGTAGTGGAGGAAGCAACAACCTCATTCTCAGTTTCACCAGCCTCCCCCTCACTCTTACCAATAGCAACATGGCCAGCCTCAGCACTTCCAGAGAGTCAACCCATCTGATTCTCATGCACCCTTGCATGAGAAGCCAGCTTTAGAGGATCTCGCACGTATGCTAGCAGAGCAACAAACTACTTTTAGGCAAGAGATGGATGCGTTCAGGTAGGAGATGAGAGAGATCATCAAGGGCAAGGCCGCCATATCTTCACAAATCGAGCCAAATCCAAATAATCTAAAGAGAAAGTATGAGCAGGTATAGTTTACAGAGTCTGACACTTCTAGTGAGGTACTTGATTATATGTGTTATTTATTTGATGTCGATTTTGTGTCACTTAGGAGCGATAGGAAGCCAACCGATGGTGACTCATCTAGGCAACATCCAAATGTAGACTCCAGAGTGCCAGATGAGTAAGAGAGCAGTGTTGATGTCGTTGATGTTGATGGTCGTGTTGATGCCACCCATTTTGAGGATGATCCAGTCGATGATGCTGATGTCGTCCCTTCTCCAGATGCTGCAGGTGGTGGTGTTGATGCCACCAGTATTCCATATGACGGGCCAGAGCATGGTATTGATACCGCTACTTCAGATGTTGTCGGTGATACAGATGCTACCAAGAGTTTATGTACAGATACTCCAGTTGTTTTGACCGTTACTCCTGTACCTGAGGATGATGATTCTAGAAAAACACAAAAAATGAAAAAAAATGAAAAACAAAAATATGAATAAAGGAAAAGTTTCGGTACCTTCTCCCGGTCCATCTTATGTGATTGATGATTGTATGGATTCCAAATACTTACATGGTCAGATATTTTTCCTACTTTAGACCCTCTAGTTCCTAAAGAGGGTCCCTCTATCCCCTTCCCTCAAGCACCCCGCTTAGGGAAGCGTCAAAAAATAGAAAATCCCAAAAAGAGACAGTAGTTAGAGTTCACCGAGCAGATGATAGACAGATTCCATATCCAGCTAACTCTCCAGGAGGCATTAGAGCACATCCCTCTCTTCCTGAAGAACCTTAAAAAAAAGACCACAGTTTGTAGGAAGAAGAGGCACAACCACGATGCAGAGATCCATGTGCTCACCCGTACCACATGCTTCCCTATTCAGAACTGATTGCCAGCAAAGAGACCAGATGCAGGGGTTCCATATGTCAGATGCCACATTCATGAGCAGCGGTTCGATCGCGCTCTATTAGACAGCGGGTCTTCGATTAACCTCCTTCTGGCAACCTTACTTGACCACTTCGAGTTTGGCCATCTTCGATAGAGTAGGTGATAACACGGGTAATTCCAAAAGGGTTGCCATGAAAAATATCAAAAGAGTTGTCGCTGAGGCGACCACTCATGGAACACCCGTGTTGATCAGCAATTAACCCACAATCCAAAGAATACAACAATCAAGCTCAAAAATAAATGTGAATTAATCTTTATTTACTCTACCATAAAATGTACAGCGACAAGTATGTAGAGGTCGAACCACAGAGAGCAATACAAAATGTCATAGCCCATATGTAAATCACAGTCATCCTTGTGTGGGTTTTTGATATTGTTTTTTTTCTTTTTTTTATTATTATTCTTATTATGATTAATTTTTCATAATATACTTAAGTAATATGTATATATATAATAAAATATATGTATACCCATAGAGGGTTAGTATATAGCCTATAATACATACAATATATATAGGTATATATAAATAAAATAAATATATTTTTTTCTTTTTTTCCCTTTTTTTCGGATATATAGATATATATATAAAGGGGGTATTATAATATTTATAGGAATACTAAAAAATAGTCAAAAATTCAGGAATAAAGTGGTTTTGGGATTTTCATGGTTTTTTGACTGTTTTTGTGATTTTTGGGTATTTTTGCAAACATTTTTAGTATTTTTAAATAGCTAAATGATAGCGAACAGTGGACTAGGTACTGGCTGTCACAAAAATATATATTAAAAATAGCTAATAGCCTCAAAAATTTTCCACACTAATTTTTTAATAAAGATAATACAATATATCATAAATAGGGCCTGAGTTTATATTTTTCTGATTTTTCTTTGGTTTTTAATATTTTTTTGAAGTTTTTGGGTATTTTTGAATTTTTAAGGTTTTCCTTTTGAGATTCTTAGGGATTTTTGGATTGACACTAATATAGGTCAAAATACACCATAGGTAATGTTTTTGGAATTTTTCCAGGCATTTTGATATTTTTTTGGGGTTTTATAAGTTAGACAGGGAATAAAAGACATGTTTTTAATTTTTAATAAATGCAAAAATGAAACAAAATGCAAAACTAAAAATATGGCGTTCAAGCACGACCAAACAGGAGATTAAGTCTAATTTTGTAAGATTTTTCGACTTAATATGAAGCACTAAATAAATAGACAAAGCCTTCAAAAATTAAATGGCCAGGCAGGGGTATTTTTGCAGATAAAATAGTTCACAGGGGCATACATGCAAAAATCATAATAAAAATACACTTTAACTTTATTTTCAGGACCATTTAGTAAATACAGAAACCCGGCGGGGTTTAGATGCAAAATTTCACGCGCCTCACGTGGGACTACACGTGAGGCACGGAAGGACTAAAATGCAAATCTTAAAACATCGGGGGCTCTTCTGCAAAATATACATTTTATTTACAACTGAGACTTTTATTTTTGGCATTAAATAATAAATACAAAAAGTAGAGGGGCTTGATAAGAAATTTACCCCTAAACAAAGCTTCTCATCCTGCGGCGCTGGAGGCGTCACTTATCCACGTGGCAGTCATCGGACGGTCAACGCCGATTCGTCGATGAAGGGTGGAGATTAGAACCTCCTGGTTGATCTGACGGTGCACGTATGTCTTCATCGAACGATCGGCGTTCAATCTGGGCCGCCCCTCTCGATCCAACGGTGCTGGAGGCATCTGGAAGAACGGGGAAGAAGCTCGCCCCCGGCGAGCTTCGATCGGGTAGCTCGGGATCCTTCGGGCACCTCCCACGCATCTGAAGTTCTCTGATCGTAGCTGGGAGGCTTCCGCGTCGTCTGACGTTTCTTTCATGGCTCCTGGAGGTCCAAGTCGATGGAGCGAGGTCGGAGAAGAAGAGGACCCCCAGGAACCTCTTCCTGGGTCAAAGCAAGCCCAAAAGGGCTCGATTCTTCGATATACCTGCATAGGAAGAACCACGGGCGAGAGAGCTTTCTCCTCGACCCGGGGTTTGAAGCTGCGATGCAAAAATGAAGGTGGGCGGAGGGGCTCCGGCGAACGGCGGAGGGGGAGCCCCGATTCGCCAAGACCTAGGGTCCTGGGTTGAACAAGTGTGCGCGAGAGATGGAGAAGGCGACGAGGAACGAGATGGGATGCTTGGGGCGGTCGGATACAGTCGGGGATACGGTGAAGAAGTCGCCGGAGCCAAGCTCCGGCGAACTTCGAATTTCGATTTTTAAGCTACATGCATTAATTAAAACCTACTCTAATGACTGGAATGAAAAACTAACATCTAAGACTAACTAAAAATGCATAGAAGGTCAGCTCTTATACCTGGGGGCCTCCAGGGAGCAGGGCGGACGCCGGAGCTCCGCCACGACAAAATCTCCTTCCTCCGGCCGAGTCAAGATGCTGGGCTACTCCCCCTGTCACGAAGAACAATCCAGGAGCTAGATCTAGGCTTTAGGTTGGAATAAAAGTGGCCAAATTCGAGGAAGGAGGCGGAGCTTGTTATTTATAAACAATGGCAAAAGGCCTTATTACCCGACGATTATTAACTGATCCAATGAACATCTCGTTGATGTATGATTTTGGCGGGCATCATGGAAGATTAGGGAACAATTCTTGTGAAGGAAGTGTTGTCGATTGATGGATGGTGTGCCCGGGAAAAAGGCATGAAATCGGGGGAATGGACAGTTCAGAGACGCCAGGCGAGGGATGGGACAGTTGACCTGGGAGTCAACGAAGGCCGACGCCTCATTGGGCCACGTCAGCCGCTACGAGACAAAATAGAAGACCTGATTAGAGATTGATTTATTTGACACCCTAAATGATTTTATTAATTTTTTCTTATAAAATAAAAAATGTATATTATTTTGTTTAGTATTTATTTATGATTTTTATTGAATTTTTCGAGGTGTTTTATTATAGTTTTATTTGGATAATGTGTATATGCATGTATTTACATGTATTTTTATGTATTTTATTTTTAATTTGTTTATTTTCTTTTATTATTTTATTGGCTTATTTTATAAATTTATAATTTATTTTTGTGAGTATAAAGGTATTTTTGTTTGATTTTTATGAGTTTATCTATATTTTTAAATAAATAGGTATAGATGTATGTAGGTATACTTATAGGTGTTTTATCTATGTATTTTATACAATTAATTTACTTAATATATTTTTCTTGATTTTTATTTTGGTTTTGTATTTTTAATGAGTTATGTATAATGTATACATTATTATAAAAATATAAGAGAGCAAAAGAATCAAGGATTAAAACCCTTTTTATTTATAGATAGGTACATAGCATAGGTATTTTGTCTATGAATTTGTAGACTTATTTTATTTTACAAATTAATTTTGGTTTTCTTTAACTTCTCTCATGTGTATGCATTATGTACATTATTTACAAAATTCTAAAAATATGAATTTATACAAATAATGAATATTGAATAAAATGAATATTTTAATCAGTCCTATATACTAGGAGGGCCAAAAACCTAACTTCTGCATATGGACTCCAAAAATCATGAAACCAATTTTATTAAATAGTTTATGGAATGCTATATACAATTAAAGGTGAGTTTGGGTGATTTGGAGTTTTTATTTGCAAGATATGGGTCTGTGAAGTTGAGATTTTGACTTTTTATTCTGTGTATAAAATCTACACTGGGGATTATTTTTGTACAAACTCAATTTTGCATTTTTATTCATATTATTATCTACAACTTTCATGTACAAAGTTTATTTATTTGATGAATAAATAATTATGTACAAAATAGGTATCAAAAATGCATAATAAATGCATGAATAAATGAGGTATTTATTGTGCACTGGCCCTTATCTCCCCCTACTTTATTTCTTGTCGACCAATACCATGCTGGCCTTGGTCTCGGGGTTTGGGTCATAAAATATTTACAATATTTTATTCCTTTTTCTTTTCTCCTCTTTATTCTATAATTTTGGCAGTAAAACCTTATTTAATGTAAAATAAATACAAGGAATAATGAATGCTATTATGTATAATTTGATGCTATTTACATGCATTTGTTGGGGTTTTTGAGGCCAAAATGATAGAATAAAGGTGATGAAATGGAGATTCATCAGTAGGATAGTGCTTCAGTTTGCAGATAGATCTGTCAAGAGGCCGAAGAGTTACTGATGGACGTTGTCGTCACCATGCAGGGCCTGAAATTCCCCTTGGACTTTGTTATTTTGGACATGGAGATCCTTGAATGTGTGATCGATACCCCCATCATATTAGGTCGACCTTTCCTGGCGACAGCAAAGCCCATGTCTGATCATGATAGTGGGAAGGTATACTTTCACGTCGAGGGCGATAGTATATAAATGGAGACGATTGAGGAGATGAGAGTCAGAGATTTAGCTATCTCAGAGCAGGGATTGGAGCAAACAACAAATATAGAGCCACACATCCGCCACGGGTGTGATTTTGGGATTACAGACGCCAAGACAGTTTGGGCAGACCTATATTCAAAAGCTCTTGTCACACCTTCAGATTCCACATATTTACAAATGCCAGCTGATGAGAGTTCGGAGAGCACACATATGGAGAAGGATACCTTAGAGTCGATCAATGCATATTCTGATAGCGAGTTTGAATTTATTTCATGTCATTCAGATTCAAATCCCTCAGACTCAAACACAGGTTTTGATTGGCAGGATTTTGATGAGTATTTGTCGTGTTTGATGTCTACAGAGCCTACAGCTTAGACAGAGATAGAGCCGGTGCAATTGATAGAGATACTATTAGGGCCATCTTCGTTGAATTTAGAGATGCAGTGAGAGTTCTCCCATTCAAATCTAGTATCCTTCACTAAGACCTTTTCAGAGGCCAGATTTTCCAGCTTCCACATGTCCAGAATTGAAGACCTTACCGCACAGCATGAATATAGATTCTTACGGGCGAGCCAGAGATGTTTCCAGTCATTATCTCAACAGATTTGACCGATGACTAAGAATCTCCTTTTGATGAAGGTTCTTGAGAGGAACCGCAAGTCAATCGGTTGGTATGTAGCAGATCTCCAGGGGATAAGTCTGGCCATGTGCTCCCACCACATCTATCTTGAGGATGACGCTAAACTTTCGCATAAGTTCCAATGCAGGATGAACCTGAATCTTATAGAAGTAGTCATGAAGTAAATATCCAAGTGGTGTAGCGTTGATTTTATCTACCCCATCTCCGACTCCAAGTGGGTTAGCCCATTACATGTGGTACCCAAGAAGATGGGTATCACTATAGTTGTGAGTGGTTCTGGAGAGGAAATTGCTACCCGTTGATGAATCTCCATTTCAACACCTTTATTCTATCATTTTGGCCTTAAAACCCCTGTAAATGCATGTAAATACCTCTAATTTGTATAAATTAACATTCATGCATTGTTGTATAAATATTGTATAAAATACTGTTTTTAATGCCAAATTTATAGAATAAAGAACAAAAAAGAAATATAATAAAATATCAAATATATTTTATGACCCTAAACCCTGAAACCTAGGCATCTTGATGATTAGGTTGACAAGGAATAAAGTAGGGGGAGATAAGGGCCAATAATCCAATAAAATTTCCTTTTATTTATTCATTTTTGCGACCTATTTTATTTTCTACTTTTTATACCTAAAAAAAAAGAAACTTTCTACATGAGCGATGTAGATAATAAAATATATAAAAATATAAAATTGAGTTTACACAAAAATAATATACATAATAAAAGCTATACTCTAAATAAGATTCCAAAATCCCAACATCCCAGACCCATATTCTCAAATGAAAACTCAAAATATATCGAAATCACCTTTAATTATATACAAATTTTAATAAGCCATTTAATGAAGGTGGTTTCATATTTTTACGAGTTAAGATGTGAAAGTTAGGTTTTAGACCGCTATTGTATAATATACCCGATTAAAATAATCGTTTTATTCATTCTTTATTATTTTAATAATTTTATATTTTTATAATTTTGTAAATATTATTTATAATATATGTACATATTAAAACTAGAATAAAACCATAAATAAAACACTAAAATAAAATAAAATATAAAAATACATAGATGGAATATCTATAACTATACCTATATATTTAATATACCTATTTATTTAAGTGTGACTATTATATCAGAAAAATATAATAACAATATATTTATGTATGTAAAAATAAGTTATAATTTTATAAAATAAGAAAATAAAATAATAAAATCAAAAATATGAAATAAAATAAAAGACACAAAATATAGATAAATATACCTATAATTTACCCTAAAAATAACTTGTAATTATATTCCTTTAAAAAATAAATAAAAATCAGAATAAAATACTTAAAAAATAATAAATATTTTTTATTTTATATATTAAAATTAATAAAATCATTTATTATTTTATATCTATTTTATAAATATTTTCCAGGATGTTTTTTCTGGTTGGTCCACGTGGACCAACGAGGGCGCGACACTAGTTGACTTTGGTCAACTGCACTGCCATCGTCCTGTAGCCTCTGACACCTATTGTTTCCTCCTCATTTCTCGATTTTTTGGGGCTCTATTCTTTCATCACATCGATCCCTTGATAACTTTTCTTCCTCGTTCATCAAGTCGGGTTGTGGATCGCTACATCGTTGCAACCACCTCGATCTTCCAGCCATTCCACCATCTTGTACAAAAGCTTTCCTCCGCCTCCGTCCCACGTTTGAACCCCATTTTACCAAGATTGTCCCCCTTTCTCTTGTGTTCTGGATCGGAGAAGACGAGAACTTCTCCTCCGGCTAAGTTTATCGGAGTTAGGTGAGGTTGGCGGCGTGTTCCACCATCTCCGGCGAAGGCTCGTCGTGAGGTCATTCCTCCTGGTTCCGCCAGTGAGGTACACTTACTTTCTTGCTTTTCTAAAGTAGCGTAGTCTCTAGGTTTCATTTCCAGTTGTTATTTTGTGTTTTAATTACATAATTAGTTGTAATAAGCCCCTTTGAAGTTCGTTGGAGCTAGCCTCTGGCGAACTCCTTCACCGTGATCTGCCAGTTCTTCGCTCCGCCTCTCAACCCCATCTTCTTATCATATCGATTCCCTACGCACCGCATCGCTCTGTTTCCCCTAATCCATTGTGGATCAGGCAAACGGATCTCCACGTCCACCACCTCGTCGAAGATCTGCCGCCCCGCTTCGCCCGCTTCCATTCCACCATCTAACGGGACGAGGTAGTTTTCCCTCGTCCCTAGTTTGCTCTGTGCAGGATCAAAGCGCAAAAACGTCACCTGGGGCGATTTTGGCCTTTCGTCGGAGGTACCTGGAGCGCCGCATCTTCCCTGACACCCTAGAAGAGCTTCGATGCACCTTACGGCCTTTTTCCGCCCCCAACAGATAAAGGACCCCGCAGGAATGTGTAGAGCATTTTTGGAGCCGTAAAGAGCGTCAGATGAGGTGGGGATTGCTAGGAGAAGCATGTCGTTGTGGTGCTTCATCCCAGTTCTTGCAAGGTGTTTCTCCACCGTCCGATTATGCCCTGTTCTTGGTGGCCTACAACGGTCGTTGGATCAAGCGTGCCAGAGTCGTCGGATATCCTGGGAAGATCTAATCTCGACCCTGCAATTCGAAATGTCATCGTGCAATGGGAGCTTGACAAGTGGATAAGTGACTTCATCGCAGTCGTTGCTTCCCGCCTTTAGCTGGGTAATTTGCACGTCAACCCTAGCAATTTTTGTAATTAATATTTAGTAGATAAACCTTCCTCTGTAGTGTTATTATTATGTAATATTTGCAACTTGGCCTCCCAAACTTGTTGTATTTACACTTTAGTCCTCTGCCAGCTCACATCACGTGGTTGCCCACGTAAGGTGGGCATTTTGCGGGTAGACTCTCACAGGTTTGGATATTTGTAATAAGACCAAGAACTTTTTAATTTAGTTATAACTTTTTGGAAAAATTACATAGTGGTCCCTGTTCTTTATTTTATTTACAAAATGCCCCTGTCAGTAATGTAGTTTCTTTATGTTTTCTCTATTTATTTAAAATAACATTGTACTCCAAAAAATCCCAAAAAAATAGGATAGGTGTAGGTTAATATGTTGATTCACAATATAATTTTGCATTGTATTTTTAGACATTTAAATATTTTATAAAAATAAAAAAGAGCATTATTTTTCCTTATTTAGTTTATAAAACCCATAAAAAATGAACTTTTGGAAAATTCCAAAAAATAATTTTATATTTATTTATGTATTTTTAACCTTTAGACCAAAAAATCACTAAAAATAGAAAAAGAAAACACTTAAAAATCGAAAAATCTCAAAAACCTTTATAAAAATTTATAAAATTCTTAAAAAAATCCAAAAATCCTATTTTCTATTCTATAATTTTATTATTATTATTATTATTTATAAAGTAAAATTAATTTGGAAAATTATGGACTTGATTTAGTATTTTTAATTTCCATTTCAATATCAGCCTATTTCATTAAACCCTGATTTAGTGTATTTTTACTTTAAAAATATATATAAATGAGCAAAATTACCTAAAAAATCTTAAAAATAGTAAAATATTATTTAAAACTCAAAAATATGTATTTCTTCAATTTTTTAATTAAATTTATATCTTTTTTAATCCTATAGTTTATATATAGCCTTATTAGTATTATACAGTGCGACTACATACGACTACAAGTTAGTTGCAATATGCGATCACATTGTTTCGACCAGTGGTGGTCTCATATGAAGCGCGAAAATGATGCTTCTTTTGTGGTCACATATTTAGAGTTACGACCACTAGTAGCGAGTTTGTGCTCGCATTAACCACTAGGACCACAAATCCACTATTAGTAGTCGCATATGTGTGGTAGTAAATGATTGGATTTCTTGTAGTGAAAGAAAAGATATTTGTATCGTTTTTCTCTAAACATATATTTATAGATACTTGGTATCTGATCCACATTTTACAATGACTTGATGTCTAAACGAAGTTTTTAGGTTACTTGGTGTCTGGTCAAATTATTATGGGTACCGTGATGCTTGATCAAGTGTACAAGAACTTTAGTGTTATATCCGAAGTTGAAGACTTTGGTGTTTGACCCAGAGCAATGTACTATTGTATGGAACTTTGGTGTGTGATCTCAATAGTATAAGCCTTTGGTGTGTAATCCAAATTATATGTATAAACGGTTGAGTTATTCGTGACAAATAACTCAGTGCAGCGATTGGTTGATTAATGTGACTGATTGGAAGTCTTGAATCGAGGACTTATGTTGTAGTTTTTACTCAGTCGAGTTTCCGCGCTAACATCTTTGTTTAAGTAGTTATATATCTTGTTCACTTGTCTCTACTTATTCGTGTTTGTAGTATGATATGTTTTATTAGTCCATTAGTTACAATAATACTATCCATCCCCTCTCTAGTAGTATCCCGATCCTACATGTATCTTCATCAGCATCTTAAAGGACCAGCTGAACAGTTTGCTCACAACAATGAAAGAAAGAACGGTGAAGGCATTCGAAATTCGTTTATGACAAATGAGAATACAAATGACGGGGTGAAATGGATCCTACAGGATTACAAATGGCTTATGAGTATCGTTGTCCCATGGGTGAGATTTCACAATAACTTATCAATGTCATTATTTTGCGGGTGAGATTTCACGGTAACTTATAAATGACTTTTCCATGTGTGTGATTTCACAATAAACTAATGAGAATAGAGCTAAGTATCGCAAGGAGTTGCGGGGAAGCACAAGCATAACGATTAATACATGTAGGAAGCCTAGAGATGGCTGAATGAAAATATTTCTGAAACCATGTTGACGTGAATTCTTGTTTTGTAGTAATGTGATTAAAGGATCTAGCGTATCCTCTATCATTGTCTTGATGGGTCTCAAATGCTAGAGTGTTAGTCTTTAGTTCCACATGTCTTGTTGGTAAGTTCCACGACCATGCCGATAGATATGGTACTTCCTTAGACAAAGGTAGTACGACGCTCGTTAAAAGACTTGAACTCTACTAAAAGTGTGTATCCAATGTGATCTCATTTGGTCATGGTGTAATCACTCCTCAGTATTCTCTTTGTGGCGAGTAAGCTGGAGGGAATGGGTTGAAGTCATAGTTTGGGTTGTTTGCTGTGTTGAATTTTCTTTATGCATTAGTTATGACTGTTGAGCTTTTGTGGTTTTGAACTCTGATTAGAAAATTATGGCATATGCATTGAATAATACTGTACTTATGAGTTATGAGTATACTATATATATGATAAAAATCTAATGATACTATTAATACGTATAGGAAAAATGAGCTCATGACATGAATAACCATATAATGCTCGTAAAGTATATGAAATGATTTACGCGCAACATATAATAACATCTAATACAAATGGCTCAAAATTGGTGAATATAAAAGTAGGAAATAACGAATGATGAAATATGAGCATTTCTCTCCTTACTTTTTGATTATTAGCCTATTGAATTGTGTCAAATTTTTGCTCACTAGTATTCCTTCACACTTTAGGGCACGTTTTCACTACTACGTTGTTCTAATAGTTACAATTAAAATTTAAAATAGCGTGGAATCTACTTACATTTTATATACATAATGTTGGGAACTATGAATATATTATATTGTTGGAGCAGCTTGATTCTTTTACTATTCTTACTTTACTTTCTGAATGTCACCTAGGATATGTGAATGTAGCCATTACTGAATATCTGGATCCTTGGAATATTAGAGGATCGAGTTGAGTAACTTGGGTGGGACGACACAAAACACCACCATCATTTTGCTTTCATTTTGCATAACTTGTCCAAGACAATGAGGTGGCACTTCTTAAATTGCAACAATTATTCTGCTTGGGCACATATGATGCGGAATATGTTAATGGCAACAAACTGGAATAGCCTCACCAGCAGGCTTGGTAGTCGAATTGAACATATTTGTATTAGAATAGAGTTCATCCAATAATAGTTTGAAAAATGTTGCTTGGTTCTTAATAAAATTAGAAGAGTCTAAAATTTTAGTCCAATATCTTAACGAACAAAATTCAAACGTAAAACATCTTTGTACAATAAACATTCAGTTTGACACTATGCATGTGTGTATGTATGCATGAGCGGAGGGAGAGGGGGGTGGGTAGGGGCCATGGCCCCCCCTCCCAAATCGGTAAATTATTAAATAGTCCTTACCATTTTCCATTTCTAGAAGAATTTCTCCAATTTTTTTAAATTTCTATAAAGGACAACAATTCCTTTCAACCATTTTTTAAAATTTCAGCAATATACCACCACCACAATTCCGTTCCCCATTTTCTAGATTTCTGTAAAAGCCGACCATTTCTATTAAAAATGCAAAGAAACAGATACAGATATAGGTGTTAGTATACCATTATCTATTTTTAAATACGAATACAGTTGTGGATACGGATATTGACGGATATGAAAATATATTACTATATCCTTAAAAGATGGATACATATGTAATATCACATTTGAATAATGTTAGAAATATTGTATATATTATCTTAAATATACATGTATTGGATAGATGCACATCATTTGAATATATTAAATCTGTTTCATAATAATTATACCAAAGAGGTGAAAGAATGTATAAAATCATGTTATATATATATATTTAAATGGATCTAGGAGGCAGCCAACATGGCTGCTCAACTCCCTTTTTCGATGTTTTTTTATTTTTTTTGAAAAATATCACGATGTATATTCATCCCTATATCTTTCCTATATACCATTCGAATTTCGTCAGAAATAGAGACTCCTACGGCCTCCATCGAGATACTGTCGATTTAACAAATCTTATTACTGTTAAAAAACTACTGCCTAGATGGAGGCCGTAGGAGTCTCTGTTTCTGATGAAATTCGAATGACATATAGGAAGGATATAGGGGTGATATTTTTCAAAAAAAAATGCCGAAAGCGGCTAAGGGTCAACCCCATTAATCTCTATTTAAATAAGTCTACAAATATATTTATGTTTGAAAATGGACAAACAGATACATATAGGAAAGTTTACGGATATCAAAATGATATCAATATCTGTATACGTTTTAAAACAGATACAGATGTCAAAATACATATAAAGCAGATACGGTAGCGGTCGGATACAGATATATTTATATATGTTTGCATTAGTAATCCATATCCCTCATTTATCTAAATTTCCAGGAAATGATTCTACTTCCAGCCTTCCACCCCCCTTGCCCTATTATTTCATATTGAAACTAATCCAACATCATCCTTACCGTTCATGAAAACTTGTTCTCCATGACCTCACATGGAAAACTACTAGTCTAGCAATGTTAGAACGATAGCAAGCATGCGTTCTCCAGGCAACGCTTGCCCCCACTTACTCTGCCTCCTTCACGGTAGTCCGTCACATCTAACTTGATGCGATTTCATGGTCCAAGCAGTCCTGCATGTTAGCGACTCAGCACAACTTCATCGTTGGCACATCGATGACTCGACGCCACTATTAGTCAAAAGTCCACTTTACCATTTTTTGTTATATTTTTAATTAACTTTTTCAATCATATAATTGGCTTCATAACATACCTTGTTATTCAGACACAAATCAGACAATTCCATTTTATGATTTGGACATATATCGTACATATATATTTTGGCCCCACCTATAAAAATTTCCTGGCTCCGCCCCCGTATGTATGTATGATGCATATTTATATGGTTAAACATTAAAGTTGAAATTGCATAATTATATATTAAATAAACAATGAACTTAAGTTTTTTTTCAATTTTGATTTAATCATTGGTAGCGAAAAAAACTTAATTTTCAATTTGAATCATTTCTTATTTTTAAATGTGCTTACCAAATTATCAAACTTCATCACCAAACACCATTTTCGAATTGATTAGAGACTTGTTCATTTTGACAAGTTTTTCTTGAATCAAATCATTAACATATTATTATTAATTACCAACCCAAACTTAAACATTCATTTTTTAAACGAATTCTAACTCGAACATATGATACCAAGCCTTTATCAGTTAGAATTCAAACTCAAAGTTTTGAACTTTCTTATGGAATTGAACTCGAACATATATTCATTTGTTACAGTTGGGTACAATAACATCCTTACTCTTTAGTCACCACCAGCTACACAAGATATTCACGGAGAATAATAAAAATCACAAGAGCCCAACAGAAGAGGAGAGAAGAGAAGGGAAGGGAAGAGGAAGACCTCATGCCAATGGTGAAGGCAACGATTATGGAGTGAATATTATTGAAAATCCCTTTTTGTAGGCATCGAGCTACTAATCCTTTTTCTTCAACAAGTGTCGAGATCCCTTTTCCTTCAGCCACAACTTTGCCTTGTTTGCGATGGGGTCACCCTATTTGTAAATACGATGAATGGTTCAAGGAGGTTGCTCTGGTTGATTTATCTGTTTTCTTCTTTTATTTTAGTTTGCATCCTTTACGATGTAATGTATAAAAATTGTAGCAAATAAAGATTGTAAATTAAAAGAACTCAAGAGAAAAGAGGCAATTGATTTTTGATCCTAGGACATTATTAAGCTATATATAAAAATGTTGGGAACCATGCCAACAAGACTCTGTGGCCCAATGGATAAGGCGCTGGTCTACGGAACCAGAGATTCTGGGTTCGATCCTTAGCAGAGTCGTTTGATTTTACTATATTGATTATGGAGTGAATATTATTGAAAAGCCCTTTTTGTAGGCATCAAGCTACTAATCCTTTTTCTTCAACAAGTGTTGAGATCCCTTTTCCTTCAGCCACAACTTTGCCTTGTTTGCGATGGGATCACCCTATTTGTAAATACGATGAATGGTTCAAGGAAATTGCTCTTGTTGATTTATCGGGTTTTTTCTTTTATTTTAGTCTGCATCCTTTACGACGTAATGTATAAAAATTGTAGCAAATAAAGATTGGAAATTAAACGAACTCAAGATAAATAATAGTGGGACATTTATAAGAGGCAGTTGATTTTTGATCCTAGGATATTATTAAGCTATATATATAAAGATTGTCAACCAGAACATCAATACTGTGTGGCCCAATGTATAAGGCGCTGGTTTACGAAACCAAAGATTCTGGGTTCGATCCCCATCAGAGTCGTCTTTTTTCTGTTTTTTCTTTCCTGCCTCCAGATTTTAACAACAATTTTTCAACAGCTTGGTGAACATTTTAATCTGGGGATCAATGTGAACGATCCTGATAAAACCAAAGGGAAATCAATTACGTTCATCATTGTATGAACATCCGAAGTTCGTACATTTCAAAATGTCCAGATAGATCACTTTCTACATCATAATTATGGCACCATCAACTACTTCCACTTGAGAATCACGCACTCTTTGAAAAAATAACTGACGATCAAGGGACATGATTGTTTTCAAGATTCTAGTTGGAACACTATCTAGAGCATAATTATAACGCCACATGAAAATTCATAAACCAACTACTTGAGAATCACACGATCTTCGAGACATTCATTGATCGCCAAGTTAATCAAGAACATTATTATTCCAAAGACTCCATCTAGCAAAGAATATATCCAAATTCAAAATGGAATGGTTATGCGACCTTCGAGAATGGAAGTGGAGATCATACACGCTTTTCATGTGTTCAAATGGCATCTACTACTCCAATCTCTCTTATGAGGAGGAATGTTAGAAATCCTCAAGGGCGGGCCTTAGCTCTTCCAAGGACGCTTCCTGGTGTTCCAATCCCGAGAGAGAGAGATCCTACCTAGAATGTGACCTACTCCCGCAGATCCCTCTATGGGTTTCATACTATTGCTCCACATTTGTTCTTAATAATCTTGTGATCCTATTAGAAATGTCCCTTTTCATGGACGCTCCTAATGAGTCCTAGATTCATCAACATATTGTTCAAATCGTAGCCCTTATCCTTAATAAGATTATATTAATAATCCATGCTTTGTAGATAATTAGTGATAATTAATATGAATAGATAAAGACTCAAATCATCTTGTAAATAATGCACATATTTAATTCAATGTTCCTTATTCCTTTGTGTTTCTATTTACCTATAAAAATCCTTGCAAATAAGATTTATATTATAAATCATATAGTGTAATTATAATCTTATTAAAAATCAAAAATGAGCAAAAGGAATGAAAATAGGAGTTTTTATTTTGTTAAGATACCTACAAAAATATTACTATGTATATATGATGTATTTTGGTTTTAAGATACCTTTACCACTTAATGATCTGAAAATTAATTGTAAAAATATTTCAATTTAATTTTTTTATCTAATTTTTATTTTTCTTTTATTTCATTAGGCCATGCAGTCGCCTCTAAGCATGTCGTGTGACCCGCCCCTCTACCTCTAACTGCATCTACCAGCAGTCGTTTGATCCCTTGATTAGACAGTTCAGCTCTTCCCCTTTGTGCCTCATCGGAGGCCATTTGATCCGGATATCAGACGATTCAGATCAAACCATTGGAGAAACCACTAATCACCCTATCTAATTTGTGGATATTGTGTTGTAGTTGGACATGTAGCGATTTATCAAAAACTACTTAAAAATATTCAATTTAATTCAAGTGGTTATGTTTTTTACTTGGGCAAGATCAAGGACGATTACAAGGAGGTAACTTATCAACTAAAGATTAATTTTCACATCATTAAGTGCTCAAGGTTTCAAGAAGAATATTTTTACGATTTTAAAAATGAATTAAGTGAAACAGTGCAACATGCCACCAAGTTTAGAGTGTTTTTAACAAATTTTCAATCAAATATAGTTTGAAAATTATGAAACTTGGCCAAATAATGATGGAAGTTTAAGCTACTATAAATTTTTGAGAATTTTCAAATATAGTTTGATATTTATGAAACTTGGCCAAATAATGATGGAAGTTTAAGCTACTATAAATTTTTGAGAATTTTCTAATATGAAATGGACAAGTATTTTTCACAATATAAATTATCCTAGATAGTTCTTATATAGAAGAATCCAGGATAACTTTAAAATTCTAAAAGTATTAAGTCATGGTCTAATTAAAAATCAATTACACTAATCACTAAATAATTTATTTAGACGATAATATGCATGCAATTTAGATGATTTTTAGGCACAAGACAGAGAGCAATTAATTCTACCAAGATTGATTTTTATGTAGTTTTTAGAGAAAAGTATGATTGACTATAAATTAGTGAAGCAAATTGGGTAAAATGTTTCTCATTTTCTTCGATAATTTTTATAAAATAAACCAACGTCATGTAAACACAGACTAAAGCTCCACATGTAGAGAAAAATATACTAACCACTGTTTTATTTTCGTTTCTGAAATAAAAATGGCAATAAGAGGTTCAAACGTATGCACAAATAGAAGGGTATTGCTGCAAAGTAGAAATAAAGTTCAAGAAGAGAATTTTGGTCGAACGGTACTTCTTTAATTATTATAAAATAGTGGGGCTAGTCCGCAAATCTACCAAGCACATGAGGAGCATGTGAGGAGTTGGGACCCTCCTTTTTTCTTGCTAATTCCAGAGAGGTCGGGGAGGTGATTATGCATGGTAGTGCATGACGACTGCATGTAATGGTTGTTGCTGCTCGCGATGGTTGATGAACAGAAACAAGCTTCGTCGGAGCTCGCCTAGATCATCCTGGATGAAGGTGTCTCCTCAAGATCTCCGCCTTCCAATGGTGGCTGCTAGATAAGGCTAATTGGTATTCTTCTTTGATGAGCATTAAGATTCAGCCACTTACACTGCTCTATGGTGAGAATATGTCTTTGGCGGTTGTTGTAGTTATGAAAGTCTAGTGAGGAAGAACTCCGGTGGAAAGGGAAAGTCAACAAACGACCTCCCTTACACAGAGATGAAAACTATTATAGTTGTTTCCAAATGGTTCATCGAGGATCTATTGTGGAAGCTCAAACGAGGACGTATGAAGTATTGCTAGTCGAGTAGCTCCGATGTATAACGAATCCCAAACTTCTATGTGGATCTCAGAAAGATGGTGTTGTTGTTGGCGGTTGAGATTCACCTTCGAGGGTGCTTCGGAGACAGGGCTAGATGAAGAAGGTTTCCGCCCTCTTCTTCGTTCACAGAGGTGGAGCCTCGATGAGGAGTTCCTCAATCGGAGATGAGGTTGCCTAATGTTTGTTGGAGATCTTGGTCTGATGTTTGGATCTAACACCTGAATAGAGTCCTACAAGGGGGATAGATGGCTTGATATGGAAAGCTCAACCCTAAATATGATGCTCAGGATGAGGAAGGTGAATGGATGCTCTAGAAGTAGCTGATAGAGGAATCAAAGCAGCTCGATGGGAGGTTCTAGAGTAAGGAAGAAATAAAAGGATGAAGGAGATGTGGTGACATTAGTTCATCGATTTGGCTTTAGATTCTAGAGTTTTGCTAAAAAGGTGGAGTTGATTCACCTGGGATGGAGCTGCTTACGATGCTCTGATTGTGACCTTAAGGTGCTGCCATGCAACGATTCTTAACAAGATTCTAGAACTCAAAGCCGCAGTAAAGCTCAAGATAAGCTTTGGATCTCGCCCAAGAATCTCACCTTTATCGTTGCCCAACGATTCTAGGGTCGATGTCACTGACCCAACGATCGGAGCTTGATGATCGAGTCTATCTCCAAATTGGAGGATGAGGTTAAGGTGGCGATAGAGATGAGGCTTTGAGGGGAGAGGGTTGGGGTTCGTGGGAGCTGCTGATTTGGTTGGATATGGACCTGGTCGAGGAAGGAGAGAGATGGAGGAGGTGTGTGTGGGTCGCAAGCATGGGTGGACGGTGGAGTCCACCGTCATTGGTTTGGGGCAGAGAAGGTGGAGGGAGGAAGACATGTTCTTAGATGTTCGGTCGGTCAAGATCGAACGACCAAGGAAGCAACACATGGAAAAAAGTTAAAGGAAAAGAAAAGAAAAGAAAAGAGAGAAAGTGTGATCAAGGCCGTTGGATTGAGATTTGATCCAACAGTCCTAAAGGATGTCGGTTGGAATTAAGTGGGGGATGTGTGGCGGCTCCAAGAGCTGCCACATGTCATCACCAGAAAAATTAGTCCCAAAAATAAAAGAAAATTCAGATTAAAATAACAAATGAATTCAAATTGAAAAACTTCTCCACAAAAGTCGTCCGTCCAGATGAGATCTACAAGTTTTATGAAGATACCAAGATCAAAAAATACCATTTGTACAAACTTATTTTTTGGAGGTATTTTACGTATATAAAATACCATATTTTGTATTTTGTATTTTTTATGATTTTTATTCAATAAAAAATCAAAATAAAATGAAATCAAATAAAATAAAATAAAAAAGATATATTTTTGAGATTTTTTTAATAATTGAGAAGATATATAAATAAAATAAAAGAGATTTATATGCATACTCTATATACCAACTCAAAACAATTCTTTTCCTTTGACTTTTATAGTGTTTTGAAATTAGATTTTTGCACACACTATTAAAACACAAATAAAAGAAAATAAATGAAAAAGAAACAAATTTAAAAAAATTCAATTATGAAAATAAAATAATAAGTTAAAGTTAGTAAATATGTATAACATACAATGAGGTCCCAAAATCCAAATTTCGCGTATGAACTCCGATTCTTTTGAATTTAGTCTTGAATTTTAGGTATTTGAATGTATATAAATTCAAACGTTATTATAGGTTCAAAGGAGATTGTATGTGAAAGATATTTGACTTTATGACCTTTTGTCTCTGAATTAGGGTTTGGCTTTATTGCACATATATACAGGTCGGTTCTTCTGTGATTTTTCCTTTGTTAATGTTAACGATATGTACACAATAGAGTGGATTTTATTTAAATTGAAAGTAGTATAATTTAACTAAAAAAGGTAAAGTTAGGTCAATATATAGGAGAATATATATATAAGATAGGTCTTTCATTAGGAATTTAATATAGAACAATTATCCCTAATTATTAACAACATGCCAATTATTTATTTATGTATTTAAAGAGGTTTATTGGATAAATTGTCTTGGGGAATGAGATAAGATTAATGAATAAGGTGGTTGAATTATGAATTCATCTATTACTCATGCCCATATCACAGCCGTTAGATCACAAGATCTAACGACCGTTCTTCATCGTCAACCTCCACCTGCTCCTCTTCATGTGTGAAAATCTCCTTATCGGATGTTCTTCATCGAATGTTAACCAACTCTCCATGTGGCTTCGTGCCTTGATTCATGTACCTTCCGACAGTCTGTTCCATCCTCTTCTTCTCCAACTCCTCCTTAGCAGCCATCCACCTAATCTCTGCAACTTCTCATGGGTTAGAACTGACACCTCATCAATTGCTCACGTGATCAAAACTTAGATATAGGTGTCCGTTCCAACCCAACTAGCTATGTGCAAGAGAGCTTCGATCCCCCCCCCCCCCCCCCCCGTGACAGTAAGAGTGATTAGGTTAAGTGAAGACAGAGCCCCATCTCCATCGAGATCCGAGATTACTCCACCTTTATTGCAGCTTTTATCTAGAGATTCTTGAGCTCTATGTTGGCAGTGCATGTTGAGCAAGGACCAGGAACCATCCTAAGCCTCGTCCCAGCACTTCGATTCCATCTCTGACACCTACTTCCATCTCCAGGCATCCTTTGTTCTTCCCTCGTTTCTATTTTCTTTGATTTTATTAGCAGCGCATGTATACATTCCAGCGACTCCAATAACCTTTACACCTTCGCCACTACAATAGATCACTCATACTCCTTCTCCAGGTCTCCTCACACCTCGATCCTTTCTTCCTCCAGCAAAGAAGAAGAACCCATTAGGACCCTACCTACTCAACTCTGGTATAGCCCTCCAGCACATCCATTCTATTCCCAAATCGAACAGCATGCTTCGAATATTCCTATCTAACCCTTATAGGTACTTCAATACATCACTAATTAGTGGTTTGAAGTACTCTCTGATCTCGAGCTTCAACTCCGATGTGCAGACATTGTCCTGGTCCACAAGTCATCTCTCTTCATCGTAGATCCTTCACCACCTTTACCAATACTCTAGAAAGCCTCCTTGACCTTCAACGAGACTAGAAGATGAAGAAGGAGCAGCGAAGCCCTCTTTGGAGATCCATTTGTGTGCTACCGTCTGCGGAGGAGTAGCCGATGTGAGCACCTACAATTAACATTGGATTGAGCCTCATCAACATTGATCCTGCGTCCCAGATGGAGCATGAGCCTGACTCACCGTCTCTCTAGCCTCGGAGGCATTGAACCTATCCTAGAGCGTAAAAATAGCATGCATGGCCCAAGCCACCCCATCCATCTGAACCACCTGCCAAGCCTACCAATCACGTGACATATTCCTGCCAAGCTTGCCAATCACGTGCCCTTGCATGTGGTTGGGCTATTTGTAGTGCCCAGACCCAAGGTTTGGGTTATTGCATTCCAGTCCTCTACTCATGCATGCGCTAGGTTATTTGTATCCAAGTCTAGCCAATATCCATTAATATACAAAACAATCCTTTCGTACCTGGAAGATTTACGTAGAATTCCTTCTAGCTTATTTCAATTGTAGATAAGCCCATGTTGGCATTATTTAATTAGTTTTTAATTAAGTTTTTATATGTTTTTTATTGCAAAAAGAGTCAGGCATTTATTGATTAATAATATTTTGAATAATAAATCCAAATTGAATGAAATTGATATTGTTTTAAAGCTATGTTAATTTTCCTTCTAATGGTGTGATTAATTCTTGGATGGGACACTTGGATGTTTATTTATTAATCAGAGAAGTTCATTGGTTGATGGTTCTTGTTTTAAATGTCATAATTAGCACTTAACTCCAAATTTTGCATTTAAATAGTCCTTGGAAAGCTTATTTCATGTAGGTTCAATTAGAAGATTTGATATCTGATTTAAGATAATAAATTCCTTGGTGTAGTATTATGTTTGAGCTAAGTGATCAAGGACTTATATTTTTAGATGCATATGCATTCAAATGAAAGTGGAGCATTAATTGAACATTATTTGTGACTAATTTCTTTCATGGTTTGAGCCTGAAATTAAAACATATATTAATTCATGAGTTTTATTGTTCTGTTTGTAAATTAATTGACCATCCACATCATTATTTTTGTTTATTAAGTATAAAAAGATAAAAAAAAATCTCAATGCATTGCATTGTCTTGATTATAATATCACTTTATTAGATAAAATATCATGCCCCTGAGTTCGATCTTGGACTTACCTATGTAAAATAAATCAAGCCACACTCTCTTCATTGAGATTAATTTAAGCATGATTTTGCATGAATTGCTTTTAGCCTAATTACAATGAGACCATTTTGACATAGTTAAGAAGCGATTTATCAGCTGCTACAGCCTCCAACCACCAGAAAAGGTTTACCAAGCTCTCCATCTCAATACATGTTTCCAAGTAGATCACGACTTCCACCCCTCAAATTTTTTTACCTGATGAACTTAGATGGTTGGGTGGAACTAGAACGACGGGTGCCTCTTGTGCATTTTATTCTATTACTCCTCCATCTTCTGCCCTTTCTCTTAGTTGTTGGTTGCCGAGATGCTACCAGTGAAAGTAATGGCCTTGGGTGGAGGGGTGGGGGTTGGCTGAAGTTTACGGAGGTTTGTCACAAGGTGAGTGTGCAACCTTAGTATGCACTTGTCCTCAACGGGTAACTCGACTACCTCATCCATGGATATGGGTTCACTAAGGGAGTATGTGGAGACCAACCTCGATGCTTGCATGCAACTTCCCTAGCCACAATCCTTAACAGACCCATATCTTCTTCTCCCACATCCCCTCCTTCGAACGACAAACAAGGCCCCAAAAGGCCCTTCTTTGACATCCCAATAAGATCCAAGGTGTTGCTTCAACAATTGGCCCCTATTGCCAACAAACCATTACCACTTGTTCATAAAGGGTCGCCTATATCGGGTTTCACCTTAAGTCCCCTTCCCATAACATATTTGTGCTATGGGGATTCGATTCCACTCTCACCTCCTCATCGGCTAACTCAATGGAGTTTTATCTTGCCTAACATACATTCCCATAGGAACGATACATGGTGAAATTGGCGATGTCTGGAAGTATGTTGGCCTTTACCCTACCCACCCCCTCCCCTTTCTTAATGTTGGTGGTCATTTGTAATATCAACAGGATCTTTAAAGTTAGGGAACGATGATTCCATCTCTCCCACAAGGTGTAGAGCTGATTGGCCTAGTAGAAACCAAGGCTAGGCTGAAAAACAGAGGGAGATTTGCCTCCAACATCCCTGGCTAATTAGATCACTCTTAATCGAATATATCCTTTGGAACGAAAATTACTGGACCTACTCCCTGATGGAAGTCTCCCCTCATGATATCACTCTCTCATACTCTATTTCTTAGGGTTTGACTATAGCCATCACCGTTATCTACTTTGTGCCAATCTCCAGATGGAATGCAAAGCTTTGCGGGATGAACTTGTACACATCAGTGACTCCTTGGTTGTCCCTTGGCTGGCTATTGGGGACCTTAATATGCTTAGATATGGTAATAAAAAGTTGGAACCCCCCCCCCCCAATCTCAGAAGTGTGTATTGAAGCCATGATAAACTTCACCCCTGAGCATTTATAAAGAAGAAGCTCTATGATGGCTAACTGGGATAAACATATTCAATATCTAAAATAAGCCTACGGGGAGTATGTAAAGCTAGTTAGTCACTCCCAAGACCCCTACTTAGAGGGTAGCTAAATCGGGAAAGGCACTAGGGAAGGCCCTAGATAAATTGTAATTTCTAAGGTCTCCTCTTTTTTACATTATCGTGGAGTGGGTTATAGTTGACTTTACATGTGGTTTGATTGAGATTAAGTCATGAAGCCACCTAAGCTGATATACTCACCTCTCCATTCTAGCGACCATCTTCTATTAATGATCTCCATGGCCTCCCACCTAATGTTGTTCCAATGCTTTCACTATTGGGCTAACTGTCCGGCTACCTTGACATTGCAGTAGGGAACTCCTCTCTGAGGTAGCCTAAAGATGAGCTCTCTACCACTCTTAATTAAGTAGAATTATCATTAGCTATAGTAGGTGATAAAAAGTGAGTAATAAAATCACATAAATTTCATTGTGGCAATTGTTTATTTTACTTGGGTTGGTCCCAAGGTTGAACTCAGAGAGGTAATATGATGGTCTAGAATTAATTTTTGAAAAAACATAGGAGTAGGTTCTCAAAGATGATTTTTAATGACTTTTTGGGTTTTGAATTTTTTATGAATTTTTAAATAAAAGATGTAGGAGCTTGAAGAAAATGTGTTGAATGAGTTTTTGTAATTTTTTTATTCAAGAAAATAAATGCTATGAAAATATATGAGAGAGAATAAACAAATGCAATATTTTTTCGAACTTTTAAATGATAATGAATGCAAAGTAAGTTATGCAAGAAGATGATCAAGATATTAATGTGCATCTCAATTTAATCCCCAAGCCCTAAAGTCAATTAGTTTCAAAAATAATTGATCAATAATTCTCAATTTAATCTTTCAAGCATAGCCCCCTAATTCCAAAATTTTTGAGCAATTAGGAATAATATCAGAGAAAATATGTCTCAAAGATGAATGAATAACTCCCTCAAATTTATTGATGTTCAAGAATATCTCAAAGAGACTAATTAACTATCTCATATGATAAACAAGGGAGAAAGCTTCAAAACAACACCAAAACACAAGATTTGAACTCCAAATGCTCAAAATATGAATGAAATAATTCTAGGGGTATAAATGTAATAAAAATAGATAAAATTATTTCAAAATAAACCTTCAGAGGGGCTTCTTTGCAATTTTTAGATGCCGACAAGGGCTGTATATAAATTTATCCTTTAGCGGGGGTGTATATGTAAATTTCAGAAGAGCTAGGGTTGTTCATGCAGTTTCTCCCAGTTGATCACAAGTAGGAGGCATGTGAAGGGCCTTCTTATGATTTAAGATAATTCAAAGGGCGCAATTGTAGTTTGACCACCCCCACATGAGCGACTCACGTGTTGATGCTCGGCTCAGGCCATGTAGGGCATTTGTTGTGCTTCGATGGACTAAGGCTCAAAGTTCAATAACTAAGGTTCGGGATAAAGCTCGGTGCATTGGATCTAAGATGATCCAATGGTCATCTGTGCGGTGTTGATCGATGGCCCTTATCGAGAGGTTGATCTGATCAAAAGGTTGTGATTGAACCTTGTGCGTGTGGTCTAGATGTGGACTCTTGGCTTGATCAGATGGTTGTAGAAGGGTCTTAGAGAAATGATGGAGATAAGCTCTAGTCTCTGATCGAACGACAACAACTGATCGTGGGGGATCCTCTTTTTCTCTCGTTCTTTCCTCCGTCCAGGCAAGGTGCGTCTCCTGTTGACACACGATGAGGAGAAGCACAGGAGACTTCGGTGACCTGATGTTGGAGGCTCAATCTGGTTAGGGTGCTTCAATGGATACTTGCAAGTTGTTAGACAGTGATGAATCCATGACTCACATCCTTTATTCTTTTATTTTATCCAAATTCCCTATGCAAAATCTCTATATATATATCAAATACAATAAATTATCATTGTGCATGCATTTGTTAATATTGTGTAATTAGCATTCTTTTTTATCAAAATAAAAGAATAAATAAGAAAAGAAAAAGGAAAGTAATAAAATAAATATGTGTTTATACAATAAGTGCAGGCTGACCCGAACCTTGAGAGAAGGCCAAATATTGGCATGATCGACAAGGAATAAAGTAGGGAGAGATAGGCCCTTATTCACTATATATATATATTCATCTCTACTCATCCGGTATATATCCTTCACATGTTTTTATCTATAAATAAATTAATCTCAAAATAATTCATTTTGCTTAATAAAATTTGTCAATAAAAATAATCAAAAATAAGATTGTGCACAAGTGTACAACACCTATACTTGTATTTATTTATTTATTTTGTAAATAATTTGTATATATTTTATATTTTTGACATTTGTATATATTTAAAATAATTATATAAAATTTAAATAAAATTTATGAAATACAAATTAAATTAAAAATAAAATCATCTTTTCATTGTACAAATTGCAGACATGTATATATTAGACATAATACCAATTTGTGAATACCTATAATTAATTTGTAAAAATCAAATAAAAATGTTTTATAAACTTTAAAATATTTTGTACATAAATAAAATATAAAATTAATGTATATTTATAAAATAATAAAATAAAAATACATGTATGTACTACATAGGGATATTATACATGTACATAATATCATATACTATATATACCATATATATTTAATTATTATAAATAAATAAAAATAACAGAAAATAGTTTGAAAAATAACAAAAAAATTATTTTATTCACTTTTATTTTAAAAATCATTTGATATTTTTAATTATTTTTTCTTTGATTTTGTATATTCTTAATTTCTGATTGGTCAACCGGGTCTGTTGACGCGGGTTAACCGTCTCTCTTCTAGATCCGATTGGGGCAGACCTTCACCGAACCTCATTTCTTCCAATTATTGTGCCCGGATCTGACCACCTTTAGCCTTGGATTGTGGACCCACGTACTCCTTGATGATCTGTGATCCTCACGGATCCCTAGGTAGGTCCGGATCCCCCTAGGGTTGCATGCTCTCGCTCAATCCTTCTAGACCCCTGGAACACCTATAAGTATTCTTCTTCTGCCTCCACTGCGAAGCATCTCGATCCTCCCCATCGTTTCTCTCCACCTTCTTCTCAGGGTAGTGACAGGAATCGAGTAGACATTTTTGGAGCTCATATTACAGCCACATTAACGCAGTTCGTACATAGCTGGAGAAGCTTCGTCGCGTTCAGCCTCCTCTGCCTTCCGCATTGAAGTTGAGGCCATGACCTCGCCTCCACCTCTGTTTCTCTTCGCCGATCACAGTAGCACCCTCAAGTATCACTCTTTCCATTCCCTTTTTTGCCCACTTCATTCGATCGATCCATCAGCCACCGTTCACCAGAGTTGCTTCGACCATCGGGTCGGAGCTCCATTTTCCACACCCATCCATACTGATCTTTCTGCTATTACCACCTTCACCTTCTTATGTATTCTGACCATCCTAATTCTCGCTCATCAGAGTGAGTTTAGGCATGGACCTCCTTCTCTCGTCATAGTCGGAGGACAAACATCATCCGCCCCCACTTCTTTTATTTCCTCTACTGAATAACCTTCATTGAAGCTTCATCTTCGAGCGTAGAATACTCTTGCATATTAAGGTGTACGAGAAACCTCACTTCGATGCTCCATGGGATAGGCGGAGTACCTCCAGGAACCACCACTGCCAGATCGTCATCGATTGGAGATCCGGCCCATCAGAGTGCTCCACCTGACGTGGACCCCCCTCCAACTTAGTGTTGGACCATCTAGCGAGTCGATTTGCACCGTGGATCACCAGATTTTATCGATCGAAGCTCGCCCAACTCCACATTCGTCTACGTTCATCCAGGCCCCGTTTCAGTCGTCAGATGAAGGAGCCTCGTTCCCATATTCGATTTGAGCCAAACATTAGTGCCAAATTTAGGTGCTCAGATCATATCTGGGATAGATCTGATCGCACGCCAACAACTATACCCATACCATCAGATCTGCTCAGCAGCAGTCGATCAGGACCATACGCAAGCACCATGATCCTGAACTATCAGATCTTTTGCAGAGGCATATCAAGGTCGTACGCCAAAAGCACACGCCTTGCACGTGCTATGGGTATATTGCACTTTCTCCCCTGTAGTTTGATTTATTTCATTTTAGTTTAAAAATTGTAATATTTAGTTAAAAACATTTGCAGTTTGGACCTCATATTTTCATTATTTACACTTTCGTCTAGTTGAGTCAAACTTCACTTGTGTCCTCACGTGCTTTTGTGGGTATTTTGCAACCATATGCTTGGCTTTCTTATTAGTTAATGAAATAGAGAATATTTGTATTTATGCCCCTATGAAGACTCGGACACATGTAGCACATGATTGTTTTGGGTTAATTGCACCTGGGGCCCCTGTACTTTATTGTGTGTTATTATTTGGTCCCAATAGGGCATCTAATCGAACTGAACATGTTCGTATTCGATTAGAGTTCGTTCAATAATAGTTCAAAAAAATGTTCGTTCGTTTCTAAATGAACTGAACATGAACTTCAAATTTTAGTTTGATAGCTTAACGAAACGAATATGAACATAACATATGTTCGTTCGATAAAAGTTCGAGTTCAATATATGTATATGTGTGTGCGTATTTGTATGTGTAACTTAGTATTATACACTTAATAAATTTTGATGTTAAAGAAATTGTGGTATTTATTGTACTTTGTACCACTTTAATTTGAATAATTTCTTATTTTTTACTGCTTAGTGAACCTTGTTATTGAACTCTCGTTTCGAACTTGTTCATATAAACAAGTTTTAGTTAAGTTAAATTGTTAACGAACTGTTGTCGAACCGAACTCGAACGTTCGTTTTCTAAACGAACTCGAACTCGAACATATCCTATCGAACATTTATCGAACCGAACTCGAACTTTCGAACTTCCTTATCGAACCGAACTCGAACATAGGTCCGTTCGTTACAGTTCGGTTCGATTAGCAACCCTAGGTCCTAAGACTTAAAATAGTTATAATTAGGTCATTGCTTCACATTTTTAATCTTTCTCTTTTATTACTTGTAATAAATAGTAATTTGGCCCCTAAAATTCAATAAAAATCAATATTAGCTCTTGTTAGTGTCCACTTTAGGTGGCAATTTTTGTGTGCTAAATTTCTTGTATTTTCTATTATTAAAAAATCAAAAACTGTAGAAAAAGCCCCTGTATGCCTTAGAAAAATTCATAATAATTTGAAAAATGTCTTGAAAATCTAAAAAAAATAGAATAGCTTTGTTTTGATTTTTTTGAATTTATATCCATTTTCATTGCATTTTCTTTTATGAAAACACAAAATTTTGCAAAATCCTAAAATCTTATATAAATCATATAAAATAAAGTAAATCCAAAATTTGTGATTTTGATTCCTATTTGTAGATGTTTACATGTATTTTCTGATAAAATTAATAACCGGTATTTTTGAGCATATTTGATATTTTAGATTTTCAAAAACACTATTGGTTATCTAATGTTAGCTTTATTCATTATTTTTAATCATTTGAAAATCCTAAAAACATCTAAAAATTCTCTAAAAATTACAAAAACATTAGAAAAATATCCAAAACCTATAAATGTTTTTACTTGAATTTTCTATATACTTTTTAGCCTATTTGAAAAATACAAAAGAGTATTTATTTTCCTTTTCTCCTTTGTTTGCATTATTTCAAAAACTAAAAATTTGGAGAAAAAAATAAAAACCACTAAAAAGAAATTAAAAATCCTTTGATTATTTGAGTCGCCTTCCTAGTTTATTAATTGTGCTCCTTGTGTTCAACCCTGGTTGCTAGACCAGGTTAATAGTAATATCTATACCACTTTCTTGATTTGTTCGATTTCTTTAGTGGTTAAATAATTTTCTCAATTTTTGGCTCGGTTGATTTGAGAGACAACGACACATTAATTAATCAACTTAACCCGAGTAAGTTGTGCGAATATCAGAATGGCACCGTTGCCGGGGAGCACGAGTAGGTAGTTAGGATTTTTATTTGTATCTTGTTTTCTTGTTTCTTTCTTTCTTCCTTTTCCTCTTTATTTTCTTTTATTTGTTTATATTTTTTCACAAAATCTATTCTAACACATTCTCTGGTTTCTCTTTGTTGCAAGTGTCCGCAGAGCAAGGGAGGCGATCTTAGGAGAGCCAACGCACCCGAGCGAGGTGAAGGCCGGCAGGAGAGAGCAGCTTAGGAGAAGCAGGAGACTGTTTTAGACTAGATTTTATTTTCAAGCATTTCATTTGTATAAATTTGTAATAATTATTAGAGGCTTTGGACACTCTTATTTAGGGTCTGTTTTGTTGAGTTCCGGTGCACTCGGGGGACCTCACCGAGTTTTCTTCGCTATTTTCATCGCCTTTATTTTATTTTATTTTATGTATGTGAGCCTTAGACTTAGGCTTTTTATTTGGTTGAGCCAGGTAGTGATTAGGTCCAAACACCTAAAAGAATATGTGTTACTATAGAATCGATTCAAATAAATTATTAAAAATTTGGATTTGAGAGTGCACGCCGAGAGAGGTCACATACAATGTCGGTAGGACTCGTTGTAGCGGGCATAGAGTGGCATTAAACACCGGACCTTGGTCTCACTTCTAGATAATTAGCAGTTTGTTCTTACCGTAATAAAAGTTACTGTTTAGGGTGATTTCTTCGTGTGTCATATAGGTAGTTTAATTTCTGTCTTTACATTTATGTGTGGATCATATTGCATGTAGACTGTTGGAGCAAGATACGCCTTCTATCTCGTGCATGCATCATTGACTTCATCGCGCATCAGCTTTTTTGATTTCCTCCCTCGATTTTATTGGACTTAGGAATAAAAGGAAATCGGAAAATTTGTTAGACATGTATTTATCCAAAAAATGCCAAAAAATGATAAATCAATAAAACTGGGACTGTTAAACAAACTCGACCCTAAATTAAATGTAGAGATCACATTCATTATTTTGGGGAGAGTAACCCCCTCATTATTTGAATTTACTTCCAGAGTGAGTGAGAGACAAACACTAGGATAGAGCCAAGCTACTGATTCTATAAAAAATGATTAGCTACTTCTCAGTGAGGGAACATGGGTAGTCGGTTGACTGTCCATATTTCCTTAGCAGAGTGGGTGGTTTAAAGGACATTATGTAAGGCTCCATCCTTAAGTAACGGGTAGTCGTTTTATAGTTTGTACTTACACCCATACTTGCTGAAAGTAGATGCAACTAGTCATAAGAATTCGAGCATGTCTTTAGGGAAATACCGGCACCTAATATCTCACTAACTCTTTTCTTAGATTGCATTATCACCAAAATTAAAAATAGAAAATATTAACGACCCAGCTTTCATGGTCATCATTGCGTCAAGTTGGTGAATTGGGGTTTGATTTCTCATCATTGTTTTCAGTCCAGATCTACTCTTCCCTACTCCCCACATCACGATGATGGGCAGGCAGTCTCTTAGGCTACCTTTGGTGGTACTACTTCTCAGCACACTTGTCCATCATATAGGGTGGTTCTTGAGAGCTCAGACCCTCTCTTGGAACCTGAGTATTCCACCCCCTTCTTCTTTGACCTTCCCCACCCATAACTTGAGGTATAACAGTCAGAGTAGAATTTTCTTGCTTGGTTACACCTGAGGTCCTCTCTTTTCCTTTTCAGAGTCTGACAAGATGGCCCAAGAGCAGAGAGATGATGAGCATCCAGATATTCACGAGTGTTTGATCAAGCAATGATCAACAACACTCTCCTATCATCCCTAAAGGTGATGCAACAACAGATCCAAGACCAAGAGTTTCTCATGATAGAGGTGAGGCGGGAGTTGACTCAGATGAGAGATGGGTGAGCAGATGCGAGAGATGACGGACCATCCGATTGTGTTAGAGAGATTCCTAGACATAAGGACCGAGAAGATGCCAGAGCAGATACGAGACCAGTGCGCACCATATGGCCATTGCACAACCCTGGTACGAAGCTCACTCATATGTGGATCCAGTTGCCTGCCATTCTGGCAATTTTGAGCTCTGTCCCCAGACGATTCAGTTGTTTCCCAAGTTCCATGGGCACACCAACGAGGAGCCCCATCTACATCTCCAGGAGTTTGAGATGATATGCAGCACAATACATGACATGCTGGTGGACAAGGCTACTATTAAGATGATAGAATTCCCATTTTCCTTGGTTGACAGAGAAGCCTACTAGTTGAAGCACTTGGGGAGGGTTATCACTACCTGGGAATAGTTGAGGACCAAGTACCTCAACAAGTACTATCCACTCGGTCGGATGAATGCAGCACGAGCCATGATCAGCAATTTCACCATGATCCCAAATGAGCAATTCCATGAGGCTTGGGATCATTTTAGAGAGCTCATTGATAGGTGTCAACATCACGATATCAGCAAGCCCAACTTAGTCCAGTGTTTCTTTTGTGGGCTGACACCTGAGCTACAGAGGCTAGTCAATGCCTCTTGTAGAGGGTCCTATTTTCCTGAGGACGAGAATCAGGTCTATGCCATCTACGAGGAGATGGCTAAAAAACTACACTGTGATGACCCATGCTCGTGTCTACACTCATGTGAAGCCTTCCCCCCAGGCATTGTCGCACGACAGAGTTGCACGCATTGAGGCTGGTCCATCTTCATCTTCTACAGTCGCGGCACTAGAAGAGTCACCAGCTGCAGCATGGACTTCATTAGCCAAAAGTTGGATCGCATGGAGATCATAGAGAAGAAGATGTGTCAGGGCCTAGACAAGCTCAACATGATTGATGAGTTGGGCCAGACTTTGAGTGACCTCAAGACACAGATCATGTGTCTCCAAGAGGCACAAACGGCTTCTTTACCACAATCTAGGTCACATGATGATCAGGGGAGTCGATCATCAAAGTTGTCCACCTCATACAGACATGTCCACCACATTCAGGTGGAGCACGTTCAGCCATCCATGCAGTACTAGTTTCCACCACCACCTTCACCAGACACACATATAGTGGTATATCAGAATGACCAGGCATCGACATCCCTTCCCCCACCTTCACACTAGCAGACATAGCCGTTGATGGAAGTCAATAGGATTTGGTATCCATAGTACCAATAGTAGCCCGGTATACATCGTGATCATCCGGGTTTCGGATGATCCACTGGAGGTGCTCAGTCCCAGCAGCAACCTCCAACCCTCCAACATAATCGAAGCAGGGTACCCAGCAGCATAAGCCCCAGTACTCCCAGCACACCGTACCTTGACCCCGGTACCAGGGTCAGTAGTGGAGGAAGCAACAACCTCATTCTCAGTTTCACCAGCCTCCCCCTCACTCTTACCAATAGCAACATGGCCAGCCTCAGCACTTCCAGAGAGTCAACCCATCCGATTCTCATGCACCCTTGCATGAGAAGCCAGCTTTAGAGGATCTCGCACGTATGCTAGCAGAGCAACAAACTACTTTTAGGCAAGAGATGGATGCGTTCAGGTAGGAGATGAGAGAGATCATCAAGGGCAAGGCCGCCATATCTGCACAAATCGAGCCAAATCCAAATAATCTAAAGAGAAAGTATGAGCAGGTATAGTTTACAGAGTCTGACACTTCTAGTGAGGTACTTGATTATATGTGTTATTTATTTGATGTCGATTTTGTGTCACTTAGGAGCGATAGGAAGCCAACCGATGGTGACTCATCTAGGCAACATCCAAATGTAGACTCCAGAGTGCCAGATGAGTAAGAGAGCAGTGTTGATGTCGTTGATGTTGATGGTCGTGCTGATGCCACCCATTTTGAGGATGATCCAGTCGATGATGATGATGTCGTCCCTTCTCCAGATGCTGCAGGTGGTGGTGTTGATGCCACCAGTATTCCATATGACGGGCCAGAGCATGGTATTGATACCGCTACTTCAGATGTTGTCGGTGATACAGATGCTACCAAGAGTTTATGTACAGATACTCCAGTTGTTTTGACCGTTACTCCTGTACCTGAGGATGATGATTCTAGAAAAACACAAAAAAAATGAAAACAAAAATATGAATAAAGGAAAAGTTTCGGTACCTTCTCCTGGTCCATCTTATGTGATTGATGATTGTATGGATTCCAAATACTTACATGGTCAGATATTTTTCCTACTTTAGACCCTCTAGTTCCTAAAGAGGGTCCCTCTATCCCCTTCCCTCAAGCACTCCGCTTAGGGAAGCGTCAAAAAATAGAAAATCCCAAAAAGAGACAGTAGTTAGAGTTCACCGAGCAGATGATAGACAGATTCCATATCCAGCTAACTCTCCAGGAGGCATTAGAGCACATCCCTCTCTTCCAGAAGAACCTTAAAAAAAAGACCACAGTTTGTAGGAAGAAGAGGCACAACCACGATGCAGAGATCCATGTGCTCACCCGTACCACATGCTTCCCTATTCAGAACTGATTGCCAGCAAAGAGACCAGATGCAGGGGTTCCATATGTCAGATGCCACATTCATGAGCAGTGGTTCGATCGCGCTCTATTAGACAGCGGGTCTTCGATTAACCTCCTTCTGGCAACCTTACTTCACCACTTCGAGTTTGGCCATCTTCGATAGAGTAGGTGATAACACGGGTAATTCCAAAAGGGTTGCCATGAAAAATATCAAAAGAGTTGTCGCTGAGGCGACCACTCATGGAACACCCGTGTTGATCAGCAATTAACCCACAATCCAAAGAATACAACAATCAAGCTCAAAAATAAATGTGAATTAATCTTTATTTACTCTACCATAAAATGTACAGTGACAAGTATGTAGAGGTCGAACCACAGAGAGCAATACAAAATGTCATAGCCCACATGTAAATCACAGTCATCCTTGTGTGGGTTTTTGATATTGTTTTTTTTTCTTTTTTTTATTGTTATTCTTATTATGATTAATTTTTCATAATATACTTAAGTAATATGTATATATATAATAAATATATGTATACCCATAGAGGGTTAGTATATAGCTTATAATACATACAATATATATAGGTATATATAAATAAAATAAATATATTTTTTTCTTTTTTTCCCTTTTTTCGGATATATAGATATATATATATAAAGGGGGTATTATAATATTTATAGGAATACTCAAAAATAGTCAAAAATTCAGGAATAAAGTGGTTTTGGGATTTTCATGGTTTTTGACTGTTTTTGTGATTTTTGGGTATTTTTGCAAACATTTTTAGTATTTTTAAATAGCTAAATGATAGCAAACAGTGGACTAGGTACTGGCTGTCACAAAAATATATATTAAAAATAGCTAACAGCCTCAAAGATTTTCCACACTAACTTTCTAATAAAGATAATACAATATATCATAAATAGGGCCTGAGTTTATATTTTTCTGATTTTTCTTTGGTTTTTAATATTTTTTGAAGTTTTTGGGTATTTTTGAATTTTAAGGTTTTCCTTTTGAGATTCTTAGGGATTTTTGGATTGACACTAATATAGGTCAAAATACACCATAGGTAATTTTTTGGAATTTTTCAAGGCATTTTGATATTTTTTTGGGGTTTTATAAGTTAGACAGGGAATAAAAGACATGTTTTTAATTTTTAATAAATGCAAAAATGAAACAAAATGCAAAACTAAAAATATGGCGTTTAAGCACGACCAAACAGGAGCTTAAGTCTATTTTTGCAAGATTTTCGACTTAATATGAAGCACTAAATAAATAGACAAAGCCTTCAAAAATTAAATGGCCTGGCAGGGGTATTTTTGCAGATAAAATAGTTCACAGGGGCATACATGCAAAAATCATAATAAAAATACAACTTTAACTTTATTTTTCAGGACCATTTAGTAAATACAGAAACCCGGCGGGGTTTAGATGCAAAATTCACGCGCCTCACGTGGGACTGCACGTGAGGCGCGGAAGGACTAAAATGCAATCTTAAAACATCGGGGCTCTTCTGCAAATATACATTTTATTTACAACTGAGACTTTTATTTTTGGCATTAAATAATAAATACAAAAAGTAGAGGGGCTTGATAAGAAATTACCCTAACAGAGCTTCTCATCCTGCGGCGCTGGAGGCGTCACTTATCCACGTGGCAGTCATCGGACGGTCAACGCCGATTCGTCAATGAAGGGTGGAGATTAGAACCTCCTGGCTGATCTGACGGTGCACGTATGTATTCATCGAACGATCGGCGTTCAATCTGGGCCGCCCCTCTCGATCCAACGGTGCTGGAGGCATCTGGAAGAACGGGGAAGAAGCTCGCCCCCGGCGAGCTTCGATCGGGTAGCTCGGGCTCCTCCGGGCACCTCCCACGCATCTAAAGTTCTCTGATCGTAGCTGGGAGGCTTCCGCGTCGTCTGACGTTTCTTTCATGGCTCCTGGAGGTCCAAGTCGATGGAGCGAGGTCGGAGAAGAAGAGGACCCCCAGGAACCTCTTCCTAGGTCAAAGCAATCCCAAAAGGGCTCGATTCTTCGATATACCTGCATAGGAAGAACCACGGGCGAGAGAGCTTTCTCCTCGACCCGGGGTTTGAAGCTGCGATGCAAAAATGAAGGTGGGCGGAGGGGCTCCGGCGAACGGTGGAGGGGGAGCCCCGATTCGCCAAGACCTAGGGTCCTGGGTTGAACCAAGTGTGCGCGAGAGATGGAGAAGGTGACGAGGAACGAGATGGGATGCTTGGGGCGGTCGGATACAGTCAGGGATACGGTGAAGAAGTCGCCGGAGCCAAGCTCCGGCGAACTTCGAATTTCGATTTTTAAGCTACATGCATTAATTAAAACCTACTCTAATGACTGGAATGAAAAACTAACATCTAAGACTAACTAAAAATGCATAGAAGGTCAGCTCTTATACCTGGGGGCCTCCAGGGAGCAGGGCGGACGCCGGAGCTCCGCCACGACAAAATCTCCTTCCTCCGGCCGAGTCAAGATGCTGGGCTACTCCCCCTGTCACGAGGAACAATCCAGGAGCAAGATCTAGGCTTTAGGTTGGAATAAAAGTGGCCAAATTCGAGGAAGGAGGCGGAGCTTGTTATTTATAAACAATGGCAATAGGCCTTATTACCCTGCGATTATTAACTGATCCAATGAACATCTCGTTGATCTATGATTTTGGCGGGCATCATGGAAGATTAGGGAACAATTCTTGTGAAGGAAGTGTTGTCGATTGATGGATGGTGTGCCCGGGAAAAAGGCATGAAATCGGGGGAATGGACAGTTCAGAGGACGCCAGGCGAGGGATGGGACAGTTGACCTGGGAGTCAACGAAGGCCGACGCCTCATTGGGCCACGTCAGCCGCTACGAGACAAAATAGAAGACCTGATTAGAGATTGATTTATTGACACCCTAAATGATTTTATTAATTTTTTCTTACAAAATAAAAAATGTGTATTATTTCATCTAGTATTTATTTATGATTTTTATTGAATTTTTCGAGGTGTTTTATTATAGTTTTATTTGGATAATGTGTATATGCATGTATTTACATGTATTTTTATGTATTTTATTTTTAATTTGTTTATTTTCTTTTATTATTTTATTGGCTTATTTTATAAATTTATAATTTATTTTTGTGAGTATAAAGGTATTTTTGTTTGATTTTTATGAGTTTATCTATATTTTTAAAAAAATAGGTATAGATGTTTGTAGGTATACTTATAGGTGTTTTATCTATGTATTTTATACAATTAATTTACTTAATATATTTTTCTGATTTTTATTTTGGTTTTGTATTTTTAATGAGTTATGTATAATGTATACATTATTATAAAAATATAAGAGAGCAAAAGAATCAAGGATTAAAACCCTTTTTATTTATAGATAGGTACATAGCATAGGTATTTTGTCTATGAATTTGTAGACTTGTTTTATTTTACAAATTAATTTTGGTTTTCTTTAACTTCTCTCATGTGTATGCATTATGTACATTATTTACAAAATTCTAAAAATATGAATTTATACAAATAATGAATATTGAATAAAATGAATATTTTAATCAGTCCTATATACTAGGAGGGCCAAAAACCTAACTTCTGCATATGGACTCCAAAAATCATGAAACCAATTTTATTAAATAGCTTATGGAATGCTATATACAATTAAAGGTGAGTTTGGGTGATTTGGAGTTTTTATTTGCAAGATATGGGTCTGTGAAGTTGAGATTTTGACTTTTTATTCTGTGTATAAAATGTACACTGGGGATTATTTTTGTACAAACTCAATTTTGCATTTTTATTCATATTATTATCTACAACTTTCATGTACAAAGTTTCTTTATTTGATGAATAAATAATTATGTACAAAATAGGTATCAAAAATGCATAAATATATGCATGAATAAATGAGGTATTTATTGTGCACTGGCCCTTATCTCCCCCTACTTTATTTCTTGTCGACCAATACCATGCTGTCCTTGGTCTCGGGGTTTGGGTCATAAAATATTTACAATATTTTATTCCTTTTTCTTTTCTCCTCTTTATTCTATAATTTTGACAGTAAAACCTTATTTAATGTAAAATAAATACAAGGAATAATGAATGCTATTATGTATAATTTGATGCTATTTACATGCATTTGTTGGGGTTTTTGAGGCCAAAATGATAGAATAAAGGTGATGAAATGGAGATTCATCAGTAGGATAGTGCTTCAGTTTGCAGATAGATCTGTCAAGAGGCCGAAGAGTTACTGATGGACGTTGTCGTCACCATGCAGGGCCTGAAATTCCCCTTGGACTTTGTTATTTTGGACATGGAGATCCTTGAATGTGTGATCGATACCCCCATCATATTAGGTCGACCTTTCCTGGCGACAGCAAAGCCCATGCCTGATCATGATAGTGGGAAGGTATACTTTCACGTCGAGGGCGATAGTATATAAATGGAGACGATTGAGGAGATGAGAGTCAGAGATTTAGCTATCTCAGAGCAGGGATTGGAGCAAACAACAAATATAGAGCCAGGCATCCACCACAGGTGTGATTTTGGGATTACAGACGCCAAGACAGTTTGGGCAGACCTATATTCAAAAGCTCTTGTCACACCTTCAGATTCCACATATTTACAAATGCCAGCTGATGAGAGTTCGGAGAGCACACATATGGAGAAGGATACCTTAGAGTCGATCAATGCATATTCTGATAGCGAGTTTGAATTTATTTCATGTCATTCAGATTCAAATCCCTCAGACTCAAACACAGGTTTTGATTGGCAGGATTTTGATGAGTATTTGTCGTGTTTGATGTCTACAGAGCCTACAGCTTAGACAGAGATAGAGCCGGTGCAATTGATAGAGATACTATTAGGGCCATCTTCGTTGAATTTAGAGATGCAGTGAGAGTTCTCCCATTCAAATCTAGTATCCTTCACTAAGACCTTTTCAGAGGCCAGATTTTCCAGCTTCCACATGTCCAGAATTGAAGACCTTACCGCACAGCATGAATATAGATTCTTACGGGCGAGCCAGAGATGTTTCCAGTCATTATCTCAACAGATTTGACCGATGACTAAGAATCTCCTTTTGATGAAGGTTCTTGAGAGGAACCGCAAGTCAATCGGTTGGTATGTAGCAGATCTCCAGGGGATAAGTCTGGCCATGTGCTCCCACCACATCTATCTTGAGGATGACGCTAAACTTTCGCATAAGTTCCAATGTAGGATGAACCTGAATCTTATATAAGTAGTCATGAAGTAAATATCCAAGTGGTGTAGCGTTGATTTTATCTGCCCCATCTCCGACTCCAAGTGGGTTAGCCCATTACATGTGGTACCCAAGAAGATGGGTATCACTATAGTTGTGAGTGGTTCTGGAGAGGAAATTGCTACCCGTTGATGAATCTCCATTTCAACACCTTTATTCTATCATTTTGGCCTTAAAACCCCTGTAAATGCATGTAAATACCTCTAATTTGTATAAATTAACATTCATGCATTGTTGTATAAATATTGTATAAAATACTGTTTTTAATGCCAAATTTATAGAATAAAGAACAAAAAAGAAATAGAATAAAATATCAAATATATTTTATGACCCTAAACCCTGAAACCTAGGCATCTTGATGATTAGGTTGACAAGGAATAAAGTAGGGGGAGATAAGGGCCAATAATCCAATAAAATTTCCTTTTATTTATTCATTTTTATTCATTTTTGCGACCTATTTTATTTTCTACTTTTTATACCTAAAAAAAAAGAAACTTTCTACATGAGCGATGTAGATAATAAAATATATAAAAATATAAAATTGAGTTTACACAAAAATAATATACATAATAAAAGCTATACTCTAAATAAGATTCTAAAATCCCAACATCCCAGACCCATATTCTCAAATGAAAACTCAAAATATATCGAAATCACCTTTAATTATATACAAATTTTAATAAGCCATTTAATGAAGGTGGTTTCATATTTTTACGAGTTAAGATGTGAAAGTTAGGTTTTAGACCGCTATTGTATAATATACCCGATTAAAATAATCGTTTTATTCATTCTTTATTATTTTAATAATTTTATATTTTTATAATTTTGTAAATATTATTTATAATATATGTACATATTAAAACTAGAATAAAACCATAAATAAAACACTAAAATAAAATAAAATATAAAAATACATAGATGAAATATCTATAACTATACCTATATATTTAATATACCTATTTATTTAAGTGTGACTATTATATCAGAAAAATATAATAACAATATATTTATGTATGTAAAAATAAGTTATAATTTTATAAAATAAGAAAATAAAATAATAAAATCAAAAATATGAAATAAAATAAAAGACATAAAATATAGATAAATATACCTATAATTTACCCTAAAAATAACTTGTAATTATATTCCTTTAAAAAATAAATAAAAATCAGAATAAAATACTTAAAAAATAATAAATATTTTTTATTTTATATATTAAAATTAATAAAATCATTTATTATTTTATATCTATTTTATAAATATTTTCCAGGATGTTTTTTCTGGTTGGTCCACGTGGACCAACGAGGGCGCGGCACTAGTTGACTTTGGTCAACTGCACTGCCATCGTCCTGTAGCCTCTGACACCTATTGTTTCCTCCTCATTTCTCGATTTTTTGGGGCTCTATTCTTTCATCACATCGATCCCTTGATAACTTTTCTTCCTCGTTCATCAAGTCGGGTTGTGGATCGCTACATCGTTGCAACCACCTCGATCTTCCAGCCATTCCACCATCTTGTACAAAAGCTTTCCTCTGCCTCCGTCCCACGTTTGAACCCCATTTGACCAAGATTGTCCCCCTTTCTCTTGTGTTCTGGATCGGAGAAGACGAGAACTTCTCCTCCGGCTAAGTTTATCGGAGTTAGGTGAGGTTGGCGGCGTGTTCCACCATCTCCGGCGAAGGCTCGTCGTGAGGTCATTCCTCCTGGTTCCGCCAGTGAGGTACACTTACTTTCTTGCTTTTCTAAAGTAGCGTAGTCTCTAGGTTTCATTTCCAGTTGTTATTTTGTGTTTTAATTACATAATTAGTTGTAATAAGCCCCTTTGAAGTTCGTTGGAGCTAGCCTCCGGCGAACTCCTTCACCGTGATCTGCCAGTTCTTCGCTCCGACTCTCAACCCCATCTTCTTATCCTATCGATTCCCTACGCACCGCATCGCTCTGTTTCCCCTAATCCATTGTGGATCAGGCAAACGGATCTCCACGTCCACCACCTCGTTGAAGATCTGCCGCCCCGCTTCGCCCGCTTCCATTCCACCATCTAACGGGACGAGGTAGTTTTCCCTCGTCCCTAGTTTGCTCTGTGCAGGATCAAAGCGCAAAAACGTCACCTGGGGCGATTTTGGCCTTTCGTCGGAGGTACCTGGAGCGCCGCATCTTCCCTGACACCCTAGAAGAGCTTCGATGCACCTTACGGCCTTTTTCCGCCCCCAACAGATAAAGGACCCCCGCAGGAATGTGTAGAGCATTTTTGGAGCCGTAAAGAGCATCAGATGAGGTGGGGATTGCCAGGAGAAGCATGTCGTTGTGGTGCTTCATCCCAGTTCTTGCAAGGTGTTTCTCCACCGTCCGATTATGCCCTGTTCTTGGTGGCCTACAACGGTCGTTGGATCAAGCGTGCTAGAGTCGTCGGATATCCTGGGAAGACCTAATCTCGACCCTACAATTCGAAATGTCATCGTGCAATGGGAGCTTGACAAGTGGATAAGTGACTTCATCGCAGTCGTTGCCTCCCGCCTTTAGCTGGGTAATTTGCACGTCAACCCTAGCAATTTTTGTAATTAATATTTAGTAGATAAACCTTCCTCTGTAGTGTTATTATTATGTAATATTTGCAACTTGGCCTCCCAAACTTGTTGTATTTACACTTTAGTCCTCTGCCAGCTCACATCACGTGGTTACCCACGTAAGGTGGGCATTTTGCGGGTAGACTCTCACAGGTTTGGATATTTGTAATAAGACCAAGAACTTTTTAATTTAGTTATAACTTTTTGGAAAAATTACATAGTGGTCCCTGTTCTTTATTTTATTTACAAAATGCCCCTGTCAGTAATGTAGTTTCTTTATGTTTTCTCTATTTATTTAAAATAACACTTGTACTCCAAAAAATCCCAAAAAAATAGGATAGGTGTAGGTTAATATGTTGATTCACAATATAATTTTGCATTGTATTTTTAGACATTTAAATATTTTATAAAAATAAAAAAGAGCATTATTTTTCCTTATTTAGTTTATAAAACCCATAAAAAATGAACTTTTGGAAAATTCTAAAAAATAATTTTATATTTATTTGTGTATTTTTAACCTTTAGACCAAAAAATCACTAAAAATAGAAAAAGAAAACACTTAAAAATCGAAAAATCTCAAAAACCTTTATAAAAATTTATAAAATTCTTTAAAAAATCCAAAAATCCTATTTTCTATTCTATAATTTTATTATTATTATTATTTATAAAATAAAATTAATTTGGAAAATTATGGACTTGATTTAGTATTTTTAATTTCCATTTCAATATCAGCCTATTTCATTAAACCCTGATTTAGTGTATTTTTACTTTAAAAATATATAAATGAGCAAAATTACCTAAAAAATCTTAAAAATAGTAAAATATTATTTAAAACTCAAAAATATGTATTTCTTCAATTTTTTAATTAAATTTATATCTTTTTTAATCCTATAGTTTATATATAGCCTTATTAGTATTATACATCTTTTAAAAGAAAATACAAAATATAAAAACATAAAAAGAAAATATAAAATTGTAAATTAAAAACAAAATATAAAAAAATATAAAACAAAAATAAAATATAAAAATATAAAATTTAAAACCCACAAAAAGAAATATAGACAAAGAATTCACATCATTTTTGTGCATTAAATTCCCCGATCTATCTAGTTTGCTTCCTGTGTTCGACTCCTACTTGCTTGTCACTATACATTCTTAGTAGGGTATAATAAATTTTAACTCATACTCTTAACTGCTTAATTATCTGTGTTGGTTAATTATTGAAACAGTGAGAAGATTCGAGTAGTCGCTTCGGCGACAATGAGCTTGATTTGTTAGGCCTTTATTAGTGACTCCTAATTTCTCAATTTTCACCCGTGTATCCACTTCTTGAAGGGTATGTGTGGACTACATGTGATTAAATCAGGCCACCAAGAAGGATCACTTCCCGTTACTAATCATTGATCAGATTATTGAGAGATTAGCTGGGAAGAGTTGTTATTGCTTTCTTGACGGGTACTCGGGGTATAATCATGCGGCCATTGTACCCGAAGACTAGGACAAGACGACATGCACATGTCTGTTTGGGACGTACGCTTTTAGACGGATTCCCTTTGGATTATGTAATGCCCTGGCTACATTCCAAAGGTGCATGCTTTCCATCTTTTCGGACATGGTGGGTGATTGTTTAGATGTCTTCATGGATGATTTTTCGATCTACGATGATGGGTTTGATGCTTGTCTTGCTTGCCTAGACTGTGTGCTTCAACAGTGCATTGAGGTCAACCTTGTTCTATATTGGGAGAAGAGTCATTTTATAATGACTCAAGGGATGATCCTTGGTCATATCCTCTCCAAAAGGGGCATGGAGGTCGATCCGGCCAAGGTGGATATCATAAGGAAACTCAACTCAATACACTACCCAATTTGAAGCAGTTGTGATCATTTCTGGGGTACGTCGGTTTCTACCAATGGTTCATTCAAGACTTCACTCGCATTGCTCGACCACTTATTGATCTTCTCACGAAAGACACCGAGTTCATTGTAGATGATAAGTGTCTATCGTCATTTGAGACTCTCATGGATTTGGTTGTGCAGGATCCTGTCCCTCTCCCATTCGAGATCATGATGAACGCTTCTGATTTTACCATTGGGGTTGTGATAGGATAGAGGAAGGATGGATTGTCGTTTTCCATACACTATGCTAGCAAGACTTTAGATGCCGCTTAGCGGAATTACATTGTTACAGAGAAGGAGATGCTAGATGTAGTCTTTTCTTTGTATAAGTTTCAATCTTATATTCCTGGATCTAGAGTGATTATTTACACTGATCACACCGTCATCCAGTACTTAATAGCTAAGAAGGATACCAAGGCACGCTTGACTAGATGGATCCTTCTATAGAGTTTGATATTGAGATTAAGGATAAATCTGGAGTCAAGAATGTGGTGGTGGATCACCTCTCCCGATTAGAGCATCTTGGGGATTCTGAGACTACCACACCTATCACTGAGACATTTCCAAACGAGATGATTCTTGCTATCACCTCTCTCCCATGGTATGATGACATTGTGAGCTAGTTGCCAAGAAAGTTCCACAAGGTTGGACCAGGCAGCAACTTGAGACTTTCCTAGTGAAGGTCGAGTCGTACCACTGGGAGGATCCCACCCTTTACCACGAAGGGGAGGACAGTGCCTAGCGTCGGTGTATTCCTCAGGAGGAGCATCGTAGCATCCTCACCTATTACCACAAGCTTGAGACAGGAGGACATCACTCTGGGAGACAGACAACAGAAAAGGTGCTCCAATCTGGCCTTTGGTGGCCAACACTCTTCAAGGATTCAGATGAATTCAATTTTGATCCCATATGTATTGTATTATAGAGTCTTAATGATTTTGGTGGTAAGATTTTGCTTGTTGGACAACAGAAATACTTAAACACCTGAGATGTACTTCGTGAACATCTAGACACTTGAGATCTGTCTCTGAACACCTAAACTCCAGTTCATGAACACCTAGATATGTGATGAATTCATGAACTATTGAACATCTGGATCTGTGATGCCTTCATGAACTACTGGACACCTGAGATATGTCGTATGAACATATGAATACCTAAACACCTGTGTGAACACCTGAAACACTTCTTGAACACTTGTTGAACACTTATGTACAATCGAATACATGTGATATCCCTTGTTGAATACCTGAACACTAAGATGAAATTCAGGGACACCTTAACACTTGTGATGAACTTTGTGAACACCTAATCATCTATGATATATCTTGTTGGATGCCTGAACACTAGTGATTCATGTTGTTGAACACCTGTGAACTCCTGAACATTGTGATATATCTTGCTAAACACTTGAGCACTTGAAATTCATGTTGTTGAACACTTGTGAACACTTTAACATCTGTGATACATCTTGTTGAACACTTGAACATCTATGCACCTGAACATCTGTGTGAACACCTAGACACTTCCTGAACACTTGTCCAACATCATGAGATCTATCACATGAATATTAGAACATCTAAACACCTGGGATACATTTTGTGAATCATCTTACCTCTTGGTGTTTTGAAGTCAAATTTCAGCTATTGTTGTTATGGGCAATTGACGGTGTGATGCGATGAAATTCCCAAACATATTATGATGTCATTCTATGATCTTGGGTTCAATATAGATGTTGCAATCAGCTTGTGCAAGTGGCTAAATGACATTGGTTTTCATGAGACTAAACTATACTGAAAGTACATGATTTTTTAGTTGAAAGTTGACCCAGTTGTTTATTTTGTCATGCCCTATTTCGAATGTATGAGTATCATTGGATTTTGAATATTGAACTTGAGAGCAGATCTCTGTTGAATGTCAAATGTAGCAATCATCAGTTAATATGTTTGAATATATGCACAATTAGTCATATTCAGATCAATCTATGGGAGTGTGCATTGATTTTCTGTTGGACTGAATCTATCGTATACTGAAAAGTGACAACAAATCCAACATTCATCCACTTCAACATTATCTGAATCTTAGTGTTATGTTGCAACTTTGTAAAAGCATAATGGATTGCAGCTGAATTTATCAACAGTTTCTCCTTGGGTTATCTATTCAGAATTTGATAGGGTGCCTTGCATGGTATGTCAAGAAATCACCAAGATCTCTTATCCGTATATCACATCTTTGTTAGCTGATGCTTTTCCTGCTAGGATCTTGTCCATATCGTGGTGATTTTGATTTTAAGTGGCATGTGGGTAGTGGGTTAGTGCCACAAAGGGAGGGGCATGCACCCTTGGGACCCTGAGTAGAAGCCTACATAGTCGCGATCCCAACCTCTACTATGTAGCCACAATGGATGGACGACATGCTACTTGGCACGCCGAGGATTTATCGTGTGGTGCTCAGCCTCAGTACTTGTGTGCCTTTATCCCAATGCTTTGATTGCAGGCCAAATAGTCGTGGTTGGTGTTCTAGTGTTTCGCTTGTTCACTTAGAGTTAGCACTCGTGTACTGGCTAGTGTATGCCACATTGGTTAGTATTCCAAGTGGGAGCACTAAGAGGGGAGCCGAGAAAATGTAGTTAATGAAGTTGAGAATGAAATATAATTATCCTATGCATAAAGAGAATTGGGTTAGTCGTGGTGATTAGGACTACGGTAAGAATGATCATGGTAATCAGTGCCCTGACTTGTGCCCTACACCACCATGGACTCTTACACATGAGTAGTGGACTTGGGAGGTTCGCGGGGATCCGCAGGATGGAAATCACTTTGGGAATCAGAGCTACAATCTTATACGTGAAGCCAAGTATACGTGTCGGAAACTTAGTTAGAAAGCATTGTACCCATCGCATGCCTACGGAGGCACCCCAACCCTAAGTCCTTCTTCTGGCCTTAGAGTCATAGTCTGAGATCTCACTCAGACCAAGACCACAGACTATCCACAAAGCTTGAGTGATCCATAGTAAATAATAATGATTAGAAGTTATCTCCTTGTGAGGACGGTTTACCTAGTTGTTTCTTTTGCAAACCTTTTAATTATATCATGCTTGTTGTAATTTTTTATCGTATTGGGTAACTTTGCTCATAAGTATTGATGTGTGGATCTGCAGGTTCTCAGCAAAAGACACAATAATGAGAGGCCTAGAGTTACTTCTTTTGCGCGGCTACACGATTTTCTAGTGGTACAATACTTGTTGTAGTTTTTTACTACTTTATTTTACTTGTAGATTTTTGAGAGACATGAGATGTATACTGCATATGTGGGCACATTTTTTTGAAAGCATACATGTAGAATATTCCTGTGGACATGGATGGGATTCTATTGAAATGTAATGATGGGCATGTTATGAATGGATGGCAGTGAAATGAATGTTGGTTATGTTGTGAATGGAAAGAAAAAAAATTGATTTCCCTTCCTTATGCTATTTTCTCTTGCTTACAGTTATATTGTGATTTCGGATGTGGAATGTATATGTGTGGAATCGGTTTGTTGGGTACCCGGATCCTATGGGGACATCCGTGATAAAAGACCTGATTATTTAACTCATATCTCACAAATTCTGATTGCTAGTTACAACTTTACTACATATGATGTCAACTGAGGTTAGAAGGGGATGCTGAAGTGGTATGTAGTTGATAGTGACTTCACTTGAGGTTTGATGGAAATAGGCGGTATATGCAAATTCATTGGAGGTTTGACATGTATGATGGATTCTTTAGAGGATTGTTGACAAATAGATACATATTTATTAATAACACTATTTGTAAAAATGTAGGGACTATAGAAAATTAGGATTGTATTACTTAATGAGAAAATGAACTATTAAGGGAAAAAGAAGCTTTTTTTCAATGGAGCCCTAGGGCTTTCTGCAGCGAGATACAACTTACAACTCCAAATTGGCTTTATGGGCAAAGAAAAAGTGAGGACAACGCCTCTGTACACAAAATCTCTGACAATGCAAAAATCAGGGCCACTTCAGTTATTTCAGTATTGATCAATATTGGGATTCCAGTTGGCATGTTAGCACTTATAATGAGGATGATGATACATTTAAGAGGTAATTGCATATCTGTTGCTTAATTTGATTGTTTGGTGAGGGACAACTTATTTTTGAATTATTCGATATTTCTAGCATATATGGAAGAAATTATATATGTACAGTTTACTTGCATATATTTTAAGTGTATTAGTTCTTTCTTATTTGAATAATGATTTTTTAATAAAATACGCATAGCTTGAAGTTTATTAATTCTTGCTAGGCACGAGAAATAGATGAATTGATGATTTTTACCACCTATTTTAGTTTGTTATGCTCTCATCGTAACAACGAACACATATGCTTTGTCATTCCATTTTCACAGATGATGCTAACTCGTTGTAACTGCAGAGTAATATGCTTATGCATTAAAATGTCATGATTTCTTGTACAAGCTTGGCTTGCTAGATATCTCAAACGTTGATGTTAGGTGCTTGTACCAAAGGTAAATGGATCTTGGGTGAGGAGAATGAGCATCGCTGGCTAGTCGAATCGTCTTCACAATGGAATAAGGTTGAGAGGAGGCCAAAAATTTGCCTTTTCTAGTTAAGTGACTAGACGCACTAGAGTCAATTATCTAAGTTGGTGCTGTGGAAGAAGCAGAATGGCTGCAAAATACCTAAGGTAGTGGCAAGATGCGTGGTAGAAGTGGCTTCACTAGGAGTGGAATTCTGCAGAAACTTCATCAGACGGGTGATAGAGGTTCCCTGACCACTGATAAATACCTTGATGACCTGAGACCACAGCACATAGTTATCTGTGCCATTGAGTTTAATAGAGACACCTTGTACCGTCATAGAAGACGTAGTGTAAATAGATTTGGTCTCGGTAGGATTTGATGTGGTTGTTGTATGAGAGATGAAAAGGTTGTCGTAAAGCTTTAAGCTTGCATGAGACAAAGTCACATGCACCTTGTTTATCGTTCCAAGATCCCAACACATGTGATGGACATATCAACTGCACTTAGGAGGACCCTTGATAGGTTTATTCGCAGCGGTAGGACCCTCAATAGGTCTGGATAAATCAGTTGGTGACACCCAAGGTGCTGGGGGCACATCTGATACCCCTATAGGGGTTGGTGGTGACACATGTTGGTGTTGTGAGGCTCTAGAAGGGTTGTTGGCAGCATCACGTGGCCATAAAAGGGTTGTTGGTGGCATTACAGGGCCTTAGTAGCAGGTTGGTGGGGCCTTAGGTGGTTGACAATGATCGACTAGGAGTTTGGAGAGACCTTGCACAAGCCTAGAGGGACATGGCGACGCTCAGGTATGGCTAGTAGAGAGGATCTGATGGCCCCCAAGGTTGTTGGTCATGATCGAGTGGTGACCTAGATGATCCCTATGTCGATAGAACCATGTGTGGATCCTAGAGATGGAGATAGGCATGCACAGAGATCCACAAAGATTGCAAGCTTCGTGCACATCAAGAGAATGAGGCATGTGCATGGCTGAGAGAGGCTCGACAGTGGCGGAAGGCAATTGGGTGTGAGCATCATTCTAGGATTGTTGCTATGATATCATGCGAAGAAAGACCGGATGACTTGTTTTATTTCGTGGGTCTAGGTTTCTTATATAGCGTGAAACCCTCGAGAGTTTAAAAGAGGTACTACATGAAGGACCCTGAATGTTTACATGATTCAATGAATAAATAAAACTATAAACAATATATAAGGATATGGATATGGAATTTTGGTTTTTTTTTCATAATATAATATAGGTACATTTATATTGATTTCTAGGATGCTTCTTTTAATTATTAAAATAATAAATAAATAAATAAATGTAATAGTGTTAGACAACTAAACTCTATCAAGAAGTTCCTCCCAAGTCCTCCATCTAGTGCAATCATCGTTATGCTTCTCTTGTCGAAATATATATGATGCTAGTTGCAACCTATATTTGTCGAAGTGTTCATATACTCTTTTCATTGCACAACATGTATATATTTGAAATCTTTTAACATCAAATTAATTCAGTATTAAATAATATAAGAATGTCTCATATTTGTGGATAATTTGTATTTGTTCATCAAGTATGTATGAAATAAATGAATGGATTTATTATTCATGGGACCATAGAACTCTCTTATATAGAGAGGGGAAACCCTAGAGTTCAAACTACATAAGACAACCATATGAAATAGATAAATACAAAATAACTCTCAATACGGTCCCTCGTGATGGAGCATAGATGTGAGTCATGCTCAGCTTGAAGCAACACTTCTAGAATGGCCCCTTTGCTGGGACCCTAGTGAAAACATCTGATGTTTGTATCCCTAAGCTGACGTGGGAAGTAGAGATAAAGCCCTTATGTATCATATCTCGTGTGCAATGGCAATCTACCTCAATGTGTTTAGTCTTGTTATGGAAATGTAGGTTGTTGACAATGAATAGAGTAGTATGATTGTTGCAAAGTAATTGCATGGGAAGAGGCATGTTAATAGCTAGGCCTGTCTGAATTGATCTGACCCACAACATCTCAGTGTTCCTTTACGTCACAGCTTTGTATTCGGACTCAACACTAGATCTAACAACCACAATCTACTCCTTGGTTTTCATGAGACGAAAAAGCCCCATGTGAAGACTGCAAAATCAGAGGTAGACTTCTTCTCTTTATGACATCCTGCATAATGAACATCTACACAGGTCGTGATGGCAAGAGATGTCCCTCTGCTAAATAGCAACCATGTACCTAGAGAAGACTTCATATACCTTCAGATCATGTAAACTACATCTATCTGAGACTATTGTGCTTGATCCATAAACTACTGATTTTGCTCAATGCAAAAGAGATATATGGCTTCGTAATAGTCATGTAGCGAAGCTTCCCAACGAGCTCCATGTATCTCCTCTTCTCCACCTCTTCCATGTCATCATCATAGAGCTTCGTGTTAGGATCCATGGGAGTAGTGGCAAGCTTGCAGTTTCCCATCCCTATCTTTAAAATGAGATATGTAACATGCTTCCACTTTAATATGACTTTCCTATCATTTTTAGATGCAAAATGATATTTTTAGTAATTAAAATATAAGCACAAAATTAAATTAGTAATGTAAGAACCTAGTTGCAATTTCTAAGAGTTTACAAAGCATTTAATAACAAAAGTACGCGCAATATTCATCCAATTAAATACAATATCCACTAGCATGGATATAAACACGAATAAACTAAACAACTAAACCAAGCATGAAATTTATCCAAAAAAGTTTTGTACTGATATTTAAAGTTTGAGGACCAAACAATAACACATAACCCAGAGGGGTCCATGTAAAATGCCCACCAACTCACGTGCACATGCATGTGAGCTGACCTGGCACTAGACTAAGGTGCAATAAAAGTAAAGATTGGGGTCCCATGTGCAAATATTACAAAATTTATTACGTGTTTCGGAATTTTTAGGACTAAAATACAAAACATTTGAGACAGGAGGGTATATGTATAATTTACCCTTGGTGCGCAATCGAATGGTCCACAGAGATCTACTTAAGCGATGAACATCGAGGATTAGCTGGTTCTGGTTCATGAGTGGGCGAGTATGATCAAGTCCTCAAATAGATTTGACGGCGTTAGGGCTTCTTCATCCAACAGTCAGCTTCTAATCTGGAGCTCGGTTCTTCATTCGACGATTGTTATTCCACAATAAGAACAGGGAAGAGCAACCGCTTGGATTTGCTTCCATTGCTCAATTCTATGATCTCCGGCCACCTTAGAGCCTCAACAATCGCGCAAAACGTTGATGACACTCCTTCGCAGGTGCTGCCATAGTTAAATGGGTCCAGACCTCGTCGTAGGATACCTAGAGTTCAACAAACAGAAGGAGACTTGGAGCTGCTTCCTCTTGATAAAATCACCCCCAGATGGGGTCGTTTGGAGCTAGATCCTGATCAAAAACATTCACGACACATGGGCAAACCTCTTGGTCTTGTTTGTTAGCAAAAATGGGGCATGAACGGGGGAGATGGTGGAGATCTCCAGCGAAGCGACGAAGGGAGATCGGTCTCCTCGATATGAGCAAGATTGAGGGTACATAATTGATGTATACGGTGTTAGGAAGATGATGAGGTAGTCGACGAGGTCGGAACTAGGGGTTTTGACTGAGGAATAGAGGACCAGAGACTAGATCTCTGATAACTATTATTTTTTGGATTTTAAGAGTACTTGGCTCAAATCAAATGAAATAAAATGTAGAACTACATTGTTGACTATGCTAGGAATCAAAAGAATGGAAATAAGGGGCTCAACAGACCTGGAATGGTCGGGAGTTGAACCACCTGAAGCTCGTACTCCAATGATGATTGAATTGCCTCTTCCACTCCTCCACACCGCAAATTAGGAGACTCCACTTCCTGTCACGAAGGACCAGCTCCAGCAAAGATTCTTGCAAAAAATGGTACAGTCAAGAGGATTGAATTTCAAAAAATGGAGAAGGGGAAACATATATATGGGTTGACTGGAGGGTCCCCAACACTTAGGGATTTAACGCTGATCAAAGGTTGATTATGGAGGAAATTGGATCCGTCAAAAGAGCATTGGAATGCAAAGAAGTATCATGAAGGAGTTGTGGGCGGAAGAGTTCTAGATTGAGCAGAAGAATTTGCCGAAGAAGAGGTAAAAACCATGTTCGGACCGGTCCATAAAGGGGGTGGGGCAATTGACTGGGGTCCATGGCTGTTGCCCTCTCATTATCCACATAGGACGCTAGAGGACAAAATAATATATAAAATAAAAACAAAAAGAAAATGTAGCAAATTATTTTATTAAATAAATATTAAAACATGAAAGTTGTTTCTTATTTTATGTACTATTTTAGGTGATTTTTATGTATTTATATCGACTTATTTATTATAGGTTTGTTTTTACAAGTGTAGTTATGGGTATATATACATATGTTTTTTTGCATTCTATTTTTATTTTTTATTTTATTATTTATTATATATTTACATATTTTATTTATGTATAGTATACTTAAACATATTTACATAATTTTACTTTATTTTTAGTATTTTACCTTTACATATAAATACTTTTATATATGTACCTTATAGGTGTAATATGCTTATGTATTTTGATAAATTATTTATTTGGATGTATTTTTAATGGTTTTATTTTGTATTTATATATTTATTATGTTTTAGATATCATTAACACTTATCTAAAAATATAAAAAAGATAAAAATGTAATGAATCAATTATATGAATAAAATATACATGTATATAGTACAATTGGACCCCAAAAAGCCGATTTTTGTATCTTAACTCTGTTTTTCATGAAACTACCTTCATCAAATAGACAATTTAATTTAGAATACAATGACGAGTTTGATTAATTTAGATTTCATATAGAGAATATATTGATATGTGAAGTTCTGTTTACGGTTTTTCATCTGTGTATCCCAGTTTGTGTGTTATTTTTATGTACAATTAGTTTTATATTTTTCTATACATTAATCTTTACATGTTTTATGTTGAAAATGTACTTATTTGAGGTGTGTATGAGTATGTATAAATTAGCGTAAGTTTTCGCTAAATGAATGGTATAGAGCACCTAGGGTTTCTAGATATTTGTGTCTTTTTGTCTGTATTACAATGCCTTTATCTCCCCCTACTTTATTCCTTGTCGACCAAGTCAATATCGATTTAGTCTAGGGGTTTAGGATCGGTCAATATCTACAATACTTCCCTTAATTTTCTTTTCTTTTTTTTATTCATTTATTTTGGAATTAAATATAGTTATTAATGCAATATTTATAGGTTAATAAATGAATATTATTTCAGGCAAATTGATGATATTTGCATGCATTTTACTAGGGATTTAAGGCAAAAATGAATGAGTAAAGGTGATGAAATGAATCATAACCCCTATACTTATCTTTGCTAGTCTCTAGCAAATACTTATGACAATGAGTGCATAAAAAGACAATAAAGAAAAGAAAAAGAAAGAACTCAGAATGATTTTGATTCTTAAACTTATCTTCATAAAATCAAAAATTGGAGCTTAGTTGGACCCTTGGATTGTTAGTTTGTTTTTGGAACGTTATTGGGAATAGGGTTTAAAACTCAACAACCCTCAAGATCTATAAAACCCTATCCATGTCTCCTCAATAGCAGGTCAGAACAAGTCGCTTCATATGCAAACCCTTATGATTATGAGTCTTACTTGTACAATGTAAGTGAAATGTAGCTTCCATCCATTAAAGTGATAAAGAGATAGTCTTCTCCGACATGGTAACCCAAATCCCTTATACTAGTAACTATTTCCTCAAGGAACAGGGTATTCCCTTCTAAGTTCAAGTACAACCTGAAGGATATTGAGAATCCTGACGATCGCATCTCATGCGATCGGGGAGACTAGTCGCACTAGTCGCACGGTGCAACAGAATTTAAAAATTTTAAATCAAACGATGAAAACACATGATCACGAGAACACTTCTCGGATCGTTTCATCAAACCACAAAGTATAAGGAATACCTCTTTGAAGCATGGTTGTGATCGTGAGATCTCAAAAAAGAGATCCTCCTGTCTCAAGTCCGATCCACGAAGAACGCACTTGCGGGCACGATGATGAGTCGCGTTCCTCCCGCAATCCTCGATGAAGATCCAAGCAATGGATCCCCTGATTTCGTCAAGCGAAATCCATCGTCTTCCTTTATGGCAAGTAGCCACGAAGAAGAAGGAGATCCTCGAGTCATCGAAGGCGAAGGCGAGAACTTCTCTCTTTTTTCAACAAGGGTGGTTGGCCACCCTATGGAGAGGGGGAGAGAGAGAGAGAGAGCACGAGAATGAGAGGGAGAGAGAGAAGTAGAGGCCTACTTGGTGTACCCTTCAAGGTCTAGGGCTATCCTCTTTATATATTAGTTTGGGATCCAATGGATCTCAATCCATGGCTCATATGGATCCAACGGCCATTGTAATCCAAGAGTCATCCAACGGCTATGATTGTTGTTGGTTAAAAACCAACATTAATTTATATTAAATTAAATATATGTTGAATTATTATCAACACAATTTAATTAACATAAATTAATTTATTAAGAGATAATATGATAACAAATAAGAAGAGACAACAATCCTCCTAAAATATAGGAGGCGTCACCTATGACTTAGGAGGCGTCACCTTTAATTTTGGTGGTTTTTGTCTCCTTTTATTTATATTATTATTTCTTAATAATTGCAATAATTATTATTGCAATAATATCCACCAAATTAATTCTAAATTAATTTGTGAATGTTTCAATCATGCCATTGAAAAATATGTGAATCATATTCACATCCCAAACTAATTTGTAAATTACATTTCCAATTAATTAACTAATGTGGATCCAATTCACATTAATAATTAACAAATGTTATTTACAATATTTCTCTCTCTCTGATATATTATAAATCTCATTTATAATATACACAGATATTCTGGATATCATTATCTACGATTTGCTTATCCTTGATAATTAAATCTCATTTAATTATCTTGGATAATCATTCTCACAATATGAATCTCATTCATATTGTACTTGATAATTAAATCTCATTTAATTATCTTGGACAATCATTCTCACAATATGAATCTTATTTATATTATACTTGATAATTAAATCTCATTTAATTATCTTGAATAGTCATTCTCACAATATGAATCTTATTCATATTATACTTGATAATTAAATCTCATTTAATCATCAAGACCTTCTTGCTTGGATACTAAATTCATCATAGGAATTATTCTTGAAATCCTTCAAGAATAATGTGCCTTCTCCGCAGATACTTGGAGATAAGGACAGGGTGATTATATTGTTCCATGTATAGTGACTTGGATGTTGAGATCTCATCTCAAATTCAGATCTAACGGACCTCACATAGATGCTTGATTAAATCAAGTCCGTATACTTAATCTTCTCATTGCATCTGAATCACATTTAGATTAATGTCCAATACTTGGACTAAGATCAAGTTACTTCTCTACTGAGAGGAGTCACTAAAATCCAGACCTGTTTCATCACTCCCTCGGACTGGAAGCGTCATGGTTATACAATCGTTTATGATCACATCACCCTCAGGTATTCCCAATACCTGCACATCCTGCATATTGGAAGACCAATGATCAATCTGAAGATGAAGATCAATTTTACACTGTCTTCTTCAGGGTTTGATCACCAAGTTTCTCAATCTTGGTCATTGGGATTTGGTATCAATCATATGCTTTCCCAAAGCATATATCATACCTTCAAATTCTTGTCATGCTTCCAAAGCACGACGACCATGCATGGAATTTGATCGGTCCCAATACCTCATGAGTGAGCTCATGTCTTCTGGTTCATAAGCGAACCTGTATGATCCCTTTGAGAGATCGTATTACTCATATGCCCTTACATGCACACCAGCGCGCCGGTATATAGACCTTGGTTAGGTCATCAACCTACTGGTCTGCCAAATGTACACACTCAGACATATAGTAACACATCTGTCTCTGGTCAGAGGATGTGTGCCTATGCTATGACAGCATTCAACATAGGACTTAGGTTATCTCAATCTCGCTAAGTCAACCCATTGAATTAACTAATCTGACACCTCCGAATCACTATTCCCATGCAGAGGACATGCATCAAGAGGTCAGTCAGATATCACCCTATGTGAGAAAGGATTGCCATCTCCTACTCAGGCTAGAGATCATCTCTTAATAATCATTTGACGGTGCTTGGTGAGTCCTCTATCTAACTCTTTAGATATTCATCCAAACACCAGCCTCTATGATTCATTTAATGAATCAACAACTATATGATTATCAAGACGGCCATGGTACATAACTCTAATTGTACAGAGGGACCTATTATGCAAATTATTTATTCTTCATTTCAGATCAGGGAATGATATGTGCAATAACATTTATTGCATAATGGCTCGATGTGGGCTCGCATGTCCAACACAACCAGCTCAAGAAGAGGAGGTATAGAAGAGAAGGTACTGTGACCAGTGTAGCCACATATCATAAGGTGCTTGACCAGTGTAGTCAAGTCATCGGGTTGCTGTCACCATGAATTCTTTGACTTTAAAGCATAAGCCTTGCTTATTTCAGACAGACTCTGAGAGGATTTGATTTTTCATTGACTTTTGCCAATCTATTATTTTCAATTATTTTTACTATATACAACAACATTTACATAAGGAATTTCTCCTTTTGAGCCAGTAGATTGATGCTCTTTTGAAGTTTTATTGCAACCCACACCATTTTGTCTTTAGATGTCCATGCCACTAGAACAGGTTAGGGGAAACTGCCCACCTATGGTGACTACGTGTATTTCTACTCGTGTGCGTCTCATGATAGCAAATCCAACCCTCCACCACCTCATATAAGTTGAGCCAAGTGTAGAGTGCATGCATCCAAGTCAGGTCACTACCGACAAGAGTCGTGCATATGTCTCGAAATATTCCACTTAGACAATCAAGATGACATGTGAACACAATCTTATAGGCTCGAAGAATTAAGTCTAGCTGACCTAAAAAGTCCCAATTCCACATCCTATAAGGTTCTTATGAAATTAAGTAGATTAAGGTCCAACCAAGCTCCAATCTTCGGATTTAACTTAGAATAGTTCAACTGGTATTATCATTCCGAAAAATATAAATGCAAGAGAAATATTTTTGTCAAGCCATCATCTAGTTTTAAACTTTTTATGGATTTTCAAAAGGTTTTGTAATTTTTTAAAATTTTGAAAACATTTTACAAATTTTTAGGATTTTTGGAATTTTGCAAATTTTTATAGGATTTTTGAAAAAACAAAAGGGTTGGTGAATTAAGTGTATTAAAATGATTTTGTATACAAGGTAAAAACATGTTTTATACATGTTGTTATATGGATGTATACATGCTTTATATGAAGATTTTTTTTGTAAAAATATTATTTATAGGGTTTTCAAAATAATTTGAAATATTTTGTTAAACATTTGTCAAACATTTTGATTTTTTTTCAAATAATTTTACAATCAATTTTCCAACAAATATTTTCTACAAACTTTTACAGGCATTTTCAAAGAGATTGTTTTTCAAATGGTTTGAAAATATTTTGTAAAGATTTTTCAAAGGTTTTTCAAAATATTTTCAATATATTTAACAATAATTTTCCAAATCATTTTGCAAGATAGTTTCGAACTATTTTTTCAAATAATTTGGAAAGTTTTTAATACATATTTATAGGAGTGTATTCTTTGTAGTTGATTTATAATATATCCTTACCCAGTATAGTATATTATCCATATTTATTAAAATATGAAAGTATGAGTTATGGCTAACATATATATACATATATACGATCCCCTTATACTTAGCTCAAACTATGTCCTCATAGTGGTTAAAGAGCAATAGGGAAGACATAACTCGTGCTAAGTATAGAAAAAGTCTATACTAAAACGACCAAAAAAATGAAAGAATGAGAAGTCGATTGTCCCCCATATACTTAGGATCAATTAATCCTAAGTATAGCAAACTGTACACAAAGCAGGGATGATCAAGGGTTAGAATGTATGAGATCAAAGGCTCAGTTTGTTCCCCCGTACTTAGGGTGAAGAATCCCTGAGTATAGAACAGAATATCAACAAGTTGAGAGACAAGGGAGGGAATAAAGAATGAACACTTGAATCACTCATTCCCCCTATACTTAGGATCTAGTCATCCTAGGTATAACACCGGTGAAAGGGATGAATGAATAAACAGAAGGAGAAACAAAGAAAAAGAAATGAAAAGAAGAAAAAGAAAAGAAACGTTTGGATTTTAAGTGTCTGATCCTTCTGTTGCCATGAGCTCTTCTTGAAATACCATAACGATGGAATCAACAGTGGACAAGAATGTGTCATGATCGAGGTACAGCTTCAACAACTGTCCGTTGAATATGAGTGGTTGTGCATCAGATGACAATCCTATTTTTATGATGCTACCATTGTCATGCACATTTTTCACAATGAACGACCCCGACCATTTGCTTTTCAGTTTGCACAGAAATAGCTTCAACTTTGCATCAAACAACCACACCTTCTGATTCGGCTCGAAAGTATTTCTTATGATATACTTTTCATGCCATTTCTTGACTTTCTCCTCGTACATAAGGTTGTTGTCATATGCGCTGTCTCACAATTTCAATAGTCTATTCCGATCAATCTTTCTGTTCTGTCCAGCTTTCTCTGAATCTAGGTTGCATACACTAAGCCCATAGTGATTTATGAATTAGTTCCACTGGCAATTGGCATGCCTTACCATATACTAACCGATAGGGAGACATACCGAAAGGAGACTTGTATGACGTGCGATGAGAACCCAAAGAACTAAGTCAAGCAACTGGGACTAGTTCTTCCTATCAAGAACTACAAGTTTTTGTAAGATCATCTTGATCTCTCTATTTGAACATTCAGCCAAGCCATTAGTATTCGGGTGGCAAGGAGATGTGACATGATGTTCAATGTCGTATTCTGTAGTAAGTTTATTTACTTCTTTGTTAATGTTCTTCCCCCATCAAATATAAGGATCTTCAAAATCCCGAACCACGAGATAATATTTTCCCTGAGAAAGTGATAAATGGTATGACTATATGCAAACTGAGTGGGTATAACCTCCACCCATCGACTGACATAATCCACAGCAAGCAGGATGTAGACCTTGATTGTTGGGAATTGGCCCATGAAGTCGATGCTCCATGCATCAAAAACATTTAATATTTAAATGTACTTGAGGGGCATTATATCTTTAGAACTGATGGTTCCTCCCATTTTTCTGATAGTATGTGCAACCTTTCACATATTATATAGTATCCTTAAAAAGAGTCGGCCACCAGAGGCCGCATTGAAGAACTTTTATTGTTGTTTGCTTCCTAGAATGGTGTCCTCTAGATTCAAACTTGTGACAATGCTCCAAGACACTTGTGTACTCCTACTCAGGAATGCACCTTTACCAGATACAATCCACACCCTCACAAAATAAGTATGGATCTTCTCACTGGTATAAATGTATCTCGGACAATAACTTGTCCACTTTTAGCTTTAGCCAGTTTTGCAGGACTTTCTTGAAGACCAGATTTCACAATATTGGCATACCATGGGAGAGAGGCAATAGAAAGAATAGTCTTATCTAAGAAAGTTTCAGTGACTGGCAAAATAGCTTGCTCATGAGTATCAGGCTATACGATTCTAGAAAGGTGATCTGCCATAATATTTTTAAATCCTGGCTTATCATGTATTTCTATGTCAAATTCTTGATGTAGAAGGATCCAACAAAGTAATCATGACTTAGCATCCTTCTTACTTTGTATCGGATGGTAAAGTAATCAGTGTATATAATGACTTTCGACCCAATCAAGTGCGATATGAACTTCTCCAGCGCAAACATGACTGCTAGCAGCTCTTTCGCTGTGATTGTGTAATTTCTCTAGGCACCATTCAGTGTTCTGCTAGCATAGTGAATTGCAAACAGTAATCCATCCCGCCTTTGTCCCAAAACAGTCCCAATGGCATAATCAGAAGCGTCTTTCATGATATTGAATGAAAGAGACCAATCTGATGGATGTAGGACCGACGCTTGAGTTATTAGTTACTTCAGATGAGTAAAGGCGTGGAGAACTCTGTCATCGACAATAATATTAGTCTCCTTGCCTAGTAGCTCAGTCAAAGGTCAGACAATCTTACTAAAATCTTTTATGAATCTTCGATAAAAACTGACATGTCCCAAAAATGACCTAACTTGCTTCAATGTAGTAGGTGGATCAAGTTTTAAGACCACTTCCACCATGATCGGGTCAACCTCCATACCTCACTTGGAGACGACATGGACCAACACAATTCCATCAGTCACCATGAAGAGACTCTTCTCCCATGAGAGCACCAAATTCACTTCATAACAACATTGAAGTGCTTGGTCCAGATAGGTTAAACATGTGTCAAAGCTGTCTCCATAGACCAAGAAATCATCCATGAACACCTTAAGGAAACTGCCCACCATGTCAGCAAATACAGACATCATACATCTATGAAATGTAGTAGGGACGTTACACAATTCGAGCGGCATGCGTCTGAAGGCATGCGTCCCAAATTGGCAAGTGAAGGTAGTCTTCTCTTGATCCTCATGAGACATTACAACCTGATTGTATCCAGAGTACCCATCCAAGAAACAAAAGTATTCCTTTGCAGCAAGTCTTTGAACATTTTGATCAATAAAAGGTAAAGGGAAATGCTCCTTCTTGGTGGCAAGGTTCAAGCACCGGTATTCCACATAGACACACCAAATATAGGTACTCTAGTCGAAATTTCCTTTCCTTTGTTGTTCGTTACAATAGTAATTCCAGATTTCTTAGGGACCGCATGTAACAGACTTGCCCCTTTTGAGTCTGGGATTGGATAAATAAAACCTGCATCGAACCACTTCGTGATTTCTTTCATCACGAACTTTCGTAGGTTAGGGTTCAGACGGTGTTGAAATTCCCGAGAAGGAATGCTGTCTTCGTTCAATTAGATGTGGTGCGAGCATAATGAAGGGTTTATCCCATGGAGATCATTGATTTTCTATCTTATCATCATGCATTTTCTTTCTAGAACCTTAAGGAAGCGAGATTCCTGGTCCTCGGTCAACTGAGAATTGATGATGACTAGGAACATATTTTTCTGGCCTGTAAGTAAGGTCTACTTCAATGATGAGGGCAATTGTTTCAGCTCTAGCGGGGTCTGAATTGGCCCAGTGGTGACTTTTGAAACTGTGATCAATGTCAACCCTGGCGATTGTATGTTGTCCACCTTGGTTATCTTCCGCTCTGAATATAAGACATCAAAAAGATCGGTAAGGAATTCGTCTTGCTCGTACGGAGAAAATTCATATGTTCTTTCCAGACACTCTTCCTTGGAGAGGAAATCAATGGTTTTCAACATCATCCAATAATAATGCAGTATCTCTGATCTCCCTCGAAAATCATAGTCTTATGTCTCCTTCTGCATATGCCCACTCTCATCTGATACAGACTCTGCAAGATTTGGTACTTGGATTGTCTCAATCAAGACCTTGTCATTTCTCGAGCGAAAGGCAATCTTTCCGGTGTCGTAGTCAACTACTGCTTCGGTTGTTCGAAGGAACAGTTGTCCTAATATAATCGGGATATAGAGCAAAGGTGTTGAGGTGTCCATATCTAGAACAATAAAGTCCACAAGGGAAAGCATCCATTGGATCATGATGATGACATCCTCCAAAATGCCCCTTGGTCTCTTCACTTATGTGTCTGCAAATTGAAGAATCATTCTTATTAACTTCGGTGGCCTAACCCAAATTCTTCATGTTGTGACATAAGCATTAGATTGATAGATGATCTGCTAGCAAGGAGTGTCCATTCAAACTCTTAGTTGAACATCTCTCATCTGATGAGAGGTGGTAACGTGCCCTTCTTGCTCGGGAGGTTACTGATATCATTGACAGTAGCCATGGTCATAATGTGTTTGATTGGTTTCTCGCATCCTCTTTTATGATGCTTGGTTGTACATGCCTCCTTTAATCCTTTCTTCATCACAAGCATGTACTCGATGGCTTTTAACAAAGGCATTTAAAGCATTATATTTTGCAATATCCCCACAATATCAGGATCATACAAGGCTGTTTTTGATTTCATTGCATCATGAAATGGAATATGAGCATCATCAAAAACAACATTTTCATTAATAGGAGTCTTATTTTGTATAATTGGATGATTAAACAAGGTACACTTATCCACAACATAAGGAAAAGTGAAAGTAGGAAATTCAACTATGTCAGCTCGCACATGATTGACTACTGGTGTTGGCATCTCTGTGGCTGCATCTACTCGACCTTGGTTGTTATTGTTGAATTATTTTTTATTTTCTACATTTTTTTATTTTTCTGTGCTGGTGATGCTCCTCCTTTATCGGTTCCAGAGCTTTGTGTGGGATCGACTGATGTTGAAGAAGACTCGGCCATGGAAGCTTTATTTCTCCCCTTAGTTGTAGCAGTTAGTTGTAGTGTCCTATCGCTCTTGAGATTCACAACATTAGATAACATAAAAGAATTTATACCTAACTCAGGAGGTGGTGGGGCATTACGGTCTACTAGCACCTTACGATGGAAATTGCTGGGGTTTGCCTCAACCTGCGCGGGTACGACTGTTTTTGCTGTTGTGAGATCATCTAGCTTCTGGCTCATCTCATTCATGTTCTTGATCAGTTGAGCCAAGCAGTCCAGAGATGGGTTCACGGGTCCGGTCCCTGAAGATTCAGCAATCTGCGAGAGCTGAGGGTGATGGTATTGTGGTTGCTTTTGATAATTCTTATAGTTATGAGGCAGATATTGCTGGTACTGAAATCGAGGAGGAGAGAATTAGTATTGATATGGAGCAGTCGGCTATTGCTTTACAATTGTCAGTATGCCGGTTGCTGGCAGGCAGATTTAATTCATAGATGACTTGGGACAACCAATATCTCCAATTTGGACTCACAAGTAAGAGGTCAAAATCGAAAGCTTGATCTGAACAGACTCTTGGAATTCTGAGACTATACCCATGATAACATCCTGACGTACAAGGAGAAAGTCAAACGATGGCATGACAAGCATATCAAAAGAAAGACTTTCGAGCCTGATGTGAAGGTGTGGTTATTTGAAACAAAGTTGAAGATATTTCTAGGCAAATTAAAAAGCAGGAGGAGAGGATTGTTTGTAGTGAAGACTATACGTGACAATGGTAGCATCCTCATATCTGAGTTATCATCTGATAAACAATCGTTCATAGTCAATGGATAATTGCTGAAGCCGTATATAGAGCACGGCACATTTTTTGTCCGTTGTTCATTCCATTAAAGTTGTAATTCAAGAAGAGCTTACAACGTTGGCAAAAAGATCATTTTCTGAGCTACAAAAAGATCATTTTTTCTTTTCTTTTCGTTTATTTCCTTCTTCCATTTTATTGATTCATCCCTTTTACAAGTTCTATACTTAGGATATACTTCATCTTACGTATAGGGTAGGGTGGGGGGGGGGGGGGTAAGTGACTTGAGTTTTTCTTTTTCGCTTATCTCTCAACTTATTGATATTCTACTTTATACTTAGGGATACTTTACCCAAAGTATAGAGGGAGACAAGATGAGTCGTTGATTTCATAAATTCTAATCCTCGATCAACTTCGTTTAGTGTACAGTCTTCTATGCTTAGAATTACTTGATCCTAAGTATAGGGGATGACCGACTTCTTATTCTTTTATTGAGTCGTTGTAGTATAGTATTCTTCTAAACTTAACACGAGTTATGTCTTCCATTGTTGCTCTTTAGTCATTATGAAGACATAGTTCGGGCTAATTATATGAGGTCATATATATGCTATATATACGTTAGCCATAACTCATACTTTCTTGTATTTTCAATAATATGGCTATAATACAACGGTTAAGGGTAATAAATATAGAGATTGAATTTTTTGTAAATATATGTGAAAATTCAGAAAATGTTTGTAAAAAATGGTTTGAAAATGTTTAACAAATAATTTGTAATAAAATATTTTGAAATCTTCTAAAAACCTTTGAAAAGTGTTTGTGAAATATTTTTCAAACCTTTGAAAAAATCCTTTGTAAGTGTTTATGAATTTTTTGTAATTTACTAACCCTTTTCAAAAATCTGTAAGAATTGAACATTTTCAACCTCGTAAAAATTTACAAAACTTTTGAAAACCGCATACAAGTTCAAAACCAGAAAATCATTTGTATTTTTCAGAATGGCGTTGACAACTAAACTAGTCTGGAATAAAATCTAAAGATCGGAGCTTGGTTTACAACCTTAATCTACTTAATTTCACATGAACCCTATAAGAATTGGAATTAAGACTTTTCATGTCAACGAGATTTAATTCTTTGAGTCCACTAGACTATGTTCACATGTCATCTTGAATAGCCTAAGTAGAATATTTCGAGACACATGCATGACTCTTGTCGATAGTGGTCTAACTTGGACAAAGCACTCTACACATAGCTCAAATCAGATATGTGGTGAAGGGTAGAATTCTTTAGCTTGAGAAGCATGCGCGTGTAAACATACGTCGTCCCAATAGGAGTCCAGTGCACCCCAACCCAATCTAGTGGAATGGATGTCTAAAGATAAGATGTTGTGGGTTGCAATAAAGCTTTAAAAGAGAGACAATCTACGAGCTCAAGAAGAAAAAATCCTTATGTAAATGCTATTTTATATAGTATATATAATAAAAAAAACTCCAAGAAAATAGACATGAGAAAAATCAATGATAAATCATACCCGTCAGAGCTATGTATCAATAAGCAATGCTTATCCTTCAAAGTCAAAGTTATAAGGTTGCATGCAGCTAGAGGCTTGACTACACTAGTCAAGCTCCAAAGGAGATGTGACTACACTGATTATAGTCTATTATTCTTTCTCTACCTCCTCTTCTTTGAACCAGTTACACATGAACTTAGAAGGGAAGACCCCGCTCCTCGAGGAAAGAGTAGCTAGATTGGGGAATTAGGGTCACCTTGCTGAGGGAGATTGTTTCTTTGTCACTTCAGACGTGCAGTGCTACATTTCACATGCACTATACAAGTAAGTCTCATAGTCATAAGAGTTTGCATATGAAAAAACTTATTCTGATCTGACTATTGAGGTGAAATAATAAAGGATTGTGGAACTTGAGGGATGTTAAGTTTTAAACCGTATTCTCAACAAGGTTCTGACAAATTAACAATTCGGAGATCTGACTAAGCTCCAAACTTTCATTTTATGAAGACAAGTTTACAAATCATAATCATTCCAAGTTCTTTATTTTTCTTTTTTCCTTTTTCCCTCCTTCATCACTCATTTTTTCTAATAAGTGTTTGCTAAGGACTAGAAAGGTGAGTATAGGGGGTGATGAATAGCCATTTAGTCACCTTTATTATCCTATTTTGACTTTAAATCTTTAGTAAAATACATGTAAATATCATTAACTTGCATGTATCAACATCTTGACCTTATTGTACATATACTGTATAAATAGTTGTATTTAAATCTAATATAAAGGGAAAAAAAGAAAAGAAAAATAAAGGAGGTATCAAAGATACTGATTGTCCCTGAATGCAAAGACCTAGTCAAACATTGATTAGGTCGACTAGGAACAGGTAGGGGAGATAGTTAAGAATAATGTACATAATGTACACCAAACCCTAGAATCCCTAGGTGTACAATATATTGTATATAGCTCAAACTTACATCATTTTGTTCACAATTATACACACCTTAAATAAAAATATTTTCAAGACAAACCATATACATAATAATAAAGAAAGTAACAAAATTATTCACACAAATAAATCATGCACATCACTATGTACACTCAATTGAAAAAAGCCACAAAGAAAACTTCATTGATCAATATCTCCTTCATATAAACTCAACATTAATAAAATTCACCTCTATTATATTTTAATCTAAATTATCTATATAATGAAGGTAGTTTCATTTAAGTTAGAGTCAATATGCAAAAAGCTAGCTAATTGGGGTACTATGGCGCTTGTACATATGTATTTAAAGACTATATATTTTACTTTTTCCATTTTTAGCTTCTTTATATTTTTCATTAATTGTACATATTATTTAACACCTATAAAAAATATAAATAAAATTTAAAAGCATTCAAAAATACCAAAAATAATTATTAAACACTAAATACATAGGTGTAAGATACATATATTGTAAGTATATATAAATCAAACAATACAAATCCACTAAAAATATGTAAATGTGCAATAATTTAATTATAAATAAATTATGAAAATATTATATTATGTATAAAAATAATAAAATATAAATATAAATACAAAGTATATAGGTATAAATACCTATACATTAAGTATATAAATAATATATACTATTAAATAATTATAAAAATAAATAAAAATCACCTAAAATAGTTTAACAAATAAAAAACAAATTTCATATTTTGAGATTTAATTAATAAAATCATCTTCTATTTTATTTTCTAATTATGTATATCTTTGTCTCTATTTTGTCTTCTTGTGGTCCACGTAAACCAATCAGAAGCCGTCGACTGACGACCCAGGTCAACTTTGCCCTTTAGCCTTTGGATCGGTCCCAAGCGCACGACTTCCACATTTCGTGAATTTTTGCTGATCAATGTAGCCTTCCTCTTCACCTGATTCCTTCATGAAATTTCATTGTGAAGTGATTAGCTTTCATGCGAATCCATGTGTTCCCTTGGTCAATTCTCGATTCGAGTGAAAACCCTAGATTAAGAAGCCCTCCTACTCACTGCACTGAATAGTTTCTTCTCCACCTCCAACCAAATCTATCCACTTTTGAGCACCGTAACCCCTAGGATTGTCCCTGGAGAGTGAGCCCTTGTGATAGGAGGATATCCTTCATCGATCTGAGGAATTGAGAAGGTGCTTGGAGTGGATTCAACCCACTGACGGTTGAGCTCTGTCAGGTCTCTGCTCCCAGGCCATTCCGACCATGTGAGTTAGTTATCTTTAGTTTTTTTATCCATAGGTTAATAATTAGCCTAGTTTAGGTCTTTATTTCATTTGATTTCATCCAATTCTGCTTAAAATAAAAAATCCTTCGCTAGAGCTCTAGGCTCCGGCCTCTGTTCCGCTTGTATAAACCCTTGTTTCGACCCACATAAGCACCCATTTCATCCCCCTTCGTGTTCTTCATCTCTCAGACCCATTAGAGCACCTCGTTCTCACACAAAACGAGACATCAGATCTCCTACTTTGTCGCACGCTGAAGTGTGTAGAAAGGTATAGTGTTGGGTTTAAGATTAGGATGGTTGTAGGAGGAACTATTAACCTAGCGGTCAACAAATGGAGTGCCCTGATAGATGGAGCACTGATGAGAACGTGTTTGACTAGAGGGGGAATAGGGGGTTTGATAGGGTGCTTAGATGTCCGTGAATGGATGCAAGACACCTTGCGTTGATGATGACCAATGCATATGGAATGCAAATAAAAATTAATTAAAAATATGAAAGGACATCTCATGCAAAAAAGTGATGAACACAAAACTTATAAATCTTAAAGGGATCTACAAACTTCGCAAAAGACTCAGATTAAAAACGACTCAAATATGTGATAAATTAAAATTTTGTTGATATTTTATAATATAAAATACCACTTTTTATCTTTTGTATTTTTTTGATTTTCGGTAAAGAATGAATGCATGCAAAAATCAATAAAACATGATGAATAAATTGTGAATGCATTTTGTTTGTTATTTCGTAGGTTAAGAAAATGAAGAAATAAATCAGGAAAGTCAATTTTATACAGACAAAAGGTCAGTGTGCATGCAATCAGAAGACTCGGAACTTATCTTTTTCTTGACTTTTATAAATTTTTGAATTTTTATTTTATGTAACTAGTTAAGACACATAACAAGTTATAGAGATGAAACAAAAGAAAAAGCATTAAATATGTACATAAAATAATGAGATGAAGTTAATCGATTTTGTACAATATGTAGTTAGATTTTGAAGCCCAATTATCACAAATGAGCTTCCTTTTTAATCTGATCTTTTTTCTAGACAATTTAATGCTTATTAATTCAAGGAGTCGAATTAAATCAAATATTGTATGAGGAAGTTATGCTACTTTACGACTTTCTATCTAGAAATTAGGGTTTGTGTTCTTATTGTAATTTTTCTGAGCTGGTATTTTTATAGTATTTTCATGGAATGATGTTAGTAGTATCTACACAATAGAATCATTTGTATGTCGATTGGAGTTGGAATGAATTTAATAAAATTGCTGGAAGTTTGTACAACACATACTAATAGTAAAATATTCAATTCAGCATAGGTTTCTCGTGATTTTATGTGAGTTTCTATGTGATCTCAATGATGAGTTAATTTACTTAATTAATTATACTTGAATTAATCCAATTTTACTCAAGAAAGTAGGACACGATTTATAAGTTTGTGAGTTCCTACGCTAGTAGTTTCTATGAGATGATTTTATAACTTTGTCTTCTTAAGTAGATTTTAATGTGTTTTGCTCAAAAAAATTGGGACAAAATTTAAAATAGAAGAGAAGAATTTGCGATTCATCAATGGAAAGGAATTGCAGATTGCAAGTATCATGTAAGATTTTATTATACACTTTTTTTTTTCATAATTTTACATAAATATTTATCATATTACGATTGGTCGTGATTGAACACATGATATTGATTGTATTCAGCATTGGGCGATATATCTTGGATAGCCACAACGAATTATGGAGACTACATTTATATACAAGGACTAGTGGATCATACAGGAATTGATATGAGATGGAGATGCTAGAAATATCACACATGTGATGAAAGGCACAAATTCACGGCGTGCAAGTCTAGCTAGGTATAATAACTCTCGGCTACTCATGTAAATACTAAATTGTCACGTACTCACAATGCGTACGTAAATTGCATTAAATAAATGTAACACTCTCCGTGCAAGTCTACGTATTCGCCGCCTCTCCCACCGGCATCCTCCGTCGCCTCCCCCTTTCTCTCCCACCACCTCCCCTCCTTCAGGCATACATGGCTGCGTGAACCAACTCCCAACTCCACCCTCACCATTACTTCGACACCTTCCTCCCGTCTCTCCCATCTGTCCCGTCCCCTCATCTCCCCATCCCACTTCAAATCCCCCTCCGACTCAACTCCCCCCCTCCCCCCTTCCACCGATCGCCACCCTCCCAACCCCTCGAAACCCTAAGTAGGGTTTCCCCCAACAAACTCCAGGGTTTCCGAACTCGCCGGCGATCGATCTCCACCATCTCCGATCGATGGTGGAGGACTGATCATGGTGCGGCTTCTCGGATTGAGCCGCTTCCAATCGGACGCTCCCCCGCGCGAGATCACCCGGTCGATCCCCGGCGGCGGCGAGAATGGGTGGCTCATGCGCTTCTTCGACTCCACCTTCTTCTGCGAGTGGATCGCCGTCAGCTACCTCTACAAGCACGACCACCCAGGCGTCCGCGACTACCTCTGCAACCGCATGTACGCCCTCCCTCTCCACGGCGTCGAGAACTACCTCTTCCAGATCTGCTACATGCTCGTCCACAAGCCCAGCCCCTCCCTCGACAAGTTCCTCATCGACACCTGCGCCAAGTCCCTGCAGATCGCCCTCAAGGTCCACTGGTTCCTCATGGCCGAGCTCGAGGACTCCGAGGACAGCGAGGGGATCAGCAGGATCCAGGAGAAGTGCCAGATCGCCGCCACTTTGATGGGCGAGTGGCCCCTCCTTGTGCGCCCTTCCGGTAATAATGCTACGACCCCTGTTACTGGGAAGAACAACCCCGTGATCAATCGGCTGTTCTCTTCCACGCAGCTCTTGTTGTCACTGACATCGTCCCCACCCTCTGGAAGCAAGGAGGAGGTCAGCTCAGGGGGTGAGAGCACAAGTACATCCAATGCCGGCAGCTGCAGCAATAGCACCATCAGTAATCCTGATAGTAGCAGTAGTAATAGTACTAGTAATAACAATGTCAGTACTAGTGGCAGGGATGCTCACGGCTCTTCTTCGCCACAGCATGAGGAGAAAACGTTGTTGAAGAAGTTGATGCCTGGTGCTAAAATGAGAGAGGTGCTTTCTTTCCGGAGGTCTTTGAACAAAGAGGCTGACGAGACTGGGAAAGATGTGATATTTGGGCTATTTCACAGGGAAAGCAAGGATAAGGAGGATGAAGATGCTGATAAAACTGGTTTTTTCAGAAAATTTCTGAGGGACAGCAAAGATAAGGAGGAAGAAGATGCAGATAAAACAGGTTTTTTTGGTAAATTCCTCAGAGACAGCAAGGGCAAGGATAAGGAGGAGAGGGGCTCCGATAAAGATGGATTTTTCCGGAAATTACTCAGGGATGGAAGAGATAAAGGCGAAGATGAGGCTGGCAAAAATGGCATCATAAAGAGGCTTCTGAGGGATAACAAGGAGAACGAAGAAGATGAATCGGGCAAGGAAGGGCTGTCTAAGAAGCATTCTATTCCTAACAAAGATGACAACCAAGAACCAACATCCAGCTCAGATGGAATTTTTAGAAGGTTATTTAGCGATAAAGATCAGAAAACAGGAGAAGAAGATGAGAAGGGTGGCTTTTTTAAAAGATTATTGTTTAAAGACAAGCCTGAGGAGAAAAAAGAGGTCGAGCATTGTAAGGAGGAGAAGGAAAATGGAAGCTACGAGGAAGATGAATGCTCAGACATTTTATCGTTCAAGAGATTGTTTAGGATCCACCCTGAGGAAACCAAAGTTGCCCATACAGTTGAAAATGGTGGTTCTGGAAGTCCTATTGAGAGTAGCCCAGGAACTGAGAGTTTTTTTAAGAGGCTCTTTCACGATAGGGATCGGTCTGTTGAAGACTCAGAGTTGTTCAGCTCAAAGAAACAAAAAGAGGTGCAACATAGTTTACAAAATTCTGCTTGAATTGGAAGCAATGGAGTTTACATAATTGTTCTTTCGATATGCTTTATCAAATCCTAATTTAGGTTCACGTGATGTTACAATTTGATTTTCTTGCCCACGTAAATCCCATGCATCACCAGAACAAGTATTTAGGTAAACATGAGTAGTCGAACAAAGAGATTTACTTTACTTTTTATAAATGTTGTGAAGAATAGCTATCTTTTTAGAACTATTAGTCTCTCTTTCAAAAAAAGAAGACAGGTTAAGACATGATTTTATGCATATCTGAAGACTAGAACACCGTTTATGCCACCTAGAGATATTATGATATTTTAAAAAGTATGCCTCTGTTAGTCAAGGAACATATCTTGTTCATAGTTTCTGAAAATCCTATTATTATATTTTTCTCTTCAAATTGTAGCTTCTAAGTTGTGAATCTTGTGATAATGCATTATAGATTAGTTGAGTTTCCTTCATTGCCGTCACCCATTAAAGACGGTATTTTAACATGTGACATCACACTTGAACCCCTAAATCCTTGTAATTACACCATGTCCTTTACTGTTGTTCCATTTCACAATATCACCCCTGACATCATCCACACTTTTGAAAATCTTGACTAACCTTATTGTTTTTCTCTTCCTTCCATTCTTTCTTACGTACTCCTCCCACATCTCCTACCCCCTTCCCTCCTCACCCCCTTCAACCTTGTACCACCACATGCTATGTCCACTTCTCAAACACGTCCTACTCTATTCCTATCAAGTCTTTCATGTCATCCTTCTTGTATATTGTCATCTTTTATGTTTGCTTTGCTTGCCCTGCCCTCGTCTCAACTTGTTTTCGTAGAATCATGCTCTCAAGTTTTTGGTCATTTTCTCCCTTCCTACCTTAGCCTCCACAAATGGTGAAAGCTCATCTCTATTTTTATTTACACATTGTCTCATCACCATAAACACCGACTAGGTGTTCTACATAGCACCGTTGGTGAACATCTCCATGCCATTCATATTATGTAGAAGGGTAGCATGATATGCATAGGCTACGGTGCCTCGTTCAATCCCTTTTGGATCCACACCAATTCACCTTCATTGGAAGGGAGGGTGAAAAAGGTTAGGTTTTCGTGCCTTGGATTATAAAGTCAAATAACAAGGCAAAACAAAATGCCTTGAGATAAGGCAAGGCGTTAGAGCTTTGCTGTACCTTACTTGCTTGTGTGTCTAGACGAGCATCCGTAGTGCCTTTGCCAATGCTGGTTTCACCTTACGTGGAATGGAGGATAAGAATGCTAGGTCCTTGTGTCTTGGACGAGAAAAATAACAAGTTTAATGGTGCTCTTCCTGATGAGATAAGAAGTTGTAAACTGGAGAGGGTACATAGGAAGTGGCAGTAGAAATGCTTCTACTATTCGAGCCAAATAGATGATAGGAAGTTTTATATTGAAAAATTAGAACAATGGGGGGAAGGATCTCATGTCGCGGAACTTTGCAGAGCGAAAGACGGATAACACCTAAAGTTGATAGATTATTAATGCACCATGAAATTGATAAATAGGGCTGATTTTTATCCGTTAATTTTATTTATGTTTATTTGAGTCGTCACAATTTTTATTGAGATCGCGCGTGATCTCAAATTAGTTAGTCGGTTTCAATTTAAATTTCGAATTTAATTAGTTAGAGTCAAATTATGATAAGGTAGATTTGAATTTTGATTCAAATCAATCAGAGTCAATTTGAATTTTATTTATATCTTTGTAATCCCATCCCTCCTATATAAAGGGGTGGTAGTCTATTGTTTTAAACATGTCAGATTACAATTATAATTGAGATTTTATCTCTATCTCTCTCGTCTCTCTCCTTCCTCACGCGATCTCCGCAATTCTCTTATCCAAAATCCCTCGTTCTCCGACGAGTTTTCTCCTCTCAACCCCTCCAATGTCATTCTCCACCAAAAATCCACAAACAAATTAATTTTTCATCGTCGTGCAAATTCAATCTGCATCGATTGGTATCAGCGCATGGCCTACAGATCGTCATCACGATCTGACGATCTGTCCAGACGTTTGCGCCGACATTCAACGAAAGATTATCATTCGTCGGAACGTAAACGACGAGCCAACGACGCCTACAACAAGGAGATGATGGGCATATTACTCGATTTCCAATCAAAACTACAGGTTCTGGTTGATAATTTTGAGACCCTATACGCTGCCAAATCGAAGTCTCCTACTACCGAAGCCGATGTCCAGACTTTCTAAGAAGAAAAGCAAGAAGAAATCATCGTTGCCAACGAAATGCTTGCTGTCCAGTACATCCCAAATCATATTCCGCTACCGGAATCAACTCCGCTATTCCCTCCGACCGCCTTCGAACCTTTGGAATCATCCCAGGTACCCCCACTTCAACCCCACCAACCTCGATAGCCCCTGTTACGTTCCTAACAGCTCCAACACCCTTTCCCACTGCACCAGCACCCCCAGCGCCTTCTCCCGCCGCAACCCACGCACCCACCGGCGAATTCCATGCCACCACCAGTCTTCTCACATGCCTCCTCCACCAATCCTGCGCTCCCCAAAAAACCCCCGGCCTCAGCACCCGTTCCCGATGCCCTCACCACCCCAGCAAAACTTCCAGCCCTTCGCCCCCTCCGGCAATACCTGCACCTCCTGCCGCCACCCTTGCACTCCCAACACCCCCCTTGCCCCATCGCCGCCAACACCCCATCCCGTTGCCCTTGCGCTCCCAGGTAAGCCCCCAACCCCATCGCCACCCACTACACCAACTCCCTTCCCCTCGATACCTGCTGCCGCCCCCTACCCTTCGGCCCTGCACAACGTCACCACCATCAACAGGCCACAACAATCCCTGTGGTAGGCGATCGAGCTCCCTCCCCACCACTTGGTCGTGGACACTGGAGACACTCGCGGCTCCGCTCGCTCCATGCCTCTCATCACCACCGACCATGGCCTCCCTTTTCAGACAGCCACCGCTGCTTGCGGCTTCCCAGTTCAGGCCGCCGCTGCCGACCCATGCACCGCCCGCGTTGCCCCTGGTCCCGACCTCGGTGCCGTCGTCAACGTGGCTTGAAGATGAGGGAAACCCTAACGCAGGGCTCCTCTTCAAAATGATTCGTATCCCACCAAATTAGGAATGTGGAATTGATTTGGACAATTTGCACAGAAAGCTCCTCCTTACAAGAATTGTTATCTCAAAAGCCAATTGAAGAAATTATTTTATAACTTGTGTTTAAGGGAAGGGATACGAAAATTGCAGCCCACCACCCTGGAGCAGGAATATTTAAAAAGAGGCGCTGAAAGAATGAAATCTGGGTGGCTTCCTTACCAAATTAGGATTAGGACTATGGGTTTCACCTATTTAAAGGCCCCATGGCTTAATTAATTGGCCATATCTCCTCCTCTTTAAAATTTGTGCTATTGCTTTTCTATGGGATCCCCAAAAGCCGAGACGTCCGACGTGAAGATAGCACATCAGTTTTTTACGTACCATATCAAGGGGACATAACCCGGATGGGCGCTCGCATTCGCGCCACACATGCTCTTCCATCATGAAGTTCACGGCTCCAACCATCGCACCGCGCACGCCTGGATTCCGCCGTTTGCTCCACATCAGTTCTTCCATGGCCGGATCAAGAATGTTAAACTAAAGTTATCAAGCTTCAAACCTGCAGATCAAGCAATTCGTCGGGAGACGAATTTTTCAAGCGGAGGAGAAGTGATGTAGCACGAAATTGATAAACAGGGCTGATTTTAATGCGTTAATTTTATTTACGTTTATTCGAGTCGTCGAAATTTTTATTTAAAAAGAGATCGCGTGTGATCTCAAATTAGTTAGTCGATTTCAATTTAAATTTCGAATTTAATTAGTTATAGTCAAATTAGGATAAGGTAGATTTGAATTTTGATTCAAATCAATTAGAGTTGATTTGAATTTTATTTCTATCTTTGTAATCCCATGCCTTCTATATAAAGGGGTGGTAGTCTATTGTTTTAAATAGGGCAGATTACAATTATAAATGAGATTTTATCTCTTTATCTCTCTCGTCTCTCTCCTTCCTCACACCATCTCTGCGATTCTCTTATCCAAAATCCCTCGTTCTCCGACGAGTTTTCTCCTCTCAACCCCTCCAATTTCCTTCTCCACCAAAAATCCACAAACAAATTAATTTTTCATCGCTGCGCAAATTCAATCTGCATCAATTATGCTCTATACCACTAATTGTCATGATCTAGTGGCTTGATGAGCTGTGGAGGCTATATTGGTGAGTGCCACAAGGCTCGGTGAGGGAATTGTGAGGTTTGATGGTAATGGAGGAGGATTTGGAGAAGAAATGAAACGATAGACATCATGAATCAAATAAATATTAGTGAATTTCATACACTATCATCGTATGCAAAGAATATTTCTAGAGGGACCGTGATGTTGGTTCAGCTGTCACTGAACATTTTTGGGTTCTTAGCATGAAAGCATGTGATTGTGAGCAAGATTGCAAAAATCAGCACTTGGTGATGCGTGAAAGAGAATACTTCTTGTGTTTATTCATAGAGCCAAAGGGTTCTCTTATATAGAAGAGGGAAACCCTAATGAGTAAATTACATAATACGAATAAAAGAAATAAATAACTGTAAAACAATGACATAATATAAAACTCTTCAATACCCCCCCTCAAGCTGGAGCATAGATATTGATCAGGCTCAACAGGAACATCTCTGAAAGGGTCCCATGGCTAGAGCCTTGGTGAACAAGTTTGCTGTCTACTCACCATAACTGACATGGGATGCAGAAATGAGTACCTTTTGGATCATATCTCGAGTGTAGTGTCAGTCTACCTCGATATGCTTGGTTCTCTCATGAAAGGCTGGATTGTTGGCAATGAACAATGCAGTCTGGTTGTCGCATTGGAGGTGCATAGGAAGAGACACCTCAATGGCTATGTCAATCAGAACTGATTTAACCCACATCATCTCTGTGCTGCCTTGTGCCATAACTTTTGTACTCTGATTCATCACTCGATCGGGTGACAACTGCCTGTTTCTTGCTCTTCCATGATACTAATGAATTCCCTACAAATATTGCAAATTCGAAAGTTGACTTCCTGTCCTTGGGAGAACCTGTGTAGTTTGCATCTGCACAAGTTGTAATAGCAAGGGATGTGCCTCTGCTAAACAAAAGATCAGTGCCAGGTGAGGTCTCCAGATACCTCAAAATCATATGGACTGCATCCATATGGGTCTGTCTTGATTGCTCCATGAATTGACTCACTTTGCTTACTGCAAAGGATAGTCTGGTCTGGTGATGGTCACATATAACAACCTCCCAACTAGTTCCATGTATTTCCTCTTGTCGACCTCATCAATGTCATCATCATAGAACTTCATGCTCGAGTCCATGGGAGTAGTTGCTGGCTTGTAATCTACCATACCTGTCTCTGATAGGAGATCTGTAACATACTTCCTCTGGGTCATCACAAGACCTCGCTGGTTCCTTGCGAACTCCAGTCTAAGGAAGTAGCGTAGACTGCCAAGGTCCTTAGTCACAAACTGTTGATCCAGGAAAGCCTTAGATGCTTGAATCCCATGTGCATTGGCCCCTGTAATGATGATGTCATCGACGTATACCGATATAGCAACGATGCCCTTCTGGGACCTCTGAACAAACAAGGAGTGATCTGCCGTGGATCTCACAAACCCCTCCGTTCTATTACATCTGAGAGCTTCTGAAACCATGCTCTCAGACTTTGCTTAAGGCCATAGATCGCCTTATGAAGTCTGCACACCTTCTGAGACTCCCCCTCAGCAGCGAACCCATGTGGCTGCTGTATGTAGACTTCCTCCTGAAGATCACCATAGAGGAAGGTATTTATCACATTGAGCTGGTACAGAGGCCGGTCCCATGTGGCAACGACCAAGAGAATGACCCGAAGAGTGGAGTGCCAAGTTAGTGGAGAGAAATTGTCCTGATAGTCCACCCCATAGGTCTGGGTGAACCTGCAAGTTACGAGTCGTGCCTTGTAGCGATCAATGCTGCCATCTGCTCGATGCTTCACAGTGAACACCCACTTGCATCCTACAACAGACTCGTCCACAAGAGCTGTAACAATACTCCACATGCCACGAGACTATAAAGCAACCATCTCTGCTTCCGTGGCTATTCGCTCACCTTGAGTGCCTCCTGATATGTGCGTGGGATTTCAACAACGGATAATCCCACAATAAATTTCTGGAAGTCGAATGAAAGCTGCTCCTGAGACACCTGACCTGCCATTGGATATCGTGTACAAGAACATTTTCCTTTCTGCAAGGCAATGCACCACTCTAAATCATTCTCTGCTGGGGGTTCTGGCTCAACCTGTATATCTGCATGCTCATCCTGTACATCATGCACACCACTATTTCCATAAGTCAAAACCAAGTTTTTAGAATTTACCTGGCGTACACTGGATGCTGGGGAATGTATTAGAACATGGAGTGCATGCTGAGGTATATGTGTAGGTGGAGGTGGGAGAATAATAGCATCCTCAGACTCGGAGGGACTCATCCTATCACATGTAGGAGAGTAGTACATGATGGACTCAAAGAATGTGACGTTAGCACTGACATAGTACTGTTCATGTAAAGGATCAAAACACCGATAACCCTTCTGAGTGTGGGAGTAACCAACAAACATACATTTGACAGCTCGAGGAGCAAGCTTGTCATGATCGGGATGTATGATATGGACAAATGGTACACACCTAAACACTCGTGGGGTAAGAGAGAAGAGGTCTTTATCAGGAAAATCAAGACCAAGTGGTGCCTTTTCACCTAAGATTGTGGAGGGCATCTGATTTATGAGATAACAAGCTGTCATCATAGCACCACCCCAAAAGAATGTGGAGCCCAACTCTGTATGAGGAGAGTCCTGGCGATATCTAGAAATGTCGGTGTTTGCGTTCTGCCACACCATTCTGTTGAGACGTATAAAGACAAGAATTCTGATGAATGATGCTACATAAGCTAAAAATTGTGACAAATGTGTAGTACAAACTCAAACGCATTGTTTGAACGAATGTATTTTATTGAGGCATAGAAAATATTTTTGATTTCAACCATAGAATTTTGAATAATAGTACTCACCTCAAACTTTTGCTTCAAAAGAAAGACCCAGGTCAATCTGAAAAAATCATCAACACAAACAAGATAATACCTGTATCCCTGATGATCAGGTACACGACTTGGATCCCACATATCTAGTTGAAATAAAACAAATAGACCATGATTACTCCGACATTGACGACTTGGAAAGCTGGACCGCTAATACTTTCCAAGTTCACGTGGCTCACATTGGAAACTAGACTTGATAGAGACGCCATGTATGAGGCGACAAATATTCTACAGCGGTAGGTGGCGGAATCTGAGATGCCACGTGTAGAGAGAAATGGATCTTGTAGAAAGGGAAGTAGCACCAACATACGGATACTGATACAACCTGTATCACCCTCCATATTCATAGCCACATCCAACCGCCCTACCTGTGAGTATAACCTGAAAAACAAGGGAACTAGGGTCAAATATAGACAATGCAAATCTTTTGTAATGTGTCTAATGGACAGTAAATTCATGAAAAAGGCAGGTGCATGAAGAACATTCTGCAGGTGTATGGAGGTTGTCAAATGAACCTCCCCCTGTCTAGTAATTGGGAACTGAGTCCCATCAGCAATCACTACCGATCTACTTGGTTGTGTTAGACTGTATGTACCAAACTACAATCTATCTCCGCAGAGATGGTGTGATGCTCCGGAATCCATAATCCAATTTAAAGATCTGGTCGAGAGCGACCAGTAAATGCATGAGTAATACCTGAGCTACTAGTAGTGACAGAGGCTGTAGTGTCTGATGGATCGATGCTAGAAGATCCATCGGCTGGAGGCATGATCTCTCTCAGACAAGTAACAAAATCATCATAGATCACTGAGATCAGGAGCAGTCTGACTCTGCTTTGTGTCGTGAGCTGATGGTGGGAATCCGTGCTTGGAGTAGCACGTATCTTTTGAATAACCTGAACAGTGCCAATATGAACATGTCTGATGTGGGCGTGATCCTCCTCTGCCGCATGTGCCTCGTCCTCTGAAAGGAGTAGATCCACCTCTACCACGCGATGCAACCATAGCCGACAATGTCTGAGAAGGTGTGGCAGAGGAGATACTCAATCGGCTCAGCGTGCGGTATGCTTCATCCATAGGAGGTGTGGTAGTATCGGTAAGAAGCTGAGAGCGAGCCGAATCATTTTCTGGGTTAAGGGCAGCTAGAAATACACCAGTCATGATAGAATCTCTGTAGGCCTTATACTGCTTTGGAGAGGCTGTTAGGGGTATGTAGTTGTGAAGTCGCTCAAACATACCCCCCCAGAGATGTATACATAGCATGAAGGGGATGGTCACTCTGTTTGGTCATGAAGGTATCGTGTCGGAGCTGCAGTATTTTCGACTCGTTCTTCGCCTAAGAGTATGTCCTTGTAAGAATGTCCCACATTGCCTTTGCTGTGGGTTGGCTAAGGATATCGTTGGTCTCCACAGAAATGGTATGAGATAGCCATACCTTGGCTTATGCATCATCAACCTCCCATGAGGCATTGGTACCAGTCTTGTCCACCAGCTCATCCTGTGTCAGAATATGCTTCTTGCCATAGCATTGCATCAGATTCATAAACTGCATTGCCCACAACTCGTAGTTGGTACCGTCCATCTTGACAATAGTTGCGGGACCCTTAAAGGCACTCGTAGATGGCATATCAACTCTGCTTTTCGACATCGTGAGCAATCACTGGGACTTTAGACCAATCGTGTTGCGTCTAATCATACATGAAATAAGATGATTGTGATCTCAGACTCCTATGACAACTATCTACTGAAGAAACGTGGTCTGATTTCGATAAAAATAGGGTAAATCATACCCTAAATCATTCAAATCAGACCAAAAAAATCACAATTTTAGGGCTTCATGAGGATCCGGACAGCAGAGCGACGATGTACAAGGAGCTACTGGGCCCACAGGTGGCATAACCGGAGGCTACCAACGGCGTACGAGCTGCTGCAGCAGCGCACAACGTTGCTGGGCGGTACCGGGCTTCTGTTAGCGGCTCTCGGGGCCGCTCGGTGGCGGCGCTAGTGCCGTTGGATGGGACCTGGACTGTTGTGCGGCAGCGCACGACCCTGCTGGAGCGCTGGGCGGTGTGCAGTGCTGCTAGGGGTAGTACACGACCCTGCTGGAGGTGTTGGGCGGCACACGGAGATGGGATGAAGGTAGGCTTAGGGTTTTTTGGGCTCAGGGCTCCAATCTAGGATTGCCGCTCTGATACCATGTGAAAGGGAATACTTGTTGTGTTTATTCATAGAGCCCAAGGATTCTCTTATATAGAAGAGAGAAACCCTAATGGGTAAATTACATATTACGAACAAAAGAAATAAATAACTGTAAAATAGTGACAACATAAAACTCTTCAACAATATAGAATCGATCAGGTCACCGATTAAGGATTAATCGACAGTCAGACAACTAAACGGATTTAGTCAGACAACTAAACAGATTTAATCAGACTTTAGTCGATTTTATATTTATTAATTATTTTAATTATAAAACTTTTTTTACATATCCCTATGTATTTACATACATGTGCACATTTTATATACTACATAATAAAATAAAAGAAACAATTGAATTCCAATCGAATATAAAACATCTTAAATTAAGTTTGGTTTAAAAACAAATAAAAAGAAATAAAACACAATCCAGTTGAAAAAATGGCCAATTAGTGACCGCTAGTACACCCACTTAAATGGTCTGTTGGTAGTGCAGTGTGCCTACCACCCAAAAGACCATGATTCAAATACCACTTGTGGGGGGTTACATTGGTAGTCAACATCTAGCGTAGAAAAGGTCGAATCTTTCAACATGGATTTGAGCAAGAATCCATCTAGCCGACCCTACTTATAGTGGGAGAAGGTTTCTCCATTTTCATTAGTGACCGCTAGTTCTAGTCGACCCCCCAGCTCGACCAAACGAGCTAGTCGATCATTTTTGCAAGCTTGATTAAGAGTGCCATTGGTTGGGTCTTGGAGTCAACAATACTTCTCGTGAACATGGTGAAGAGATGAGGTGTGAGTTTCAGTTACATGGGGTGTATTTGCATTTCTAAATCTCATTGATGATGGATCATTGTGTCGAGATGATTTCACAGTTTTCTTCTTCAAAGAGTTCTGGAATGTGGTGCAACATGATGTTAACGCTTCCATAAATTTCAAGCTAGGGACTTGGGGTCGAAAGCGTGGTGAACATTGACACAATCGTTTTGCTTCCAAAAAAGATGTAGCAACACATGATGAGAATTTTTGACCAATCATCCTCTTAAATACTGTATATCTAATTGTGGCAAATGCTCTTTTAAGCCACATGGGAGTTCTTATTGGTAGGGGTGCTAATCGAATCGAATACATTCGAATCCACCTAGATTCAGATTCAATTCATTATAAAATTTTTGAATCCGAATTCGAATCGAATATTAAACGAATTTCGAATCTCAATTCAAATTCAATTCATTTGGAGTATCGAATTAGAATTTTATTTAATATCGAATGATTCATTTTATATCGAATTAGAATTTTATTTAATAATGTAACTAATAATAAAAAAATTATATTAATAACATTTTAAGTTTCAAAGAATTGAATAGACTTTGTGATACTAATTTGTGAAAAATAATTGAGATAAGTAAAAAACTTTTAACATAAATGGTAAAATTCAATAGATAATATAAATTGCATTAAGGTACCTAACTTTTATCGTTCATGTATGTCTCTTGCAATCCCCATTTACTCTTTTTGTACCTATGGTGAATTGAATATATAAAGAAAAAATAATTATTGACATCTTGATAAACCATCGATCTTTTCTTGTTGTACCTATGATGATAAATCATTGAATCTTATTAATTATTTTAGGAATCGATTTTCTGTTTCTTCACTCTCTTCTTCTACTTTTTCATTAATATCATCATCATGCCCAATGACTCTCTCATGGACACTATCTTGAGAAGATGGTATGTTTGAATTAGACTTCTAAAAATAAAATGAAAATACATACTCAAAACTATCTTTTAATTTTCATACTAATATAGAAATACAAGATATAGATTAATAGATATATATGTCCAAAATAATAACCAAAAGATTGTGTTCCATATTTCTCTGAAGAATCCTCCATATCTTCTCCCCCATTGTGACATATCCCCATGATATCCGAGAAAAAAATCACTAAATTCCATCAGAACCATAAAAGGTCGATGTGAACTGACTTATGGAGCTGAATCCAGCATCTGAGGTGTATAAAAACCGGCAGACCAGACTGAGAACTCAGTTGGTTTGGCTCTGATCTTCAATTTTCTAATATTTAACATTTTTTCTACATCAAGCATGAATATTTCATTCTCACCTCATTTCAATGCACTCTTATGGGGGCATAGTTGGTCTTATTAAAGTTAATGATGATATTTCCTTCTTGATAACCTATTCCCCCTGTAATCTTGATGAGAAATGGAATTTTGTTGCAGTTATGATCTTTTACATATTTAGCCATTTAGGCAAAGCTCAAAATCCTTAAAATCTATTCATACCTTAATTGTCTCTAAGATATTATTTGTATTCAAAACCTTGATTGTCCTTATCATAAGATATGGATATTATGATGGATGGGAGGATTAAGAGCGTGATTAAGGAAAATATTATTGTAAATTTGAAATCTATGACCCTAAGATTGTTTTTAAAAATTTAGGATGTGTTTGTTTGCAGATGATGTATTTTAGAATCACATAAATTGTTTGGATAGAATCTAAATCTTAAGATTTTAGGGTAAAGGGGGTGTATGGTAATACCAGCAGCTGTAGGGGTGATGGAGAGATGTTGGCGATGTTGGTGAGTCTAGAACCACTATCGTTATCAATGACGGGGGAGAGCGGGAGATGGTGGTGGGGTTGGCTACTGGGAGGGTGGTGTTGTCAGTGGTGGGAGCAAGTAGGAGCAGGAGACTGGAGCCGACGGCGTTGGAGAGAGCGAGCAGGAGCGAGAGGCTGGATCCGACGACATTAGAGAGAGCGAGCAGGAGCTGGAGGCTGGAGCCAGCAACGTTGGAGAGAGCGGGCGGGAGCGAGAGGTTAGAGCTGGCAGTGTTGGAGAGCAGAAGCAAATGTTAGGTTTTTTTCTAATGAGTGGCGAGGGGAGAGAGAGAATTTGGGGGAATAAAGAGAGGGTATGGTGTATGCAATGGGCATCCCAAAATTGAGATGTTTAGAATAAGATGGTGAAAAATTTTATTTATTATATTAAGTCGTGTATCATGTGTGGGGATTTCACAAAATAAATATTACATTTATTTACATATATATAATGCTCCATACCATATCATATATGTGTGTATATCGAATCGAATCGAATTGTTATCGAACGAATCCAAGTGGATTCATATTCGATTCATTTAGGAATCAAATCCAAATGTTAAATTCAAGTTCAGTTCATTTGAAATCGAATCGAATTATTTTCAAATTTTTATCGAACGAATCATAATCGAATTCGAATGATTCAATTCAATTAGCAGCCCTACTTATTGGCATCGTCACCCTTGAGTAATCAACATCCATTCTAGGTTGGTTGATATTGGATATCTTGCTCAAGTGATTGATTGAAAGAGAAGGCATATAAAATGAATGCTTTTAAAGGTTGACTTCTCCAAAGTTTATGACAACGCCGTTTATGTTTTTTAGACTCTTTTACGAAGAAAAGCTTTTCCAATATTTGGATCATCTGGATGGAGATGTGCATTATTATGACCATTTCTAATGCAACCTATTAATGTTTACGACAATTAAAAGAATCTAGATTATGGACTAATTTGTAAAATGTAAAGTTTAAATGATGTTATTGAAATTTGCATTTGCATATTATTTTTTTTGAAAGTCTGCAAGGTAGGGGAAACACTCGGTGGTGTCCGCCCTATCAAAATTTATTCATAAACCAAAAGAGAAACTACAAAAGGACAGAAGTACAACGCCCAAGACGCACCAAAAAGAACACTACATCATCCAGTCATCCAACATCCTCTTTGCAAAAAACCCTACGTTCTCCTTATAAAACCTTTGTCCCGAGAACATCAGGTCATTCCTTCCATGCCAGATTGCCCAGAGAATAGCCATGGGATACAACCGCTCCCTCCTTGGTCTATCCCTATTTGCGTAGATCGAATTCCAGAAGGCCTGAAAGTCGTCGAAGCAGCACCAAGCAACATCAACCTCCTGCCAAACTTGAAATACCACGAGACAAGAAAAAAATAGATGTTCTACAGATTCAATCGCACTATCACAAATCAGGCATCTGTTCGCAATGAAGCCCAGGAGCCTAACGCACCGATCACGCGTCATCAACCTCTTCCTCCTAAGAAGCCACAAGAAGATCCCAATTCTCTCAGGACGGTTATTGGTCCAAATAGTTGCACAGTCCCTGCTCAGCAGCTCCGAGTTTGCCGGTGGCGGCCTGGAGATGGCCCCGTACCCCTGACCGAGAACGGTCCATCCTTCCAACACCAGTGATCTCTTCCCCCGCTAGGAGCCCCCACCTCCCTCATGGCGTCAAGCAGCTCCAATAATTCATCAAATCTCTGATCCGAGAAATTAGCGGAGAAAGTTGGCCACCAAGTCCCATCCACCCAGCAGTCCTTCACCGAGCACAGCTTATTTTCCGCTAAGGCATATAATCGGGGAAATCGAGAGCATATAGCTTGTTGAGAATCCCCCTCATCTAGGTTAGGAGTCTCTAGAAGTTTCTTTTTTTTCCCCTTAATTTCTCAATAGGTGTAGAATATTCTAGAATAATGTTGTATTTTCTACCTTGTTGTATTACCCATCTATATATAGGGTCCTTTGTCTAATGGAATGGAACTATAAAGAGAAGATATTCTTAGTAAAAGAAAGTTTCTTTCTCCTCTCCCTCCCTTCCCTTCCCCTCTCTACCTCCCTTTTATCTTCTCCTTTCCGTCTTCCATTAAGATGTCTTGCTCCTCTCTTCCTCCTCCCGCCCCATCATCTTGAAAGTTCTCTAAACCCTCTTCTTCATAATTAAATATCTTCCTTCCCTTCCCTTGCTCTCCCTTCTTTTCTCCATGATCCATCTCTCTCCCCCATCTCTCCATTCTCTCTTTATCATCCCTGCCTTCTCTATCTAACACTTCCCTCTCATTCCTCCTTTTCAATACTTCTCTTTCTCACATCTCTTTCTCCACATCTTCTTCAATACTTCCCTCTCTTCTCTTCTAGACCGCCATCTTATTAACTTTCACCCTTCGTTTCCCAACCCTCCACCATCTTCTTGACCCCCTATTTCTTTCGTATGCATTAATTTGGTATCAGAGCACAACGTCCAAGTTGCTCTCACAATTTGTTGGCCATGAAAACTGCATGTAGATGATTGAAAGAAAAAAAAGATAATGATCATCATCATCTTACGATCGCAAGCTACTGGCACTTCAAAATTCTTGGATGGAGGTCCGTAATTTTTTAGATACCGTGAATCATTTTCAAAAATCTTGCAAATGATGGATTTTGTGAGATATGAGTTTAGGGCCTTAAAGGAGAAAGAACAAGCAAATTTAGTATCTCTAACTAAGCAAAACCCTGCAAGATAGTGTTCCCTTCCCCATCGGACACATAAAGAAGATGTTGTAGACAAAACACAAGTGAAGAATTGTCACATAGTGACATAATCACTGCAGAGTTCTAGAGAAGTTTCAAAGTTCTCAGGTATGCAAAAATAATGGAGATACATGAATATGCCGGAGGAACCTTTTGGTGTTGAAGTTTGTTGGAAATTCAGAGTATCAAAAATTTGTAAGCAAACTCTCAATCACCTTGAAACTTGTGGATGACAAAGTTTCTGTCATGATCAATTGATAGGAAAAGACACCTTGCGGGGGTTGCATTACTTAGTAGACAACCAACGTAAAAAACAGTCGAATCTTTCAACATGGATTTGAGCAAGAATCCATGTAGTCGACCCTACTTATAGCGGAGAAGGCTTCGTCATTTATTATATTTCACTTTGGGTGATCTAGCTAGTAGTGAAAGTTACTTGAATCGTGCAAGCTATAGACGAATACAAAGAAATGAAGTAGAGGAGGCTTTGAAGGTTATGAGACCTGAGAAAGGTGTAGGACCAGATGACATCCCTGTAGAAGTATGGAGAGTTTTAGGTTAGCGCGATTTGACTTGTCTCACGAATCTATTCAATGTTATTTGGCGAAGCAAGAAAATGCCTGAAGATTGGAGGAGTATCGTGGTGCCTCTTTATAAGAATAAAAGAGACATTCAAAGTTGTTCAAACTACAAAGGTATCAAGCTGATGAGTCATACTATGAAAATTTGGGAATGCGTGATCGAAAGAAGGTTGAGGCAAGTTTCCAAAGTAAAAGAAAACCAATTCGGATTCATGCCATGTCGCTCAACTATTGAAGCCATCCATTTGTCGAGGAGAACAATGGAGATTTATAGAGCTAAAAGGAAGAACCTCCATATGAACTTTATTAATTTGGAGAAAGCTTGTGGTTCTGTCCCACGAGAGATATTGCGGAGAGTTCTGGAGAAGAGACAAGTACCTGTCCTATACAATGACCTCATAAAGGATATATGATAGGGCTTTATCTTGTGTAAGGATCCCGTATGAGAATACTGACTATTTTGACATCAACATTGGTTTACATCAAGGTTCGGCTTTGAGTCCATTTCTTTTTACTTTGATTATGGACGAGTTGAAAAGTCACATTCATGATGTGCTACCTTGGTGTATGTTATTTGCTGATGATATTGTGTTGATTGACGAGACTAAATGAGAAGCTTGAGGTTTGGAGACAGAGACATACATTGGAGACTAAAGGATTTCGTATAAGTAGGGCTAAGACGGAATATATGGAGTGCACCTTTGATGGAAGCAATGGTGAAGGAATCGAGGTGAAGATTGGTGGCGATAACATTCGGAAGAGAGATTCTTTTAGAAAGCTGGGATCTATTTTGCAACATGATGGGGAAATTGATGGAGATGTTACTAATAGAATAAATGCAAGTTGGTTAAAGTGGAGAGGAGCCTCTGCTGTTCTCTGTGATACGAAAATTCCTTTAAAAACTAAAGGAAAGTTTTACAAAGCAACCATGAGACATACTATGCTCTATGGATCTTGTTGGAGAAAATAGGAATTGTTGTATTTTTGAGAACCCTAGGCTCTCTTATATAGTAGAGATGCCTATGGATAAATTACATAAAGCAGAAAACATAAAGCGATAATAAGAAAGAGATACAAATAGAATATGAAAAATATAAATATCTTCACACTCACCCTCAAGCTGGAGCATAGATGTCAATCATGCTCAGCTTGGATGAACACTTCTGAAATGATCCTCTGGGCAGTGGCTTGGTGAAGATGTCTGCGGTTTGCTCTCCAGAGCTAACATGGGAAGTAGAAATCAGGCCCTTCTGAATCATGTCTCTGGTGTAATGGCAATCTACCTTAATATGTTTTGTTCTCTCATGGAACGCTGGATTGTTTGCAATCAATAGAGCAGCCTGGTTATCACAGTGTAATTCCATAGGTAGAGTAACCTCTACATGTAGATCGCATAGCACTGCTCGAACCCACATCATTTCTGTACTTGCTTGGGCCATAGCTCTGTATTCGGATTCGACACTTGATCTTGCTACCACAGTTTGTTTCTTACTTTTCCAAGAAACGAGAGAAGTGCCAACAAATATTGCAAATCCCGAAGTTGATTTCCTATCCTTAGGGCAACCTGCATAATCTGCGTCAGCATATGCGGATACAGAGAGTGTGTCTCCTTTCTTGAATAGCAATCCTGAGCCTGGAGATGATTTTAAATATCTCAATATCATGTGTATTGCATCCATATGTACTTGTCGAGGTTGCTCCATGAATTGACTCACTCGACTCACAGCAAATGCAATATCCGGCCTGGTAATTGTAACATGAATGAGTTTTCCAACCATCTCTCTGTAATATCTCCTCTTATCAACTTCATCCGTATCATCATCGTATAGCTTCATGCTAGGATCCATAGGAGTCGTGGAAGGTCGACATCCAGTCATGCCTGTCTCTGCAAGCATATCAGTAACATACTTCCTTTGGGTAATCACTAGACCCTGCGCATTCCTAGCAAATTCCAACCCCAAGAAATACCTTAGGGTGTCCAGATCCTTAGTGACAAATTTACTGCCCAGAAAGTCTTTCGCCATCTTGATCCCCTGTGCATCATCTCCTGTAACAACAATATCATTAACATACACCATGATAGCCACAATACCTCTAGACGTCTTCTGCACAAACAATGAATGGTCTGCATTTGACCGCTTGAATCCCTGTCGTTCAATCAGGTCTGAAAGCTTTTGAAACCACGCTCTTGGACTCTGTTTAAGGCCATATATTGCCTTATGGAGTCTACAAACTTGCTGATACTCCCCCTCAGCAGCAAAACCTGGAGGCTGCTGCATATATACCTCCTCTTGTAGATCTCCATACAAAAATGCATTCCTTACATCTAGCTGGAATAGCGGCCAATCACGTGCTACAACAACTGAAAGGACACGTAAAGTAGAATGTCGAGCAACTGGAGAAAACGTATCCAAGTAATCAACTCCATAGGTCTGAGTAAAACCACGTGCCACGAGCCTTGCCTTGTACCGATCAAGGCTGCCATCTGCGTGATATTTAACAGTAAAGACCCATTTGCAGCTAACAATAGATGCTCCTGAAGGAGGAGAAACAAGTGTCCAAGTGCCACGAGACTGCAGTGCGGCCATTTCTTCTTCCATAGCAAGACGCCATCTGCTATCTTGTAGTACCTCCTGATAATTGCGTGGAATTTCTACTGCAGATAGGACTGCTGCAAATCTCTGGAAGTCGTCTGTGAGACGATGAAAGGAGACCTGGGAAGCAAGGGGGTAGGAAGCACAAGTACGCCTCTGCTTTCTAATAGCTATAGGCACGTCCAAATCTCCATCATCCGCCTCCTGCTGTGTTCCCTTTATCAAGAGATCCGCAGACTCATCGTTAGTAATCAAGTTATCAGAATCAACCTGAGGGCTGCCGGATGACTGGCCATGACCTTGAGCAGATGAGGACCGATGAGTATAATGCTTTGGTAATGGGGGAACAATGGTCACTGGAGGTGGTAAAGGTGGAAGGGAGGGTGGTGGAGATGGCACCGACGGTAATTGACTCATGGGAGGTGGCGGCATGAAAACCTCAGTATCGGAAGGTGAAGTAGTCAGTCTGTCACCTGTAGGAGAGAAAAATATAACAGATTCAAAGAATCTGACATCCACGTTAACAAAATATTTTCGACGCAGCGGATCGAAGCAGCGATACCCCTTCTGTGTCCTGGAGTATCCTACAAACACACATTTGGTAGCCCGGGGAGAGAGCTTATCAAGACCTGGTCCCAACTGATGGACAAAGCCAATACAACCAAAAACACGAGGTGGAAGTGAAAACAACTCCTTCTCAGGGAAGGCTAGAGAGAGAGAGAGAGAGGAGATTTCTCACCCAAGACAGACGAGGGCATGCGATTTACCAAGTAGCAAGCTGTGAGAACATCATCACCCCAGAAAGAGCGTGGAGCATGACTCTGAATAAGTAGGGTTCTAGTGATATCTAATAGATGTCGATGTTTCCGCTCCGCGACACCATTTTGTTGTGACGTGTAAGCACATGAAGTTTGATGAATTATGCCACGAGAGGAAAAGAACAAGGACAAAGTTCTAGTACAAAACTCTAATGCATTGTCAGAATGCACAATTTTCACAGAAGAAGAGTAAACATTTTTAACTTCATTGATAAACATTTGAATCACATCTCCTGCTTTCGATTTATTCTTCAATAAAAACACCCAAGACAAGCGAGAAAAATCATCTACTGCAACCAGATAGAACCTGTGTCCCTTGTGGTCAGGAACACGACTTGGACCCCAAATATCCATATGGACTAACTCGAACAAGGAGCCACTGCTTCGACTCTGACGACTCGGGAAAGTAGACCGATGATGCTTTCCCAACTGACACACTTCACATTGGAAGGACGACTTCGGAGAAATCTGGGGCAAAACACGACGCATCTTCTGAAGAGGGAGATGACTAAACCGGATATGCCAGATATATGGAGAGTCTGATCCTGTAGAGTGGAGAGATGCACCAACGTAAGGAGTGTGGACCAGACGATAGAGACCATTCTGCTCACAGCCATAGCCAATCACGTTGCCTGTGGGTATGTTCTGAAAAACAAGAAATGATGAGTCAAAAATAGCTCGACAGTTTAAATCCTTTGTAATATGGCTAATGGACATCAAATTCGTAGAGAAATCAGGAGCATATAACACATTCTGCAATCTCAATGAAGGTGTTAAATTAATCTCCCCTGTCCTGTGATCGGGGAATGTGTCCCATTGGCTATCACCACCGTTCGTCCTGAAGAAACTGGTCTATATGACATGAGCTGTTCTTTCTCCCCACAGAGATGATGTGTCGCTCCAGAGTGCATAATCCAGTTCGTAATCATAGATCCATCACAAGATGCGAGAGCATGAGAGCTACCTGACGTACTGGTCGTGGCATGTGAACTGGCAGATGCAGAAACGACCACTTCTGACTGAGCTTCAGGAGTTGTATCAGGGGGCATAATATTCCTTAGTCTGGCAACAAGATCATCAAATCGCTGGTCCAATGAGGAAGGTGCAGGAGACTCAACTTGTTCTGCTACCCGAGCTGATGCAGGAAAGCCATGCTTTGAGTAGCATGTGTCTTTGGAGTAGCCAGGTCGACGACAATAACTGCATGGTTGACGAATCCGGTCCCCACGACCCCGGAGGCCCCGACCACGAAAGTTAGAGGAGCCACCTCTGCCCCTGGAGGCTGCCATCGCTGAAGGTGTCTGGCTGGCATTCGAGCTAGGAACAGTGATTCGACTTAGTCGGCGAAAAGTTTCCTCCATTGGAGGAATTGTAGCGTCAGCTAGAATTTGAGACCGGGCAGCATCATACTCTGGATCAAAGGCAGCCAGGAATACACTTACCATGGTAGCGTTCCTGTACGTCTTCTGCTGTTCTGGGGTGGCTGTCAATGGCATGAAGCTATGGAGCTTCTCAAACATCCCTCGTAGGGTAGTGTACAGTGAGTGAATAAGGCGCCCATTCTGCTTGACTGTAAATATATCATGTTGCAACTGAAGTATCTTGGTCTCGTTCCACGCTTGTGAATATGTCGCCACTAGAATATCTCACATAGCCTTAGTCGTGGGCTGATGTAGTACATCGTTGGCGATTTCTATCGTCAACGTCCCAGATAGCCAAACTTTGGCATACGCATCATCTGCCTCCCATGAGGCATGCACCCCAGTCTTCTCCACCGGCTCATCTTCGGTAAGCATATGTTTCTTACCATTCGACTTCATCAGGATCATGAACTGCATGGCCCAGAGTTCATAATTTGTCCCGTCCATTTTGATAATAGGCGCTGGACCTCTAAATGCGCCAGTGGCGGGTACATCAACCTTGTTCTCAGACATCTTACCGAAAGAAGACTGCTATGGGTGCGAGAAATCAAAGTTTGTGTGTCTACACAAACATATATGGGTTTGGGTGCACGTGTAGACTCATGCACGCAAACCTATCAACTGACTGAGGGAGCTGAGGCGGAATTCAAGCGCGGGACAACACGCGATGCACGCGGAGCGCGCTAGGGCAGGCGCGCTGTATGCGGAGCACGCTAGAGCACGCTAGGGCTCGCTAGCGCATGCACGCTGTATGCTGTAGCGATGCGCGCAGAGCGCGCAGATGCACGTGGTGCACGCGAGAGCAGGCAGCGGCGTGAGGGCAGGCGCTGTACGCTGAAGGCTTGTGCGACGGCGCAAGGCAGCGGCGCTGGAGATGCGCCGGAGAGGAGGTGCGACACCGGAGAGGGTTGGAGGTGGGGTTAGGGTTTCTTGGGAATCGAGAGCTCCGGTCTAGGACCGCCACTCTGATACCATGTTGGAGAAAATAAGAGTTGTTGTATTTCTGAGAACCCTAGGCTCTCTTATATAATAGAGAGGCCTATGAGTAAATTACATAAAGCAGAAACCAGAAAGCGATAATAAGAAATAGATACAAATAGAATATGAAAATATAAATATCTTCACAGATCTGAATGTTGGCCTGTAAACCATAGACATGTGCAGAGAATGGCTGTAGCAGAAATGAAAATGCTAAGGTGGATGTGTGGACACACACGTAATGATCGGATTCGGAATGATGCTGTTAACGCATATATTAGTCTTCTGTGTGTCCCTCTGTTATTTTTATTTCTAGCCGTATGCTTTATGTAATTTACCCATAGGCTACTCTCCTATATAAGAGAGCCTAGGGCTTATGGAATAGACATCTCGTTCATTTTTCCCAACATGGTATCAGAGCGACGGTCCTAGACCGGAGTTCTCGAAACCCTAACCCTACCCTACCCCACCCGCGTGCCTCTCTCTCATCGGCGGTGCCTCCGCTAGCGCCTCCGCCAGCGCCTTCGCGTGCTCCTCCACGCGCGACTGCGCCTGTGCGCGCACTCCTCCACGCGCGACTGCGCCTGTGCGCGTAATCCTCCAACGCGCGACTGAGCGTGCACGTGCTCCTCCAAGCGCAACTGCGCCTCCACGCGAGCGACTGCGCGTGCTCCTCCAGTTGCACGCGACTGCGTGTGCATGTGCTCCCTGCGCGCGTGCTCCCTGTGCGCGTGCGCGTGTGCTAAGCCCTAAAGCGCACACCGTCATCGACATGGGTTTAGTTGCTTGAGGTCTACACGTGCAACTAAACCCGTCTATGTCATTGTAGACGATTCTCATCTTCAGTCAATCGCTCCAGTCTTCAGTCTCCAGTATGTCAGAAAGCAAGGCGGATATCCCATCCATTGGCGCCTTTCGTGGTCCAACGCCTATTGTAAAGATGGACGGTACAAACTATGAACTGTGGGCGATGCAGTTCATGAGCATGATGAAGTCAATGGGTAAGAAGCATATTCTTACCGAACCAGAGCCTGCTGAGAAGACTGGAGCCAATGCCTCTTGGGAGGCCGATGACACATATGCCAAAGTTTGGCTTTCTGGTACGTTGGCAATTGAGATTGCCAATGACATTCTACATCAACCTACGACCAAGGATATGTGGGACATTCTGGCGGCAACATATTCACAGGCGAAGAACGAGACAAAGATTCTGCAACTCCAGCATGATATATTCACTATAAAGCAGAATGGTCGCCCTCTACATTCACTCTACACATCCCTGAGAGGGATGTTTGAGAAGCTCTACAGCTTCATGCCTCTGACAGCCACGCCAGAACAACAGAAGATATATCGGAATGCGACTATGGTGGGCGTGTTCCTTTCTGCACTTGATCCAGAGTATGAGGCGGCACAATCCCAGATCTTGGCCGACTCTACTATTCCTCCCATAGAGGAAGCCTTCCATAGACTGAGTCGGATCACCGTTCCTTCCACGACCACGAATCAGAATACTTCAGTAGTTCAGCCATGACCACCAACAGGGGTCGCGGATTTCATCATCAGAGCCGTGGACGTGGACCTCGTGGTAGAGGAGGCCGCACTCGGCCAACATGTACTTACTGTCATCGTGTTGGACACAATGAAGACACATGCTACTCGAAGCATGGATTTCCTGCATCTGCACGAGTCGCTGGGCAGATAGAGCCTCATCTGCTGCTACTTTGGATCAGCGGTTCGATGATCTAGTTGCCCGTCTAAGGGGCATTATTCCCCCATCTGGCCCAGCACCTACTACTGAGAGTCAATCTGATGTTGCTGCTTCTGCCTCTGCGTCGACCAATGCTTCAGGTAGCATACTTGCATTCACCAATAGTAGATCAGATACATTACCGTGGATTATGGACTCGGGCGCTACACATCATCTATGTTGCGATCAGAGTTTACTTACAGGATATTCTCAGATTCCTCCAGGCCGAACAGTAGTCATTGCCAATGGTACACATTCTCCCATCACTGGTCAGGGGGAGATTAGACTGACATCTTCTATGCAGCTCAAGAATGTGCTACATGCACCTGATTTTTCAATGAATTTGTTGTCAATCAGTCAGATTACGAAGGATCTACATTGTCGGGCAATTTTTGATCCATCTTCTCTTATTTTTCAGGACATCCATACGAGCAACGTGATTGGTCGTGGCTATGAGCAAGGAGGCCTCTACCGCCTAAATCAGACTCCATTCGCTGGAACCTCATCCCTTCCCACTGGACCAATATCTCCTTTGCTGTGGTATCTGCGCTTTGGGCATCTACCGCTTCAGAAGTTGCGTCGTGTGTTACCCCAGGGTCTTCCTCACACACCTATCCAATGTGAGGCTTGTCAGTTGGGAAAGCATCACAGGTCGACCTTTCCCAGTCGTCCAGGTCGGAGTAGTACCTCCAAGTTTGAGTTATTTCATATTGATGTCTGGGGTCCGAGTCGTGTACCTGATCATCAGGGACACCGTTTTATATAGTTTTTGTGGACGACTTCTCTCGTGTGTCATGGGTATTTTTGATGAAAAATAAATCTGAAGCAGGCAATATTATTATCCATTTTCTGAATGAAATTCAAAATGTTTTCTCCACATCTGTGAAGTTTGTAAGAAGTGATAATGCCCTAAAACTGTGCACTCATGTCCTAGCCAACTATTACTCCTCAAAAGGGATTATCCATCAAACATCCTGTGCTCATACCTCTCAACAAAATGGGGTTGCTGAAAGGAAACATCGCCATCTACTAGATGTCACAAGTTCACTACTTATACAGAGTCATGTTCCTTATTCTTACTGGAGTGATGCGGTTCTCACTGCATGTTACCTAATCAACCGTATGCCGTCATCTGTCTTAGATGAACAGATTCCTTTTTCCCTTATCTATCCTAGGAAGGATCTGTTTTCCCTTACTCCCCGTGTGTTTGATTCTGTTGCCTTTGTCCACCAGTTGTCTCCTGGTACTGACAAGCTCTCTCCTAGGGCTGTCAAGTGTGTGTTTGTTGGGTACTCCAGAACTCAAAAGGGGTACAGGTGTTTTGATCCTTTGCGTAGGCGGCATATGGTCAGTGCAGATTTTACATTTTTTGAATCCGTAATGTATTTTTCATCCTCAGGTGATCAGCAGCTACCTCCACTGACTACAGACGCCATATACATGACACCACCACCTCCAGCACCGTCACCACCATCATCACCACCACCACCGGTCCCCGTTTCACCACTACCTTTCCATTATACCCGCAGGCCTCCTCCAGCTCATGATCATGACTCATCTCCTAGCTCGCCTATGGTATGTACTGAAGATATTTCTCTTGATGGATCTAATGATATTTCTGAGCAGGATATGTTGCAGGGGCCAGATGAGGACACAACTGATTTAGATGTTCCTATTGCTATACGCAAATCGAAGAGGAGCTGCGTTACATATCCATTGGCAGCTTCTGTGTCATTTGAGCGACTATCTGGGGATTTCAGGAACTTTGTGGTGGCCTTGTCAGCTGTAGATATTCCACGGAATTATCAAGATGCTCTGCAGGATAGTAGATGGCGTCTAGCAATGGAGGAGGAAATGCCGACACTTCAATCTAGGGGAACTTGGAGTCTAGTTCCTAGACCTCCAGATGTGACCCCGATGAGCTGCAAGTGGGTATTTACGGTGAAGCAAAATGCAGATGGTAGTATTGACAGATACAAGGCCCGCCTTGTTGCGCGTGGTTTCACACAAACATACGGGGTGGATTACCTTGATACGTTCTCGCCAGTAGCCCGCCATTCTACCCTACGGATCTTGCTGTCAGTTGCGGTTACTCGAGAGTGGCCGCTATATCAGTTGGATGTGAAGAATGCGTTCTTATATGGAGACCTACATGAGGAAGTCTACATGCAACAACCACCCGGTTTTGCTGTTGAGGGGGAGTGTTCTATGGTATGCAGACTTCATAAGGCTATCTATGGCCTTAAGCAGAGCCCCAGAGCATGGTTTCAGAAGCTCTCAGATCTCTTTGAAAAACAGGGATACAAACGCTCCAATGCTGATCATTCCTTGTTTGTACAGAAGACTTCAAGAGGTATTATTGCAATCATGGTCTATGTAGATGACATCTTGATTACAGGAGATGATGAACAAGGCATAAAGCATGCGAAAGAGAAGCCGGGGAGCGAATTTGTCACTAAGGATCTTGGAGTCCTTAGATATTTTCTGGGGCTGGAATTTGCTAGAAATCCGTATGGATTAGTAATGTCGCAGAGGAAATATGTTATGAACCTATTGAGTGAAACAGGTATGCTTGGGTGTCGGCCTGCTACGACACCTATGGACCCCAGCATGAAGCTATATGATGATGACACAGAGGAGGTGGACAAGAGAAGATACAGAGAACTGGTAGGCAAATTGTTGTATATCACGATCACTAGGCCCGATATATCCTTTGCAGTTAGTCGGGTGAGCCAGTTCATGGAGCAACCACGTCAGGTCCATATGGATGCCATACATATGATACTTAGATATCTCAAATCATCTCCAGGTGCAGGTTTGCTATTCAAGAAGGGAAAGGGGATTTCTATCTCAGCATGTGTGGATGCAGACTATGCAGGTTGTCCCAAGGACAGGAAGTCCACCTCGGGGTTTGCAGTCTATGTTGGAGATTCTCTAGTCTCATGGAGGAGCAAGAAACAGACGGTGGTAGCCAGATCTAGTGCTGAATCCGAATATAGGGCTATGGCCCAGGCTAGCACAGAGATGATGTGGGTGAATGTTGTACTTACAGATCTATATCTAGATGTACCACTTCCTATGAACTTAGAATGTGATAATCAGGCAGCCTTGTTCATTGCAAACAATCCAGCATTCCATGAGCGGACCAAGCATATTGAGGTTGACTGTCACTTCATACGTGACATGATCCAGAAGGGGTTCATTGCTACATCTCATGTCACCTCAGAGAATCAAACTGCTGATATATTCACCAAGGCATTACTACGAGGTCCATTCCAGAAGTGTGCTTCCAAGCTGAGCATGATTGGTATTTATGCTCCATCTTGAGGGGGAGTGTTAACACATGTATCAGTCTTCTGTGTGTCCCTCTGTTATTTTTATTTCTAGCCGCATGCTTTATGTAATTTACCCATAGGCTACTCTCCTATATAAGAGAGCCTAGGGCTTATGGAATAGACATCTCGTTCATTTTTCCCAACAGATGCAATTAGAAAGAAAGTTGGTGTAGCTCCGATCGAGGATAAGATGCAAGAAAACCGCTTAAGATGGTTTGGCCATTTGCAAAGAAGATCAACTGATGCACCAGTTAGGAGATGCGCGTGTTGGGCTGTTGAGCCGGCTAAGAGAGGGCGATGATGACCCAAGAAGTGCTGGAAAGAGACTATACGAAGGGATCTTAGTTTTTTTTGATATAAGCTCTAGATTGACCCAAGACAGATCTGATGGATGCGAAGAATCCATGTATCCGACCCTACTTAATTGTGGGAAAATGCTTTGTTGTTGTTGTATTGTCCATCTATAAATAAGACCATTTATCTAATTGAAGAGGGAACAAAGAGAATACTTTTTGAGGGAAAATGCAATTTTCTGCTATCATTCCTTCCTTTTCTCTCTTTATCTCCCTATTATCTTTTCCTTCCCCACCTCCCTCAAGATTTCCCTCTATTCTCTTCCTTCTTCCTCCTCATCATCTTGAAAGTTCTCTATCCCCATCTTCTTCATAATTAAAAATCTCTCTTTCCTTCCCATGCTCAGTTGCTCTCCCATCTCTTCCTCATCTCTCTCTTCTGTCATTTCTCATGTCTCAATTCTCTCTCTATCATCCTTGCCTTTTCACTCTCTCTAACACTTCACTCTTATTTCTCTCTCTCTCGCTCCCCTCTTGCTCTTTCAATGAGTTTTTCCCATGTCTTCCCTACTTCTTTAATATTTCCCTCTTTTTTCTTCTAGACCACCATGTTATCAACTTTCTCCCTTCTTTTCCCAACCCTCCACCATCTTCTCAACCTTCCACTTCTTCTGTTTGCATTAATTTTACTTTATTCTGGTAACCATGCATCACGAGGGTGACATTTTCAGCCACAGAGACGTATCAGATAAGGTTGCCCGTTCGCACCTCTCTTTTTCATCACTGTGGCAGATGCGCTTACACTAATGGCTAGACATTCACCTTGGGCTAAACACGTGATGACATTTCTATCTTGATTCTTCAATATGCATATATTATGATTTACTCCATTGAAGGTGGTGCATGGATTGCTAGATTTATGTTGATGGTCTTGGATTTTTTGGTGATATTTTTGGGCTCAAAATTAATAGGATTAAATAAGCCTTTTTTACATTTGGGTTTTATGATTAAGGAGTGAATATTCGCGGTAGAGCTTTACATACTCCTTGAACGGGCTTCTTTCTAGTGTATCCGTGCCCACCCCTATCTTGTGGTAGACTTCATTATTCATACTCGGAAGGGCAGTTGTTTTGCTTATATCTGTCTTAGCAACCATTCTTGTTTTCTTCATGTCTACTTGGTTTCTTTCGCTAAGGATTCATGATTTACTGGAAACTTGAATGAGGTGATTCTTCTAGGCTAGTTCGGAATAGGAGTCTTGCGGTGTCACTCTGGTGGACCGGGAAGCAATGACGATGCCTATGAGAGTTGATGATCTGGGCATTTTGAAACTAAAAGAGATGAACATAGCATTGCCGACAAAGTGGAAGTTGAATATACGGGGAAAGAGTGTTGATCTTATGTGCCATCTTGTTAGAACAATCTACAAGGTGGGCACAAGCCTAACTGTTGCATTACGGGATATTCGCTTGCCCTTTAATTTTTGATGAAGGATTTGCTATGTTCCACCTGAGATGAGACATTTTTTGAGGTCAGTTGTGGGAAGTGGAGAGTCCTTCAGGTTCTGAGGGAGGAGGGTATCTTATTTGGATGCTTTTGGAGGCTCTTTGCTTTGGCATCTAATAGTCATCTCCATGGCGGGGGCATTGACGGATGTGACATGGGCACCATCTTTCCTGTCAGGTTTCTAAGAACAATGATTGCAGCAATTCCTTGACTTCACTGACATACTTCATGAGATTGATGGCCCGTTGGAGCATTGGGATCACTAGACATGAGGTGATGGTTTGTTTTTGGTGAAGAAAGCATATAAGGTCCTCTACACCCCTTTTGAGTTCGACCCTACGGTGGCATCCTAGGTTTATATAATTATATGGTGCTCCAATGTGTCATTGTGGGTGAAGGCTTTTCTTTGGTTGTTTCGAAGAGGTTGTTTGATGACAAATACTTGAGATCTTATATTCCACAAAATAACGATGCCATTTGTCCGAGGTACATGGACGTTCTAGAGGTTGTGGATCATCTTTTCTTCTCTTGTGTTTGCTCTAGGGAGGTCTGGAATTGTGTGATGAGAGCTGGACTGGATCACACGAGTTCAGTGAAATTCTGGATCGTTCCTGCATCCAATTGCGCCACCTCTCACATTAGGTGTCTGTGGTCCCTCGTTGTCTTATGGGCTATTGGTGCAAGATGCATCTTTTAGACAGGAACATTATTATGCTAAGAATGTAGTTGCACATGCTGAAAACATGATTATTAATATAATTGGGTTGGATGTGCTCCACCTTGGGACCACATTCATTTCCTTTCAAAAAAAAACCAGGGAGAAATTATAAAGTGTTTCAGCAACTTCATTTTGAGTATAATGGACCTTATGCACTGATATCAACCCAAGGGATCTTGGTGTACGAGTTATTTGTCTGTCATGACATAATTACAAAGACCAAGGAGGTCAAAGTGTCATCACAGAAGTGTATAGATGCACTCATGTAAAATCCCCGCCGATGAATTGCTTCCTGTACGTTTCAGTGTCTACTCACTGGAGATGCCTCTGCAAATTATACTAATTGATGCTTGTGAAGATTTCCTTTACTTTGTTTGCACATTAACAGGGTCATTGCTATAATCGCAGCTCTAGATGCACGAACAGGCTGCTGACACTTTCCTATTGTTGCTCTCTTCCGCTGAACTTCCTAAATTTAGTTGAATTTTCATTTTAATTATCTTTAAGTGAAACTAGCCTTCATCATGAATTTCATTGTATAACATATGTATGAAATTGCAGTTATATTTTTGATGCTTGCAAGTATTCTGATTTGTTTTTTTGATTATTTATGTTTTTAATGTTGTGTCAATTCATTGTTGCATTCACACGCTTCTACTATTTTTAATACTAAATGTTACATTATGGCCATCTTTTTTACTCTATAAATTGCAGAAGGTCCCTGGCTCCCCGAGACAACAAAATGACAAGTGTGCAAAGCCTCCCTTGCCAAGCAGCGCGACTTCCCAATTCCGTAAAGGGACGTATCATGTTTCACTGGAATTTGTTCAGGCACTATGTGACACATCTTATGGTCTAGTAGATATATTTCCTATTGAAGACCGTAAAAGTGCTCTTTACGAGGTTGCATTATTTTATCATTATCTTATGTCGTCCTTCGATAATTTGCTTATTTTTCTAGGACATGCTCTGAATATTGTCTTTTTCATTTTGTAGTCCCTTGAAGAAATAAATTCACATATTGCAGATGCCCAAAATAGTGGTGGTATGATCCTTGCTCTCTATTTCTTGGGATCAGTTCAATGGATCTTTTCAGCAGTCTTTTCTATGTTCTTAACTTCTCTTGGCAGAGTTTGCTTTTACCTCTTTTGAGGATTCTCGTTGTATAATCCTGCTTAAATCACGTAAAAGATTTTCTAATTGTAGGTGTATGTTTCCCAATGGGAAAGGGAATGTACCGGGTCGTCCACATCCCGGTGGATGAAGCTATTCTCCTTAATTCAAGAGAGAAGGCACCATACCTAATATGTGTTGAGGTTTTGAAGGGCGACACACCAAGGTATTGTTTCTTTCTCCATCAATCTCAATGCAGATATTTTTTGAAGGATTTTACCTACGCTTGGTTGTCATCCACATGAGGTTATACCTTGTTTGGACTTTGGGTACATAGATATATTCATTTTCTTCGCTCTAATTCTTAATTTGTCATCAACACAAGATTATACTTTTCTTTACATAGATTGGTTCATTTTTTTGAAGGGTAGATATGCTCATTTTCTTGGCTCTAATTCTTGTACTTATATGTAGCAGGCAATTATATGTTAAATCTGTCTACTGTACAATGACCAAAAAAGAAGATGGAAATTTGCTTAAGGTTGCTTTGAGCAATCTACCTTGAATATTCCTAGCACAAACACAAGGATAAGTCTAAAGCACATGAACATAATTATATGAGAAATTATTTACATTTGCCGAACTGTGGGGAGGGGGTTTCCTCAAATGTTGGATATTTTTTTTATCCTCTCAAGCATATTATGTAGTGAAATGGTCTTTGTAATAGTTAATATACAATGCAGATTATATATTGAGTATTTTTTTTGAAGTAAAAACGGGTGAACTCCCAAGGTAGGAGTTACCGCTAGATATATTGATCGGAGAGTTTTACATATTAGCACGAGGCCCATGAATTATAGAGGGCGTTACAATGAATCAAAACATTGTCGGGATAGAATCTAACGCTCCTAAAGATACAATCATTTCTCCCTTGCCAAATCGCCCATAACACTGCAAACACTATAGAGATATCGTCTGTAGAGCCTAAACCGATCCTCCTGATGGACCGCCAAAAGAGTGATGCGTTCTCGTGCCGCAACCAAGCCAGTTTTATGGCCTGCCAAGCCTCCGTTGAATATTGGCAAGTGAAAAAATGTGGTCGGCATCCTCCTGATGTTCCTGGCATCTATCGCAGATTATATCTTGGGTGCCGAAAAAGCGTGCCCTTCTCATCTTGTCGCAGATCCGATTCCTCCGAAGGCACCAAAGGAAAATTTTTACCCTCAGAGGTATACTTGCAGCCCATATTAAACGCAGATCTTGAGTTAACTCCGTTCCAGGTACCTCCGAGTAGTTACGTAGATGGTTGTAGATGTTCCTAGTAGAGAGCCTTGTCCCGACCCAGGCAAAGTGATCGCTGCAGTCCGGCCTTCCAACCTGTAACGTGTCAGCATCCGAAGGTAACTCAGAAAGAAGACGCATGATGTCTCCAGGCGCTGTGGAGGTAATTCGTTGAGGAAGAGAGGGGCCCAGGTGCCCGTTTCCCCCGCTTGAAAGACGGAACACTCCCTGTCCGCGGCCAGCGCGAACAACCTCGGAAATCTATCGCAAAGCTTTCCCTCCCCGGACCAATCATCTCTCCAGAAGCGAAATCGCCGCCCATCTCCCACGGTCGGCGCCAGGAACTACGTCAACTCCGGCAACACATTACGAATACCAGACCATAGGGGGGACTCCCATCGGAGTTGTCTGGCCACCAATTCGCCCCTCATCCCATATATTTTGCGGAGAAGCTGATGCACCATGGATCGCGAGGGGTCCCAGATATGGGCCGCCCACTTGCCAATCGGTGCCTTATTCATGCAATTAACATCCCGGATTCCCAATTCGCCATCTTTCTTGTTCTTTGTCACCTCCTTCCAGCCCACAAGGTGGACACCCGCCCTCTGTTGCTTGCCGTCCGACCACAGGAAAGATTTCATCATTATTTCCATTCTTTTACGCACGGCGACAGGAAGAATGCGCGTGCTGAAGAAGAAAATCGGGATTGCAAAAAGAACGTGCTTAAGCAGAACCAATTTCCCCCCTGGACAAGCAGGACATCTTCCAACCGGCAAGCTTCCGCTCCATCTTCTGAAGTACCGAGTCCCAATCCGAATTTTTGAGCTTTCCGTCCGTCAGAGGAAGGCCGAGGTAGTTGAGTGGAAGAGATCCCTGTGCGCACCCTGTGATGTTGGCAAGCGGCTCGCGCTCGTCGGTGAGCATCCCAAACGTAACCACCTTAGATTTCTCGCGGTTGACGACGAGACCGGAAAGTTCACCGAAAATACCGACCATCAAAGCCGCGTTCGCCGATTGGGATTCGGAGCCCCCAAGCAACACCAATGTATCATCGGCGTATTGCAGCACGGGGATGGATATTTCTTCGAGTTGGAAGCCAGCGCACAGCCCAACGTCGACCGACTGAGCAAGAAAAACAACCAGCATATCAGCAACAATGTCGAACAGGAGGGGGGCCAAAGGGCAACCCTGTTTAACACCTCTCTATGGCTGAAAAGGGGCGCCCTCCGGCCTGCCGTTGACTAGAATGGAGAGAGAGGTTGTCGTGATGCAGCGTTTCATCCGCCCAATCCAGACATCCGGAAACCCCCTGCGCCGCAAGGAGGTCCAGATGAAGCTCCAATCAACACAGTCATAGGCTTTGGAGAAGTCGATCTTCCATAGAGCGCCTTTCGTCTTCGTTCTTCTCCAATGCAGGCAGATCTCAGATGCCAGAAAAAAATCGGGATTGCAAAAAGAACGTGCTTAAGCAGAACCAATTTCCCCCTGGACAAGCAGGACGTCTTCCAACCGGCAAGCTTCCGCTCCATCTTCTGAAGTACCGAGTCCCAATCCGAATTTTTGAGCTTTCCGTCCGTTAGAGGAAGGCCGAGGTAGTTGAGTGGAAGAGATCCCTGTGCGCACCCTGTGATGTTGGCAAGCGCCTCGCGCTCGTCGGTGAGCATCCCAAACGTAACCACCTTAGATTTCTCGCGGTTGACGACGAGACCGGAAAGTTCACCGAAAATACTGATCATCAAAGCTGCGTTCGCCGATTGGGATTCGGAGCCCCCAAGCAACACCAATGTATCATCGGTGTATTGCAACACGGGGATGGATATTTCTTCGAGTTGGAAGCCAGCGCACAGCCCAACGTCGACCGACTGAGCAAGCAAAACAACCAGCATGTCAGCAACAATGTCGAACAGGAGGGGGGCCAAAGGGCAACCCTGTCTAACACCTCTCTATGGCTGAAAAGGGGCGCCCTCCGGCCTGTCGTTGACTAGAATGGAGAGAGAGGTTGTCGTGATGCAACGTTTCATCCGCCCAATCCAGACAGCCGGAAACCCCCTACACCGCAAGGAGGTCCAGATGAAGCTCCAATCAACACGGTCATAGGCTTTGGAGAAGTCGATCTTCCATAGAGCACCTTTCATCTTCGTTCTTCTCCAATGCAGGCAGATCTCCGATGCCAGAAGAAAATCGGGATTGCAAAAAGAACGTGCTTAAGCAGAACCAATTTCCCCCCCTGGACAAGCAGGACGTCTTCCAACCGGCAAGCTTCCGCTCCATCTTCTGAAGTACTGAGTCCCAATCCGAATTTTTGAGCTTTCCGTCCGTCAGAGGAAGGCCGAGGTAGTTGAGTGGAAGAGATCCCTGTGCGCACCCTGTGATGTTGGCAAGCGCCTCACGCTCGTCGGTGAGCATCCCAAACGTAACTGCTGGAGTATAAGGTGTATGCGCCTATTGTGTTGTAGCAGGGTAAATGGATCCTGAAGGAGATTGCTGCTGGAAATAGGGTTTCTACCAGAAACCCTAAAAGTACTTGAATCATTCACAATCTTCAAAAACACAGTGATCATCTTCAAACTATCCAGAAATCAGGGTTTCAAAAAACCCTAGAAATTGAATCTCTAGCAGAATAACGATCTTCAAGAACGATAAACATTGTATCTGATAATCGAATCTCGGAAAAAAACATCAAACTCCTCGAGAATCGACCCGCTCTGATACCATGTTAGAAAATCGGAAGCGGAAGCGTAACATGGAAAAAGATAAATAACAGTAACCACCTTAGATTTCTCGCGGTTGACGACGAGACCGGAAAGTTCACCGAAAATACCGACCATCAAAGCCGCGTTCGCCGATTGGGATTCGGAGCCCCCAAGCAACACCAATGTATCATCGGCGTATTGCATTATGGGGATGGATATTTCTTCGAGTTGGAAGCCAACGCACAGCCCAACGTCGACCGACTGAGCAAGCAAAACAGCCAGCATGTCAGCAACAATGTCGAACAGGAGGGGGGCCAAAGGGCAACCCTGTCTAAAACCTCTCTATGGCTGAAAAGGGGCGCCCTCCGGCCTGCCGTTGACTAGAATGGAGAGAGAGGTTGTCGTGATGCAGCGTTTTATCCGCCCAATCCAGACATCCGGAAACCCCCTACGCCGCAAGGAGGTCCACATGAAGCTCCAATCAACACAGTCATAGGCTTTGGAGAAGTCGATCTTCCATAGAGCGCCTTTCGTCTTCGTTCTTCTCCAATGCAGGCAGATCTCAGATGCCATAACCAGTATGTCCGCCATTTGTCTGCCCGGGATGAAAGCGCCTTGAGCATGAAAGATCACCGAATCAATCACCTTCCGGAGGCGGTTCGCGAGAGTCTTGGCGATGACAAGGTAGATTCCATTGGAAAGCGCGATCGGGCAGTAATCCTCAATCTTTGAAGGGGACTCCTTCGGTAGCAAGAAAATAAGCGCCCTGTTAATTTTCTCTATGCCTCTGTTCCCGGCCGCAAACTCAGTCAACAACTCAATCAACTCCGCTTTTACCAGTGACCATAACTCTTTGTAGAAGAGAACGGGAAAACCGTCGGGTCCCGGAGCCCCCTCAGTGTTTAGGCCCCAAACCGCGTCTCTAATCTTCGCCTTCGAGAAATCCGCGACGAGCGCCGCAGCCTGCGACTCGGTCAAACCCCTCGCTCCTCTACCCAGCCAGGTCCAACCAGATCGATTTTGTCTTCTTGAGACCCGCACGTAGTGGTTACGGATCGCGTGACCAATGGCAGCTTCCCCAGACACCCGCTGACCCTCAATGATGAGGTCATGGATGGAGTTCCTTCGACGTCTTCTTGACGTCATGTTGTGGAAGAAGCGAGTGTTGGCGTCCCCCTCGCGTAGCCAGCGCTGCCGAGACCGTTGTCTCCAGTGAACCTCCTCTTTCTTGTCTTCTAGCAAAATCTCTTCTAGTAGCCTCCGCCTCTCATCCGCTTCCTCAGGTTCCAACCCCCGAGCATCGTCCAAGATGTCCAGATGCGAAACGCCCTCTTGAGCCTCGCTTCTCCGAGTCCTTCGCTGACCCCGAATCTCCCTGTCAAATCGGGATAAATGCGATCGGAGAAGTGTCAGTTTGGAACTGAAGCGGGCTACCGCCGATCCCTCCGGTTTCCACTCCCTCTATTTGGATTCGACTATCTCCTTGAAGCCATCCTCAAGGAGCCAGCTCCTCTCGAACCGAAAGAAGGATCTCCTCGTCTCCTCCTCCCCAGACGACCAGATGATGGGCGTGTGATCCGAGTGAGCGCGAGGGAGCGCCCACGCCCGGGCGAAAGGGAATAATTCAACACCCTGAAATGAGATCAAAAAACGGTCTAATCTCGAGTGCAAGCGGAGATTTCTCCAAGTGAAAGAGCAGCCAGCAACATCCAAAATTTGCAAGCCTAAATCATGAATCGACTGACGTAGGTCCGGAGAGGCCACATCTCTGCCGCCCGACTGATTGGGGCGGTCCTCAGGGAGGAGGGTAATGTTGAAATCACCACCTACGAGCCAAAAGTCATCCACTCGATCAATCCCGATCGAGTCAAGCTCAGCCGCCAGAGGCCCCCGCTCCTGACCAGTGGGGCCGTAAACATTGGTGAGAAGTATTGTACTCCCGTCCAAACGCCTCCTGAGCCGGACTGAGAGGGATGACTGCAACTTGGAAACCACCAGTACCTCAAAGATATCCACCTCCATCCCGTGAGCAAACCCCCAGATGCTCCAACCGCCTCTATCTCGGCGAACTCAAACTTGCCGTTCCTGCCGAACGCCCTCCGCAGCTCCGAACTTGTGCTGGATGCTTTGGTTTCCTGGAGGAAGAAAATGTCGGCCATAGAGGTATCCACCAAGTTTTTTATCGCGAGTCGCTTCTCGGGCCGACCCGTACCCCGTATGTTCCAGGAGAGCACCTTCATTGAGAAACTCTGGTAACCGTCACCTTGGGTGTAATGACCCCCAAATGCTCCGCCACCGATCTGTCTAAGAGGCGAAACCTGTTCGCCAAGAGTTGACCTGATGGGCCGAGATGCCCTTCGTCGTTAATCTCATCCGATTCGCTTGCACGTAAACGTGCCGTCGCCCGACGGAGCTTCCGCCGAAGAGGCCTTGGTAAGGCGCGCCGAGAGTAGTATGAACCGAAACGGTGGCAATCCCCTTCTGGTACATCCAAAATGCCTCCACGAGACGAATCGGGCTGCAGCGGTCTCTCCTCCGACAAAGGGGGCTCCCGCCCCGGGGCCTCTGAAGTAGGAGGCGCCATCTTCATCGCAGGGCCAGACCCATCTCCCTGCTGTTCAAAGGGACCCACGTCAGGTGAGCCGAGGACATGCCCATGATGTACGGGCAGGGCTGCTGGTGCCGGGTCAGAAGATCCAATTACCAAGGGCGCAATCAGGTCGACCCGTCCGACCTCATCCGTGCAAACAGTCGGAGCCACAACCCGCATCCGAATAGGATCAAAGGGCGGTTGGGGTGTCTCGCCGCCCCTCGATGCAAACTTCCTCGGGAAAATGAAAGGTTTCGCAATATCCCCCAACGGACCGCGAAAAGAGCCAAAAGAGATACAACACGGAAGACGAGGGGTCTCCGCGCCTCTTCCGTTCCCGCGACCCATCACAACCTCGGCAACCGGAACCGAGGTGGCCGGAGAGCGCAAGGAGATCGTCGCCTCCGCGTCGTCGACACCAGATGCCTGCTGAACCGACCCGGAAGCGCCGCCAGAGGTCGGGACCCTCTGTAATTGCGCTACGGGAGAGCCCTTTCCTGGGGAGGAGACCACCGGCTCCGCGTCAGCGGACCTCAACTCGGAACAAAGGGCCGCCTCGACCCGATCACGAAGAGTGAAAGAACTGACGGAGGAGATTTCCACGAACAAAGATTTCCCGTGAACGGAGATCTTCCAACCACCCAAACAAGAAGGCCGAGTACGCCGAATCGCCAACACCGGATCGGGGGGCTCCCCTTGACGGCAACCAGTAGACTCAAGGCCCACAACTTTAACAAGACCCCCCAACACAGCGCGAAGGGAGTTGAGATTCCGCAAAGAGTACGGAATCCCCTTCACGCTGATTCTGTCGACGGATAAGTCTTCAAACGCTCCCTCCCAGACACGAGGGCGCCGCCATCTCATCCGTGATATCCGAGCATCCGAGCAGCGCAAGAGGCCGGCCATCTCCGCCTCGGAGAGGCCCCTGGCGAGTACCTTCCAAGGAGAGATAGCGATGAGGTCCCCTCTGAAATTGCCCTTCGAAACAGCCCCAACCTTCGATGAAGCGATGAATAACGTTTCCTCGCCGCCACCTTCGCCAATCAGTGTAGCCGATGTTGGATTAACAGAAGGCCCGGTGGTGCAGACGTGACTTCTGTGGCCCGAACCCTTGCAAGTGAAGCACCGGATGGGCTCTCGGCAATATCTCGCCTAATGACGTAATGAGCCACACAGGTAGCAGCCTCGACCAAACGGATTTGGCCAATCCGATGACGCCCTTGCCGCCACAACGCCGTGATGCTGTCGGCGGCGCGAAAGAACTTTCACCCATCCACCCCCGGTCTCACGCTCGCTGGACATGACCCTCTTCGGTTTCGATTGCAGATGTACTTAGAAATCCATTTGAACATATCATAAAACCACAATGGCCTATTTAGTTCTATATATTGAGTATTTACAAAAAATAACCTATAACCATTCCTCTCAAGCTGGAGATTATAATGCTTAGTGTCATGAGTTTCAAATTCAACTATTTTTTGAAAACCCTTAACCGTATGGCATCAGTCTCCCCTAAAGCTAACAAGCCTTCCATGCAATTGCGACGCTTTAACACCATTAAGTTGCGTTTGCGTTACTGTTACCGAGTATGATTAATCACGTGCCAATAAGATCAACCACTATCAAGTGTGCACCGGAGTTGTGGAAAGGGAGAAAGAAAAGTTATATTCATCGTAGCCCTAGAGCTCTCTTATACAGGAGAAAAGCTCTCGGGTAAATTACATAGATAGGAGAAAAGCTCTCGGGTAAATTACATAGATAGCCGAAAGAAAAAGGAAAAAATACAGAATAACATCTAAAGAGATATAAATATCTCAAATCGATTCGGCGCTGTATCCGCGGTGGGCGCTTCGAGGATGGCGTCTCTTCATCTCCCTTGGCGTGCAGCGGTCGATGGTGGCGGTGCTTCGAGTGTTGGTGGAGCCTTATCTGTTCCGCCTCGGGTGGCGATGCGGGCTTCTGGGGCGGGATCGGAGCATATCCGGTTTCTGGGTGCTGGAAGCCTGTCGGGTGATCGGGTCGGGCTTGCTGCTTCGGATCCGGATCGCGAGATGGGGGTTCGTGTTGGGGTTTGTTCGGGTCTTTCGTCGGGTGGCTTTCCGGGTGGGCCCAAAGGTGGGTGTTGTGCAGCACCTACGGTGGAGGTGGTTGGCCAGGAACAACTAGAGGGAGCTTGGGGTTCGGGCAGCTGCGTGTTCTGGAGGTGGAGGGGGTTCCGCCCGCCTCGGGTCTGGCGAACTCGGAAGGGAGAGGTCTCGGTGTGCGTGGGGGCGTGGCCGCCCTGCTGCGGAGGCAGGAGAGGGCGGGTGCTTCCAGGGTGGTGAAGGTGGGCTCAGCCGTGGGATGCGGCGCTGGCTCTGAGGTGGCCATCGGTGGGCGTTCTCGTCCAGTTGCGATGGACGTTGGTGGTGCGGTTGGCGGGCGTGAGCCTGTGGCGCTGGTCCACGAGGGGGCAGGTCTGGGACCGAGGCGTTTTGGTTTGACTTATGAGATGGGGGGGGGGGCGCCCGGAAAAGGTCGGGGAAAGTGAAGACGGCTGCGCTGAGGGCCTCCTTCGTGGCGGAGTCACCTGCCGAGTCTTTGCATTAGGTTGCTGTCAGTTCGTTGCAGATTCGGAACCGGTTTGCAGCGTTGGATAGGGATCTCGTGCGGCGCTTGGGGGTCATTCCCCCAAAGAAGATGGTGCTTCAGGTTGCTAAATGAAGATCTTGTCCATGAATGCGAGGGGTTTGGGCCACCCCGATAAAAGGCTTGGAGTACGGAATCTGGTGAGAGAAGCTGGTGCGGATATCTTCTTGTTTCAGGAGACGAAGTTGCAGTCCCTTGGTGAGCGGTTGCGGCGGGAGTTGTCCAGGGGGGAGCTTTTCTCGTTGGCGGATAAGGGGGCCGTGGGAGCTTCTGGGGGTCTCTTATCTGGTTGGCGGTCTGATCCCTTTGATTTGTTGGGGACTTCTTTCTCGACGTTCTCTTTGACGGTGAAGATGCTGCGGAGGGCGGATGGGGTTCACAAGGCATAAAAGGCGCCTCTAGTCAACTAATGGATAGTGATATTGGCAAAGGAGGATGGTGTGAGGAGCTTGGAGGAGATGAGTCGAGAAATGCTGACCAAGGGAGTGCCTCTTATTTGTGGTGGGGTTCACACTTGTTGACTCAGATGCTTGCAATATATATGGTGTTTTGGCTTATTGTTGCGTGGGACGATACGTGCTTCGTCAAATTTTTGGAGGGTATTTGTCTTATGGTGCCCATAGTCATACATCGATTCACATCGATTTAGGGAGATGGACGGGATTTCCATTTTTGTCTTGATGATTGGACTGGGCACTGTGTGCTTTGTAATTGGTTCCCCCGTCTCTTTGCTCTGGCGATGGATTGTGGGTTGTATGTAGATGAGGCATGGTGGCTAGTTGCATTTGATGTTGTCAGAGCATAGGGTGGCTGAATTTTTGGTGTTTTGGGGTTTTGTTTGATCTGGGAAGACCTACTACTGCATTTAACCATTGGATTTGGGTGGATTGGTGCTTCTCGGCTCGGAAGGCGCAAGAGGCCTTGTTTGTGGCCACAGAATTTTGATTTGGGTATTACCTTTACGGAGTTCAACCATATTTGTAGGTGGAGGTTTCGTCATGGATTAGGATTTTTCTGTGGTTGATCAAGGTTCATTTTTTCAATTTCAGAAAAAAGGCATGTCGAGAGCATGCAATGAAATCCCAAAATCATGTTTAAACTTGTTAAAATCAATTAGTTTAAAAATAACAAAGTTTATACTAGTTCTTAAATATATAAATAATGCAATTATACTATCACCTTACATTTTAAGGTTTAAGGGAAATTGATAGATGATGAAATCATGTATTTTTATTATATTATGTCATTATATCAACACATTGTATAAACTTTCATTTATTAATAATACATCCTTACTAAATTATTACATTATGTAACAAAGGCGAATAGTTATAAAAGTAGAAGGTTACATAATGAAATTAAGAAAAAAATATAATATTCATTTAAAATTAAAGATACTAGTAAGAACTCTGCCGACCCTCCAAACCATTCTCGCGGCACAACTCGTTCCTCTGCCATTCCCGCTGTCGGTCTCACCCTCTTGCAGCTCCACCTTCCATCTCCCCTCGACGTCGCCAACCCTCCATCCCATTCTCGCGGTGCTGCCATCCCGCTCCTCTGCCATTCTTGCTGTCAGTCTCACCCTCCGATCGCAGTCTTCCTTGCTGCGACGCCGTTCCTGGCTGTAGATTCTCGCGACGTCTGCTATTTTTTCTATCGAGCAAGCCTGTAGCCGCTCTACCATCCACCCTTTCCACTATTTCCAGGCTCGACTATGGTGCTCTGATGCTGTGACATGAATAGAGTTCCTTTTGCTTTAGAAGAGAAGCCGTTGCTGGGGAACTGGGCCTTCATCTCGCATAGGAAAAGGGGCTAAAGATATTTTAGATGTGGGGTGTTTGGGCATCGGGCGGGTACATGCACTGTGCCTCCCCGTTGCTTTGGTTGCGATGCCAAGAATCACCCTCTTGTAGTTTGTCCAAGGGCTCAGAAGCGGTTCGAATGAAAGCATCCTTTTCAGTGGTCCATCGGTGCCCTGTCTAGCTATGCAACATGACGTTCGTACACTGCGATTGCAAAAGAAGTCTACAAGGGAAGCGAGATCCAGAATCTGGAGTGCGGAAGAATTGAATTTACAGAGGGATCGTTTTTTGATCGGTGCGGGCGCTGAAGCTCTGGACCTCGGAGGTATCAGTGAGTTTCTTCTCGTGGATAGAGACCACAACGTCACTATGGGGCCCTCTCTGACACCAAGCCCTCAGGGATGTCAAGACTTTCCCGTTCTCGACGAATGATGGCTGCCGAGTCCCTGCTTAGCCGCTTCTGAGAGTCTGACCCCCACTGGCACTCCTAGCTCTCGCTCTTCCCTGAGCCCGAGGGCTCATCGGGGATTTTCCTTCCTTAGCTCTATCTCGTGCCCTTGAAACTAGATCGTGAGAAACCTGATCCGCGGAGAAGATAACTATTACCCAGTCTTAACACTTTCCTATTGATGATTGGGGGTTTGGTGAGGGAAAGTCAAAATAGCATCCCAGACCAAGGTTGCAGAAGTCGGCAGTCGGTACTCGGTCGGCAGGGTCACTAACTAAGGATTAATCAGCAGTCGGGAGAGTAATTGGATTTAGTCGGGCATTAGTCGGTTTTGAATTTTTTTAATTATTTTAACTATATAAATCAAGTTTTATAACATATACTCGCATTTATATTCATATATTTAGCAGTTTTAATATTTTTGAGAGCTTAAAAAATTATAGCAACAGAAGAAAAAACGAAGCAAGTTAAGAACAAAATGTTTTGTTCATAGCACGGACAAAATGTTAAGAACAAAATGTTTGGTACATAGCAAGAGTTGAAGTTAGAAATAAATTAATACAAAGCTAATCAACAACCACAAAAGGTAAATAACCTAAGTTACCTAACTATCATGCAAATCAACAAGAAGTATCTAAGTTAACGAACATTTAGGCGTAATAAACACAATTCTAATCTTATATAAGTTAACCAACATGAAATTAAATCACAAAGTTTTAAGTAAAATTATCCAGGATAGTATATTGATTAGTTGATATTTTATATCTAAATGAAAAACTATAATTTAAAGTACAGAAGTATACAGAATTTTCTTATATTTTTTATTTAACATTTTTAGTGTTTTTTGTTTTTATATTTTTAATTTATTTGTGAGTTATACTTATTAGCATGTAACCTTAAGTATCTTATCATATTGTCTAACAACAAGCCCTAAATCTCATCTAAATCTAAACGGGTAATCGAGTTTACGGTTTGCGCCAAAACATATATCCGAAATCCCTATGCAAAAGTCAGCCGAGAAATCTCTATGCAAAAGTCGGCGGACTAGTCGGCCGACTAGGCCGACTAATCAGGCGATTAATCGGGTCTGACCGACTATTGGCCGATTTGGCCTAGTCGAGTCGGGTACCCCCCCGACTCGACTAGTCGGACTGACTAGTCGGCCTAGTCGGCCGACTTTTACAACAGTGTCCCAGACTACTATCTCTAGCTTCCTCCTTCTTCCTTGTATAATCCTGGTGGCTTGATATTGTCGGGGACTGGAAATTTGTCATGTTAATCCATTTGGACCTTAGGGGAGGAGTGTTGTGCTCAGGGGCTGTCTGTGGTCAAGACCGATCTCCTTCTCTCTTTAGCACCATAACGAGGGATCCTTTGCAGATGTCCTCGTTTCATCGATGGTAAGGCCTCCATAGTCGCAAGATTTGTTGTTTGTGTCTTAGGCGTTCTGTTCCTCTTGAGATCGCTGGAGGTACTCGATCCGATTCTGCGTAAGCTTAGTGTTGTCACTTTTGATTCTGTCAAGCAGCCTTCTTCCAGGTTTTGACCTGTCCTTTACGGTCATCTCTTTGGAAGGAGTGTTGTCTCTTCCTTCAAAATGTTTGCTATCTTGCTGTCGGGAAAGCTCGCTTCAAGCTCCTCGTTGAGGTGATCCAGCCGCCACCTCCTCCATTCTTACTTGTGCTCGATAGTTCCTTCCTTGAGACATTGATGGAGAAAACAGTGGATCGGGAGAAGCCGGCCGTTCCGATGTCGATGAATCGTGATTTGCCCGTTACTGGCCAAATCTCTAATGGAGTGGTGCTTCTGTGGCCCTCCTTTCAGGATTCCCTAAGAAAGGAAGGTATTGTTGTGTCTTCACACACCACTGACAACGACAATGTGGCCGTTGGGGAGGCGATGCTGCAGGACTCTAAGGTGCAATGGGGCACCGTAACAAAAGAGATTTGCTATGGGGTTGTTTCGCCCACCTTTTCTAGGAAGATCGATTTTCGTCTTGAAGTACCTGTAAGGCTACGATTTCCAAAATTGCTGATTAGGTGGTCTCGCAGAATGATAAGGTGGCTGTGCAACATGATTCTTTGTTTGATCTTGAGGAGCCTGAGTCCGATTGCACCTCCATTGAGTAGACACGAGATTGTGGTAAGCTGAACGCCCTCCTCAACTTACCTCCTTGATGAATCCTGTATTCATCATGCTAAAAAGTCATTAATTAAACACTTGGCTTAATCAAATCAATAAAATTCACCATTAATTCCTCCTTTTTTATACAGTATTATATTGTGTATAATTAACCCTTAATTAGTTGTATTTAATTATCATTATTTTCTTTGTAATCATTTTCTCATCAAAACCCCCCTAAAAATTAGGTAGAGTAATTGTCCATAAAACCACTAACCATCAAAAAGACTAAAAAATACAAAAAATAATTCAAAACTCAAAAGCATGTATTTTTAACCCCTTAAAATATCCTCAAAAATACTTTTTGTAAAATGACCTCTTTTGGCTTTTCGTCCAACATGAAACTTGTAGATCTCATCGAGACAAACAACTTTCATGTTTTGACTTTTTCCTGATTTTGCCTCTAACTATTTTGTTGACACATATAGTAGTGCCTGTATCCCTTTGTTATTTTTATTTTCAGTTGTATGCTTTATGTAATTTACCCATATGCCTCTCTCCTATATAAGAGAGCCTAGGGCTTATGGAATAAACAAGTTGTTCATTTTTCCCAACATGGTATCAGAGCGACGGTCCTAGATCGGAGTTCTCGAAACCCTAACCCTACCCCACCCACCCGCCGGCCTCTCTCCTCTCCATCTCATCGGCACCGCCGGGGCTCGCTGTAGCCGCTTCAGCACCCTCGTGCGCCGGTGCTCCTGCGCCCCTGCGACTCTCCCTGCGCGAAGAGCGCCCCTGCGCAAACAACGCTACTGCGCCTCTGTGCACTGTGCACTGCGCGAGCGCGCCTCCACTGCGCCTGCGCGAGCGCGCCTCCACTGCGCCTGCGCGAGCGCGCCTCCACTGCGCCTGCGCGCTGTGCGCGTGCATCTCCTGTGCGCGTAGCCCTCTTACGCCTCCACTGCGCTGAAGCCCTCTTGCGTGCTGTAGCCCTCTTGCGCCTGCGCACTGTGCGTGTGCATCTCCTTTGCGCGCGCATCTCCTCTAGCCTGCGCCTCCTGTGCGCGCACTGTGCGCCTGCGCCCTAAGCAACCTTGCGCGCGTGTACGTGTAGCCTCCTTGCAAGATCCAGTTGCGTGTGCGCGTGCTTCTTGCGCGCGTGTACATGTGCTAAGCCCTAAGCCCTAGGGCACACACATCTTCATCTACATGGTTTTAGTTGCTTGAGGTCTACACATGCAACTAAACCCGTCTATGTCATTGTAGACGAATCTCATCCTCTGTCAATCGTTCCAGTCTTCCATCTCCAGTATGTCAGAAAGCAAGGCGGATATCCCATCTATTGGCGCCTTTCGTGGTCCAGCGCCTATTGTAAAGATGGACGGTACAAACTATGAACTGTGGGCAATGCAGTTCATGAGCATGATGAAGTCAACGGGTAAGAAGCACATTCTTACCGAACCAGAGCCTGCTGAGAAGACTGGAGCCAATGCCTCCTGGGAGGCTGATGATGCACATGTTGTAAAAGTCGGCCGACTAGGCCGACTAGTAGGTCCGACTAGTCGAGTCGGGGGGGTACCCGACTCGACTAGGCCAAATCGGCCAATAGTCGGTCAGACCCGATTAATCGCCCGATTAGTCGGCCGACTAGTCGGCCGACTTTTGCATAGAGATTTCTCGGCTGACTTTTTTGTTAAGCAGAATTGAACCAGATTGTAGATTTTCTCTTATATGCATCGACTCTACTTTCTTTTGCAAGTTTCCAAAGTTGATCCTCTCTTTTTCACTTATAATTTGTAATCTATCCAACTCATGAGTAGTGTTCGAAAGACGTATAGAAGCACTGTTGTTCCAGTATCATAATGCAACAAGTTTATACTAGAACCAATTAATTAAATAAAGCATCATCTATAAACGATGCAGTGCAAAGTAACCTATCAACTATTTAATTTGTCCATGCTTTCTAATATGGTCTTACCATTTAATTAATGCATGTGAAAGGAAACTCCCAACACGTTCTGATGATAATGCTCATTACATAAATTTGGAAAACGGACATAGCAACCCATCCCGATATTCAAAGTAAATTGTGTTACCAACTGCTACTGTCATTTATAAATTACAACATCATTAATCACAAGATTACCAACTACTTTTATCAGGTCATGAACAACTACTCTCTTTCACTAGTTCCCATCCTCTCTTTCTTATTATTTTTAAATTGGAAAGCACCAATGATAATAAAGGCAAAAAAATGACGAAAGGGAACTATTTTTCTCGGCATATTAAAATAAACAGTTGAGTTTATCACCATACTTGAATTACAAAATGCTTCTTAAAGTAGATACCAACATCAATTTAAGCTCTCAAAAATATTAAAACTGTTAAATATATGAATATAAATGAGAGTATATATTATAAAACTTGATTTATATATTTAAAATAATTAAAAAATTCAAAACCGACTAATGTCCGACTAAATCCGATTACTATCCCGACTAGCAATTAATCCTTAGTCAGGGACCCTGCCGACCGAGTATCGACTGCCGACTTCTGCAACCTTGATGATGCATACACCAAAGTTTGGCTATCGGGTACACTGGTAATTGAGATAGCCAATGACATTCTACATCAACCCACGACCAGGATATGTGGGACATTCTGGCGGCCACATATTCACAGGCGAAGAACGAGACAAAGATTCTGCAACTCCAGCATGATATCTTCACTATCAAGTAGAATGGTCGCCCTCTACATTCTCTCTATACATCACTGAGAGGGATGGTCGAGAAGCTCTACAGCTTCATGCCCCTGACAGCCACGCCAGAACAACAGAAGACATATAGGAACGCGACTATGGTGGGTGTGTTCCTGGCTGCACTTGATCCAGAGTATGAGGCGGCACGATCACAGATTTTGGCCGACTCTACTATTCCTCCCATGGGGGAAGCTTTCCATAGACTGAGTCGGATCACAGTTCCTTCCACGGCCTCGAGTCAGAATTCTTCAGCCATGGCAGCCAACAGGGGTCGCGGATTTCATCATCAGGGCCGTGGACGTGGACCTCGTGGAAGAGGTGGCCGCACTAGGCCAACATGTACCTATTGTCACCGCGTTGGAGACAATGAAGACACATGCTACTCGAAGCATGGATTTCCTGCATCCGCACGAGTTGCTGAGCAGATAGAGCCCCCATCTGCTGCTACTTTGGATCAACGTTTGACGATCTAGTTGCCCGTCTGAGGGACATTATTCCACCATCTGGTCCAGCACCGACTACGGAGAGTCAATCTGATGCCGCTGCTTCTGCCTCTGCGTCTACCAGTGCTTCAGGTAGCATACTTGCATTCAACAGTAGTAGATCAGATACATTACCATGGATTATGGACTCGGGTGCTACACATCACCTATGTGGCGACCAGAGTTTACTTACAGGATACACTCAGATTCCTCCAGGCCGGACAGTAGTAATTGCCAATGGTACACATTCCCCCATCACTGGTCAGGGGGAGATTAGATTGACATCTTCTATGCAGCTCAAGAATGTGCTACATGCACCTGATTTTTCAATGAATTTGTTGTCAATTAGTCAGATTACGAAGGATCTACATTGTCGGGCAATTTTTGACCCATCTTCTTTGATTTTTCAGGACATCCATAGGGCAACGTGATTGGTCGTGGCTATGAGCAAGGAGGCCTCTACCGCCTGAATCAGACCCCATTTGCTGGAACCTCATCCTTTCCCACTGGACGAGTATCTACTTTGTTGTGGCATCTGCGCTTTGGACATTTACCGCTTCAGAAGTTGCGTCACGTTTTACCTTATGTCTTCCTCACACACCTATTCAATGTGAGGCGTGTCAGTTGGGAAAGCATCACATGTCGTCCTTTCCCAGTCGTCCATGTCGGAGTAGTACCTCCAAGTTCGAGTTATTTCATATTGATGTCTGGGGTCCGAGTCGTGTACCTGATCATCAGGGACACAGATTTTATGTAGTATTTGTGGATGATTTTTCTAGAGTGTCATGGGTGTTTTTGATGAAAAATAAATCTGAAGCAGGAAATATCATTATCCATTTTCTGAATGAAATACAAAATGTTTTCTCCACATCTGTGAAGTTTGTGAGAAGTGATAATGCTTTAGAATTGTGCACCAATGTTCTTGCCAATTATTACTCCTCAAAAGGGATTGTTCACCAAACATCTTGTGCTCATACATCTCAACAAAACGGAATTGCTGAAAGGAAACATCGTCACCTTCTTGATGTCACAAGATCACTTCTTATACAGAGTCATGTTCCATACTCCTACTGGGGTGATGCAGTCCTCACTGCATGTTACCTAATCAATCGTATGCCTTCTTCTATCTTGAATGAACAGATTCCGTTTTCCCTCATCTATCCTGGGAAGGATCTGTTCACCCTTACTCCTCGTGTGTTTGGGTCGGTTGCATTTGTCTATCAGTTGTCGCCTGGTACTGACAAGCTCTCTCCTAGGCTGTCAAATGTGTTTTTGTTGGGTACTCCAGAACTCAAAAGGGGTACACGTGTTTTGATCCTCTGCGTCGGCGGTATATGGTCAGTGCATATGTTACATTTTTTGAATATGTTATGTACTTTTCAGCTTCGGGAGACAAGCAGCTACCACCTCCATCTAATGATGACATATACATGACACCACCACCTCAAATGCCGTCACCAACACCACAACCACCACCACCACCACATATACCTGTCTCACCGCTACCGTTCCATTATACCCGCAGGCCTTCTCCCGCTCATGGTCATGACTCGTCTCCTAGCTCGCCTATGGTATGTAATGAAAATATTTCTATTGATGGATCTGGCGACATTTCTGAGCAAGATATGTTGCAGGGGCCAGATGAGGCTACAATAGATTTAGATGTTCCCATTGCTCTACGCAAATCGAAGAGGAGTTGTGTTACATATCCATTGTCAGCATCTGTGTCTTTTGAGAGACTATCTGGAGATTTCAGGACATTTGTGGTGGCACTGTCAGCTGTAGATATTCCACGGAGTTATCAAGATGCTCTGCAGGATAGTAGATGGCGGCTAGCAATGGAGGAAGAAATGGCGGCACTTCAGTCCAGAGGAACTTGGAGTTTGGTTCCTATACCTCCAGATGTGAACCCGGGTGAGCTGTAAGTGGGTGTTTACAGTAAAGCACAATGCAGACGGCTCTATTGATAGGTACAAGGCACGTCTTGTTGCACGTGGCTTTACACAGACATACGGGGTGGATTACCTTGACACATTCTCGCCTGTGGCCCGTCATTCCACTCTCCGGATCTTGTTGTCAGTTGCAGTTGCTAGAGATTGGCCGCTCCATCAGCTGGACGTGAAGAATGCATTCTTATATGGAGATTTGCAGGAGGAAGTCTATATGCAACAACCACCCGGTTTTGCTGTTGAGGGGAGTGTTCCAAGGTATGCAGACTACATAAGGCTATCTATGGCCTTAAGCAGAGCCCCAGAGCATGGTTTCAGAAGCTCTCAGACCTCTTCGAGAAACAAGGATACAAACGCTCCAATGCTGATCATTCCTTGTTTGTACAGAAGACTGCTAGAGGTATTATTGTAATCATGGTTTATGTGGATGACATCTTGATTACAGGAGATGATGAGCAGGGGATAAAGCAGGCGAAAGAAAAACTGGGAACCGAATTTGTCACCAAGGACCTTGGAGTCCTTAGATATTTTCTGGGGCTGGAATTTGCTAGAAATCCATATGGATTAGTAATGTCGCAGAGGAAATATGTTACGGATTTGTTGAGTGAAACAGGTATGCTTGGGTGTCGGCCTGCTACGACACCAATGGATCCTAGCATGAAGCTCTATGATGATGACACAGAGGAGGTGGACAGGAGAAGATACAGAGAACTGGTAGGCAAACTATTGTATGTCACGATCACTAGACCTGATATATCATTTGCAGTGAGTCGCGTGAGCCAGTTCATGGAGCAACCACGTCAGGTCCATATGGATGCAATACACATGATTCTTAGATATCTAAAATCATCTCCAGGTGCAGGTTTGCTATTTAAGAAGGGAAAGGAGATCTCTATCTCAGCGTGTGCGGATGCAGACTATGCAGGATGTCCCAAGGTCAGGAAGTCCACCTCAGGATTTGCAGTCTATGTTAGAGATGCTCTAGTCTCATGACGGAGCAAGAAACAAACGGTGGTAGCTAGATCCAGTGCTGAATCTGAATACAGGGCTATGGCTCAGGCTAGCACAGAGATGATGTGGGTGAAAGCTCTTCTTACAGATCTATGTCTTGATATACCGCTTCCCATGAAATTGGAATGTGATAATCATGCAGCCTTGTTCATTGCAAACAACCCAACATTCCATGAGAGGACCAAGCATATTGAAGTTGACTGTCACTACATACGTGACATGATTCAGAAGGGGTTCATTGCTACATCTCATGTTACCTCAGAGAATCAAACTGCTGATATATTTACAAAGGCATTACTTCGAGGCCAATTCCAGAAGTGTGCGTCCAAGCTGAGCATGATTGATATCTATGCTCCATCTTGAGGGGGAGTGTTGACACATATAGTAGTGCCTGTATCCCTTTGTTATTTTTATTTTCAGTTGTATGCTTTATGTAATTTACCCATAGGCTACTCTCCTATATAAGAGAGCCTAGGGCTTATGGAATAAACAAGTTGTTCATTTTTCCCAACATATTTCTTTTGTATTTTTCTTTGAATTTACATTTTCGAATTTTCTGATTGGGCCACGTGGCGTCCTCTGGGCCGCTCACGTGGCCCATCCCCCCTCCGCCACCCGGCACTCTCCTGGACCGTCGGATCTCCTTCATCTGCTTCCATCTCAACCACCCATTCCGCTCATCCACAGCCGTCCGATCATCTCCCAGATCACATCTCGACCGCTTCATCGCGCCTCATTACCAGCCGTTCGATCTCCTTCTGATCCTACGACCACTATCTTTCCACGTCACCCGCTTCATTTAAGCCGCTGGATGGAGCTACAACCCTCCATCTCGACCGTTCCTTCGCGCCGTAATCTTAGCCCTAGGATCAAGATCTAAGCCCTTCACCGCGCCTCAACCTGGGCCGTTGGATCTCATGATCCAACGGTCAAGGCTTCATCCCCTACCTCAGACGCCTTCCCCTCCCCAGGCGTTATGACCACAACCTCTGCGTCCCCTTCCATTTTTAGCTCCTCCCTCCAAACGCCTCTCATCAATCCAACACCTCCACTCCATCGCCGTTACCTCCATCTTCTTCGCGTAACCCCCAACCCTCCCCGCCATTACTCCCAGCCTTCATTCAACCTCTTTCAAAACATCTCGCCACTACCATAACCGACCACCTCCTCCTACAAATAGCCGACCTCCGCCGCTCTTCGCCTCTGTCCACCATTTCACGGAGTGGTCCCTAGCCTTCTCCTCCTCCTCGTGACAGGGGGAGGTAGGATAGAAGCACGACAATGGTCGCCTTCTCCAGGTGTCGACCCACGGTGGCCTCCGCCGCGTAACGATCTCCGTGAGCACTGTAGAGCTCTCTGATGTAGCTGACCGAATCCGAGCAAAGACCCCGAGGCTCGTCTGAGCCTCATCCCAAGCTACCACCTCCACCGGGTTCCCCTCTCCGATGAGGTACCTTCCTCTTCTTCTTTTTTCTTTATTTCTTCGAATTTCTCCGACATCCTCACTCGCCACACCCATCACTTGACCACCTCTGCATCTCGAGCTCACCACCATCATATTCGCCAACACCTCCGCCATCACTCTTCCCTTCTCCACAACCTTGACCTCCCTCTGTCACTTCCTCTTCTGCTTCGTCGGTGGAGAAGAACCTAAGTCCCCCACTCCGGCCATCCCCATGGGACTTCACCTCACTCACTCACTTCACTTCACCACCAAAGGCACGCTTCGGCTATCTAACCTTGCAGGTTCATCAATGGCCGGAGCTTGCGCCACCTTGCCGGTCTCGAGCTTCATCTCCGACGACACCCCTCCGCCTCACCATTCCAGACGTCGACGGAGCTCCGCCTGGCCTCCACGAGTTTCACCAAGAGCTAAGCCATCTTCTCCGATCTTTAGGCGAGCTAGTGGCGAGTGGAGGAGCTCCATCGAGCACGTCGGAGCCCCGCCTCTCCGGTGGTCTGCGACGGAGGACGAAATACAGGTGCTGTCCGATCACCTGGATCGGATGTCTGTGATGAAGACACGTGGATAACCGAGCCTCCAGATGAGCCTATAGGTTCAGGTCCACCGAACCTCTTTCCGAGCCTCCACGCGACGCCACGTAAGATCGAGCCGCGAGCCTCCCGACCCTAGGCCCCTCACGTGCACTGCACGTGAGCACTTGGCTAAATTGCAGAGATGACACCAAAACTTTTGGTATTTATAATTGGTTCCCTAGGCACGTGCCTCACGTGCACGCCTAGGTACTTTACAGTGATACCCTCACTGCTTCTTGAATTTGCAGAAATGCCCCTACGTGCATGGAAAAATTACATCAGGGTCCAGGCGATTTTTGGTATTTATATTTAGGTTCCTCCAGGGACCTAAATGTAATATTTATCTTTTTATTTTCTTGCATTTTAATTACAATTATGCCCCTGCATTGTTTTCTTCATAACTTGAGCATAGTAGGTCCAAATTGCATGATTTTAGTGTCGTTTTAATCCTTATTTCTTTATCTACATCATGGCATGTTTAATTTTCTCATCTGCCACCATTTTAAATGAAGTGAATTTTTTTATAATAGATGATGACCCATGCTCCAACGCCTTGTCATAAAATAGATGTTTTCTCACATTGTTATGCTCAAAATGACCCTAATTTCAATCTACTCTCTCTTGCTCAATTTCACGTGATCTTTTTAGGGCATCTTTGTAATTCTTTATTCTGCATGTAATAATCTTTGCATTACTCTCTCGCATCACTTTATAATTGCATAAAAATCAACTAAAAAATACATGCATCATATCTTGCATTATAATCCGCATAATGCATCCTACATCTTCATGTAGGGCTGGCTATCGAGCCTAACGAGCCGAGCCAGGGCTGGGCTCGGGCTCGGGCTCGATAAGCCCAACTGGGCTCGGGCTCGATCGAGCCCAACCGAGCTGGCTCGGGCTCGAGCTCGGTGGGATCGAGCCCTTATCGAGCCAGCTCGGGCTCGATAAGTCTTGAGCTGAGCCCTTTATCGAGCCCGAGCCTCTTATCGAGCCTGGTCTGGGCTCGAGCCTATTCAGGCCCGTTAAGGAAATATGTGTTTTTTTGGTGAAAAAGTGTTTTGCCTGGGCTCGAACCCGAGACCTTTTTAAAGATCGTCCACCTTACCAGTAGGCCACCTTCCGAGTTGTAAGTAAAAGTTAAATTATAATATTTATTGTAACATTATTAAAAAAGGAAAAAAAATACTAAATATTTAACTATAACCTAGATTAACATAGATAAAAGGTAGAAAATCCAAGTCTACAACATAGTCCATCCAACATTGTTGTTACATAAACAACATAAACACATAATCCACCATCAACAATGTTGCAAAACTAATAAAAATAAAAAATAAAAATCATTGTAGTTTCACAAATATAATATATATATATATATATTCCTTATCGAGCCCGTTATTGAGTTATCGAGCTGAGCAGGGCTTGGCTCGGGCTCGGTTCGATAAGCTATTGAGCCCAAAAATTTGGCTCGGGCTCGGCTCAATTGCTTAATGAGCCAAGCTCACAAGCCCTTATCGAGCCGAGCCCGAGCTTGGCTCATCGAGCCGTGACTCAATAGCCAGCCCAATCTTCATGGAGACCTGTAATTGAGAAATAATTCACACATGTTCTGAACTAATCAAAATTTGATAAATAGATAGAGTAGCTCGTGTCATTGTGTTCGACCTTGGTAAACTTGCCAAGTAAAAATATTCCACAACATTCAAAGATTGTGGTATTTTGATCGACCGATTTTCGCCTCCTATACTACAATTCATCATTATTAAAGAGGTGGATTTCGCGTTCATCAAATGACGCCGTTGCCGGGGACATGGCTAACCTTTATTCATTTATTTAATTTTTGATTTATTTTTGTATTGAATATTTTCAAGATTCACAAGTCTTCCTTTCAGGAATTATTTTTGCATCATTTCTGTTAATTTAATTCCTCGTTGTTTTTCTAACATTTCTCTTTTGGGACAGGGCCCATGAAGATCGAGGACGCTTGATCTCCTTGGAGGCGTGGAGTTGGGAGCTCCCGTTGAAGAGACCACAAAAGACTTGGTGGAAAATTTTTAGGTATTTTTAGCAGTCTGCCTGCATTTGCATACTATAAAAAAACAAAACTTGCATGTGCATATTTATTTTAACAGTCCTCATTAGAGGGCTTGCAAGTTCTAAAAAAAGTAGATTACTAGATGATCTACCCCCCGCTTGCACATATACACTTACCCTCTCTCCCTCCTCTCTGTATATTTCATTCTCTTTCTCTCTCTTTCTCTCCTCTTTGTATATTTCATATCCCCCCCATCTGCCTCCTAGCATTATGTAAAAATACAACACCCCCCTCCGTCCTTGTATCGTAGTGTAAATACTTCTTCAAATACAGACTCTCCCCCACTCAGAACCTTACTTAGGCTATTTGTAGCCTAAGTATGGGGGGGCCCGCCTATTCATCCTTCCCTCGCATTGTTTTCTTGTACTTAGGTCAATTTTTGACCTAAGTATAGGGGGACCTGCCTCTTCAGTTCTGTTATATCACCCTATATTTAAACAAGCCATGGCTTCATATCACTTGTGCTATGAGGACATAGCAAACTTTAAGTATAGGGGGATATACCGTATACTACTGTATATTTACTTTAGCCATAGCTCGTATTTCTAAAACTCTTTGAATTTTTTTTTCGGGCTTGGTTTTAGTATTCTTGTGAACCGAGTTTTGAAAAAACCCTCTAAAAATATTTTCTCAAATTTGAGGGATTAATTTGTGTAAATAACCCTTTTTAAAAAAAAATCCTTAAAAATTTGGAAAAAAATTAAAACTCTTCTTTGAATTACACTCTGCCTACTAGGCTTAGTAGACACTTTCAATGAGGGAACTTCGGTCTCCCTTAGCAGAGTGGGTGGTTTAGAGGACACTGTATATGGCTCCGTCCTCAAGTAACACGGGGCCGTCTAACGACCCGTACTTACACCCATACTGGCGGAGAGTAGATACTTTTATTCATTTGAGCCTGGGATAGTCATTGTCTATCCAAAAAAAATTTGAAAATTAAAATCCATAAAAATATGCAAAAGCAAAAATCACACCAAAAAGTCACTAACAATGGAGTTGGTGTATTCCTGACACACTCACATTCACTCAAGGCTTGAGGATCTTTGAGGGCACTAGATTTCTGTGATCTATAGAGTCTGAGTTAACATGCCTTAATCATTAGGGTTTTTTAGCTTAATTATCCACACTTCCCTAGTTTGAAAGATTTGAGCGCTATATTGCACTCTTCATCTCTACCTTCAAAAGAATATGATCAACACAATCACTTTCACAACTGCATGATTGATGAGATGAGTTGAGTTATCACTTGAGGAACTATGACTAGAGATTTGAGTTTAGACCCGATCTAATGATATTCGAGGATGGGATAAAGTTAATGAAGGCTTCAGAAAACCTGAGTGTCAGCAAAACCCTAGCCAGTATGTGAACAAGATTTATATGCTATCTCTTTGATATCTACCTATGTGCCAAGGTGTGATGAAACTTAATGATAATTGTTGATCAGTGTGCGCCAACTTTTGGTAAAAGCAGTGGAGCTAGCCAACGAAAGAAAAGAAATGTCAAAGAAAAGCTCTATCATCCAAAGTCAAATTACAAAAAGAGCTTCCACCAATGGCGAGCGCTTCCAAACATTTTCAAAGTGTCCACTTGGACCAAGAGCTAATTAGGACCAAGGAGTCGGGCTGGCACCATAAAAGGGCTCTGCATCGTAAGTGATACAAGTCTGGGTGTCGAAAGTATCTTAGATACCCAAAAAAAGACACCCTGGTGTACTCGCAGAAAAACAAGTGCAGACGACTCCAAATTCTCTTGCAGGACACATTGATCAACAAGCTAAAAATCTACTTGCGTTGAGTAAAAAGGTACTTGAGAGGCCCCTTGTTCCAATGTGAGGGAGAGAAAAATAGACACAATCCTATGCCCTCCGTCTGGCTGTCCATCTATATTTCAAGTCTGACGAACTAATGAGACGGTTGACTGAAGCAAGAATAGACTTATTCCCTAGTATTGAGGATTAGGTCTAGAGGAAAGTCTTTGGGATTGGAACTTCGAGTGATGCCTCGACTTGACTCTCATAAAATGCAGTACACTTAATGTCATATCCTTATATTATATGTACAAAAAGAAAGTCTGATAATTAAAGAAGTTGGATTCCTTCTGACTAGAGCTTGGATAAACCCAGAATTTTAGGATCACCTAAATTAAGGGTCTTCGAAAGATTGAGCCTTGAAATCTTCACTCACACGGTCAGGAATTAATCCGACTCCTTCATTCTTTAGATGCTCGAGGGCGAGCATAGTTTAAGTATAGGGGTATGATGAATCTCGTATTCATAATGCTAAAAATCATTAATTAAACCCCTGGCTTAATCAAAACAATAAAATTCACCATTGATTCCTTCTTTTTATACTGTATTATATTGTGTATAATTAACCCTTAATTAATTGTATCTAATTACCATTATTTTCTTTGTAATTATTTTCTCATCAAAACCCCCCAAAAACATTAGGTAGAGTAATTGTCCATAATACCACTAACCCTCAAAAAGACTAAAAATACAAAAATAATTCAAAACTCAAAAGTAGGTATTTTTAACCCTTTAAAAATACCCTCAAAAATACTTTTTGTACAAATGTCCTCTTTTGACTTTTCGTCCAACATGAAACTTGTAGATCTCATCGAGACAAACAACTTTTATGTTTTGACTTTTTCCTGATTTTGCCTCTAACTATTTCTTTTGTATTTTTCTTTATATTTATATTTTTGATTTTTCTGATTGGGCCACGTGGCACCCTCTGGGCCGCCCACATGGCCCGTCCCCCCTCCGCCACCCGACGATCGCCTGGATCGTCGGATCTCCTTCATTCCGCCTCCATCTCAACCGCCCGTTCCGCTCCATCCACAGCTGTCCGATCATCTCCCAGATCACATCTCGACCACTTCAACGCGGCTCACTACCAGCCTTTCGATCTCCTTCTGATCCTATGACCACTATCTTTCCACGTCACCTGCTTCATCTAAGCCGCTGGATGGAGCTACAGTCCTCCATCTCGACCGTTCCTTCGCACCATCACCTTAGCCCTAGGATCAAGATCTAAGCCCTTCACCGTGCCTCAACCCGGGCCATTGGATCTCATGATCCAACGGTCAAGGCTTCATCCCCTACCTCAGACGCCTTCCCCTCCCCAGGCGTTACGACCCACAACCTCTGCGCCCCTTCTATTTTTAGCTCCTCCCTCCAAACGTCTCTCATCAATCCAACACCTCCACTCCATCGCTGATACCTCCATCTTCTTCGCGTAACCCCCAACCCTCCCCGTCATTACTCCCAGCCTTCATTCAACCCCTTTCAAAATACCTCGCCACTACCATAACCGACCACCTCCTCCTCCTACAAAGAGCCGACCTCCGCCGCTCTTCACCTCTGTCTACCATTTCACGGAGTGGTCCCTAGCCATCTCCTCCTCCTCGTGACAAGGGGAGGTAGGATAGAAGCTCGACAATGGTCACCTTCTCTAGGTGTCGACCCACGGTGGCTTCCGCCGTGCAACGGTCTCCTTGAGCACCGTAGAGCTCTCCGATGTAGCTGACCAGATCCGAGCAAAGACCCCAAGGCTCGTCTGAGCCTCAGCCCAAGCTACCACCTCCACCGGGTTCCCCTCTCCGATGAGGTACCTTCCTCTTCTTCTTTTTTCTTTATTTCTTCGAATTTCTCCGACATCCTCCCTTGCCGCACCCATCACCTGACCACCTCTGCATCTCGACCTCACCACCATCATACTCGCCAACACCTCCGCCATCGCTCTTTCCTTCTCTACAACCTTGACCACCCTCCGTCACCTCCTCTTCTGCTTCGTCGGAGGAGCAGAAGCTAAGTCCCCCACTCCAACCATCCCCATGGGACTCCACCTCACTCACTCACTTCACTTCACCACCAAAGCACGCTTCGGCTATCTAAACTTGCAGGTTCATCAATGGCCGGAGCTTGCGCTACCTTGCCGGTCTCGAGCTTCATCTCCGACGACACCCCTTCGCCTCACCATTCCAGACGTCGACGGAGCTCCGCCTGGCCTCCACGAGCTTCGCCAAGAGCTCAACCATCTTCTCCGATCTTCAGGTGAGCTAGTGGCGAGCGGAGGAGCTCCATCGAGCACGCCGGAGCCCCGCCTCCTCCGGTGGTCCACGGCGGAGGACGAAACATAGGTGCTGTCCAATCATCTGGATTGGATGGCTGTGATGAAGACATGTGGATAACCGAGCCTCCAGACGAGCCTATAGGTTCGGGTCCATCGAATTTCGAGCCTCCACGCGACGCCACGTCAGACCGAGCCTGTGAGCCTCCCGAGCCTAGGCCCCTCACGTGAACTGCACGTGTTGGGTAAATTGCAGAGACGACCCCAGAACTTTTGGTATTTACAACTGGGTCCCCATGCGCGTGCCTCACGTACGTGCCTAGGTAATTTACGGTGATGCCCTCGCAGCTTCTTGAACTTGCAGAAATGCCCCTACGTGCATGGAAAAATTACATCAGGGCCCAGTCGATTTTTGGTATTTACATTTAGGTCCCTCCAGGGACCTAAATGTATTGCATTTTTATTACAATTATGCCCCTGCATTGTTTTCTTCATAATTTGAGCATCGTAGGTCCAAATTGCTTGATTTTAGTGTCGTTTTGATCCTTGATTCTTCATCTACATCATGGCATGTTTAATTTTCTCATCTGCCACCATTTTAAATGAAGTGAATTTTTTTTATGATAGATGATGATCCGTGCTCCAATGCCTTGTTATAAAATAGATGTTTTCTCACATTGTTATGCTCAAAATGACCCTAATTTCAATCTACTCTCTATTGCTCAATTTCACGTGATCTTTTTAGGGCATCTTTGTAATTCTTTATTCTGCATGTAATAATCTTTGGATTACTCTCTCGCATCACTTTATAATTGCATAAAAATCAACTAAAAAATACATGCATCATATCTTGCATTATAATCCACATAATGCATCCTGCATCTTCATGGAGACCTGTAATTGAGAAATAATTCACAAATGTTCTGAACTGATAAAAATTCGATAAATAGATAGAGTAGCTTGTGTCCCTGTGTTCGACCTTGGTAGACTTGCCAAGTAAAAATATTACACAACATTCAAAGATTGTGGTATTTTGATCGACCTATTTTCGCCTCCTATACTACAATTCATCATTATTAAAGAGGCGGATTTCACGTTCTTCACTCCTCCACTTACTGTTTTTTTTGAAAGTCTGCAAGTCAGGGGGAAACAATCGGTGGTGTCCGCCCCATCAAAATTTATTCATTAACCAAAAAGGAAACTACAAAAGGACAGAAATACAGTGCCCAAGACGCACCACAAAGAACACTACATCACCCAGTCATCTACCAACCTCTTTGCAAAAAGCCCCACGTTCTCCTTATAAAACCTTTGTCCCGAGAACAACAGGTCATTCCTTCCACGCTAGATCGCCCAGAGAATAGCCATGGGATACAACCGCTCCCTCCTTGGTCGAGCCCTATTTGTTTAGATCGAATTCCAGAAGGCCTGAAAGTCATCGAAGCAGCACCAAGCAACATCAGCCTCCTGCCAAACTTGAGATACCACGGGACAAGAAAAAAATAGATGTTCTACAGATTCAATCGCACTATCACAAATCAAGCATCTGTTCGCAATGAAGCCCAGGAGCCTGACGCACCGATCACGCGTCATCAACCTCTTCCTCCTAAGAAGCCACAGAAATAACCCAACTCTCTCAGGAAGTTTAAGGGCCCAAATAGTTGCACAATTCCTGCTCAGCAGTTCCGAGTTTGTCGGTGGCGGCCTGGAGATGGCCCCGTAAGCCCCCCTGACCGAGAACGACCCATCCTTCCAACACCAGTGGTCTCTTCCCTCGCTAGGAGCCCCCACCTCCCTCAAGGCGTCAAGCAGCTCCAAGAATTCATCAAATCTCTGATCCGAGAAATTAGCGGAGAAAAAAGGCCACCAAGTCCCATCCACCCAGCAGTCCATCACCGAACACATCTTATTTTCCACCAAGGCATATAACCGGGGGAATCGAGAGCATATAGCTCCCGCCCCTGTCCAATCATCCACCCAAAAGGAGAAGGTCTCCCCCCTCCCAATAACTGGTCTGAAGAGAGCTAAATTTTCCACGAAAGCCCTCACCACGCCCCTCCAAAAAGGTGTCATGGCTGACAAATTATTAAGCTGTGAATGAGGTGCTCCCTTCACTCCATATATGCTTCGAACCACCATGCAGACGAGATCTTCCACCGGGCCCCAGACCCTACCTGCCCATTTAAGCAAAAACGCCTCATTCCCAGACCCTCCAAATCCTTACTACGCGTGATATCCTCCCATCCCACGAGATGGATCCCCCACGGCCATTAACGTGATTCCCCCACAAAAATGCGTGCATCCTCTTTTCCAGCCTCGCACGAATCCCCTTCAAAATCTTGCGGTTATCAATAAAATAAGTTGGCATGGAAGATAAAACGGCCTTGAGCAGAACCGACCTACCCCCCTCGACAGGATAGCAGCTTTCCACCCCGCCAATCTAATCTCTACTTTCTCCACCACCCTCAGCCAGTCACGTAGCCTCATTCTCCCCATAGTCAGAGTCATGCCGATGTACTCAATAGGCAAAGACACGCGAGCAGATGCCAAGGCCACGACCAACCCATCAGCTACCTGCTCCGTAAGCCCGAACGGGACGAAAGACGATTTGTTGTCATTTTTGCACAGCCCAGACAACTCGGAAAAAATCTCCAGCGTCGCAGCCATTCCAGTGGCCTCCTCGATACCCCCTTCAATGAGGAAAAGAGTGTCGTCCGCATATTGGATGAGCGGAACCTGTAACCCCTCCCTTGAGTAGCCTCCAGAGAGCCCATGACTGATCACACCTGACGCCATATCAGCTAGCACATCGGCCGCAAGGATGAATAGCGTTAAGCAAGAGGGCACCCCTGACGCACCCCTCTACGAGGTTGGATCCAACCCCCTCCGGCCTTCCGTTGATCAAAATCAAAAAAGACGTCGTGGTGACACAATGCCTCATCCAAGAAATCCATTTGTTCGGGAAGCCCAATCGCCGCAAAACCGACCACAAAAATCTCCAATCAAGGCTATCATATGCCTTAGCAAAATCCACCTTCGAAAGGACACCGCTCGTGCCCCTCCTCCACCAATCCGCAATTATCTCATAGGCAAGGGTTATGCAATCAAAAATCTGGCGGCTGGGGATGAAGGCAGATTGAGCCGGTGAAATCAAGTTCCCCAGAATGCCAACTAACCTCGCGACAAGGACCTTAGCCGTGATTAAATAGATGGCGTTTGATATAGCAATGGGGCGAAAGTCCCCGATGGAAGACGGAGCAGAACACTTGGGGAGCAAAAGGACGAGCGTCCGGTTGATACGGTCAAAGCCCCTATTCCCCTGGCAGAACTCCAACACCACCTCAAGCACCTCCTGACCAACGAGATCCCAAAAATCCCTATAAAAAGAGATCGAGAAACCATCCGGACCAGGCGCTGCATCAACGTTCAAATCCCACACGACATCCTTAAATGATTTGCAACCACTAGTACTCCAGCCCAACCACTTCCATCTCCTCGGGATTGTTGCAGAAGAAACGTCCCTGAAATGATTTGCAACCGCTATGCCCATGGTTTTGTTCCCTTCCAACCCGACCCCATCAACCACGATGGAATGTAAGGCGTTGGATCTGCGTCTTCAGCTAGCGATACGATGGAAAAAAGCAGTATTCGTGTCCCCCTCCCGAAGCCATGTGCTCCTCGATCTCTGTCTCCACTCCGTGACCCGCTTCTTATCCTCCAAGGCAACCTTCTTCTGCACTGCCAACCGCGACTCCAGCTCAGACACCGTGAGATCCCTAGTGTCCTCCAACGCGTCTAGCTTTTGAACCTCTTCCTCTGCGGCCTTCCTAGCCGCGTACCTAACAGCCCTCGTTTCCCTCTTGAAAGTCGCCATCCTGACTCGTAGGGTGGAGAGCTTTTGATCAAACCTGTACGCAGCGGAGCCTGAAGTAACCACCTCACCCCAATGCGAATTTACAATCTCCCTGAACCCCTCTTCCAACAACCAGCATTTCTCGTACCTAAAAAGCCCCCTATGTAAAGGGGCAGCCCCAAAGCACCACAAAATTGGGATATGATCCGAATACGATCTCGGTTTGACCTCTACCGATGCCAAGGGAAAAACATCCAGCACCTCGTTCGAGACAAAGAAGCGGTCGAGACGCAAGCGCGATTTTGAATTCCTCTACGTGTAAGCCACGTCCCCGGCGTCCATCAACTTGAGACCAAGCATGTCAACTGTGTCAGCGAACTCAGTGGAACCCAGGTCCTAACCCTCCCTCCCCCCAGGTCTGTCCGTGGTTAGAAGGGTGACGTTGAAATCACCCCCCATCACCCACGACGTCCTCCCGACCGCCCTTCCGGCCTCCAACAGATCCTCCCACAGCTCACCCCGCAACCCGCTACTACAAGGCCCGTACACACAAGAAACCGCCAAAAGGTCGAAACGAGGACGTACCGGCTAGGATCACCGTCAGGACGCGTCGACCGCTAGTCATCGAGACAAAAGACCAGGTCGACGAGCGCCACGCCACAAACAGCCCACCTAAAGACCCCAAAGCCTCCAAAGTTCTGAACTGATCAAGTCCACCTGTGCCCCGCGCCCTCCAACTGGCCTCCGTCAAGGACTGAAGCTTTGTTTCCTGGAGCATTACAATGTCGCAATCCCATTCAGTGAATCTGAAACCCATGGATTTCCGCTTATCCGGATCCCCAAGGCCACGAACATTCCAAGATAATATTTTCATTTGGAAACTTCAGCCGGCCCCTGCAGCTGTGCAACTCCAACAGCCGCCGCCACAGTAATTTTGAATGGAGAGCAGGGTTTTGCCTCTGGTCTTGAAGTCCTGGCTTTGTTTCTCCTTCTATATCTCTTCTCGCTCCTTCTGTCGCTAGGCCCGGGCTCCGTAACACGAGAGGGGATGCCCTCATCCACGGGAACCCCCTCTTGGACAACCTCCGAGCTGGAGGTGGCCATGGCGGGGTAGACCAGCGGCCGAGCTCTAACCCCTCCAAAGAGATTGCAGGGGATAGGGAGGGATACCACCTGAGGGGCACCCAACAAGGCATCACGCAAGTTCACCGAGGGGAGGAGCTGCGTCGGGAAGTCCGAGAGAGCAGCGGCCTGTACAGTCTTGAAAGGGTCCGAGATCAGCAAATGGACATCCGGATCCGAAATACCCCACGAGCTAGCCCGATCGCCCGAAAGCGAGTCCGGATCCGACACATCAAACCCAGCACCCGAATTCACCTTTTCCTCCGAAAAAAGCTTCTCCGTGGGCGGATCCGACAGCCTCTTGCCCACGTCATACTGCAAAGGGAACATTCCTACCGACAGATATACCTGTTGAGGATATTGCTCGAAACGCCTCGTGCCAGTAATCATCTGGGCCCTTCCTTCGAAGGGTCTTCTCGGGAAACCAACCGCCAACGACGAGCCCAACGTATCCCCTGGCCTTTCAGCTTCCGCTGCCCTCGTAAGCATCGCCGGCCTCGGAACCACCGGCGGAGGCAGTGGAACATCGACGGCAAGCTCAATCACGAAGGAGAAGCGCCCCACGATCAGCTCCGCGAACTCACTACGCCCCCTGATTTGGTCGAGGAAGGACTTGGGACATTCGAACAGAATCTTCGTTTCCTCCACCGCGGAGCCTGGTCGAAGACCATCATCAAGGATTTCCCGAACAAAACCCCAGCGGCTCAAAGCCCGCCGCAAGCAGCCAGACAAACGGGAGAGGAAGGGGACTCCCCTTTCCGTAGCCAAACAAACCTCCATCTCAGTACAAGATCCATCCACGTAGCGCAATGGCTTCCATACTACGTTCCCGACGTCCCCATTACGAACCAAACGCGCCACCTGTGGCTTCGCTAAGACGCGAACACAACACCTTCTATCATCAAGCAGCACTACGTCCCCCGCGAATTGCGGGCCTAAAAACCCAACCAAATGCGATGATACCACGTCCATGTCGATAGCGTCTCTTACCACCTGACCGATAACCGCGCGCATCCCCGAATCTCGCACGTTACTCGATCTTTTGCCAACACGATGGTCTCCGCCAAACCCACCGCCAACAGGATTTGCGCCCCCATGGCTTGTCGCAGCACCCCCCCGTGTTGCCTTCCTAACCGCATCCGCATACGAAGACCCCCCCTTGCACCATGCGAGAAGAACCTCCATACGATGAGCCACCAACGAAGGCCGCCTGCCTGCCTGCAGGCCTCGCCTCCTTGAATGATCTGGACGCCATGCAGGAAGCTTGCCGATGCCCCACACTACCGCACGAGTAACACCGAGGGGGTAGCCGACAGTAGGAGGCACCATGGCCCCTTTCCCCGCAGTGGAAGCATCGTCGCCCTGGTTTCTTGTGGGAGACGAACGTCCACTCTCCACCTTTTCCGCTGCTGCACTCCACCTTCACCTCCCCACCACGCCATACACCCTCCCCGGGGTGGAGAACCTTCTTTCCCTTATCCAGCAGATGCTTCCCCACTCCGCCTTCTTCCACCACCACTCCTCCTTCCCAAACCCCTTTACCTCCCCCATGCAGCCGCACCTTCTCCTGCAGCCTAACTCCAGACTTACCACCTCCCCCAGTAGCTCTCTCCGATGAACCCTCCAGGCGAGGATCGTAAGAGGTTCCCATCGCACCCCTCATCTCACTCTCCTTCGCGGTCGCCTTCGCAGTCGCCCTCTCAGTCGCCTTCACTCGCCACCAACGTTCCATCACTCCGCCCCAATTGAATCAATATTGGGATTTTTTAAGGAGAAAGAGGGTATCACCTACTCCACCTACTGTTAGGATGTTTGAGGAAACACAAGCGCGAGCTCTCCTCCCTGTTGCTCAGCTGTGCGTGGGGGGCTCCACTGCACTGCCTTTGGTGTACGAGGTGCACGTGATGTCTGCTATGGAAGGTTTTGCGTCTGGCGGTTTGGACGAAATGATACCAGTCGTAGATACAACCTCTGCTGAGGCGGTTGATCAGGAGATACGGACGAGAGCTCATTTATTGGGAACACTCCAGGCAATAGACAAAATCGATATAGGAACAGAAAATGGTGGTGACGAGCTTTAAGAAATTGGGTGAGGGGGATGATCATCAAGCTGCAAAAGAGTAAGTCTTGACTGAGAAAGAGCTGTATCGATTGAAGATAGCACAAATGATGGGGGTGGTTCCATTCTCAGGGAAGAAATCCCTCAAATGAGAAGGTCTCGTCTGGTGTGTCAGGGTGTGGATGGTTGAGCTGCCATGGGAGGGTTGATTGATGTGGTGTTTTCGAGGGTTTTTGATTTGTGTTTGGTTTTTTATTTGAGAACTGCTCAAGGTGTTTGATTCTTTGGTCTTGGTGACAGGGTGGACCTGAGTTGAGTGTTTTGATAGGTTTTCTGCGTTGTGTGGTTGTAGAAGGGGTCAATCTTCGTTCTTAGACTCTTGCTGAGTCTTGTCCTGTAAATTCCTTTCTTAACCTTTTTAATAAAACTTTTGGGGTGGAGACTTTCACGTCTTTCCCCCTCTTTTGATTAAAAAAAATAGTTAAGAAAAAGTAAGGATGAAACAATTCCTTATAAAGTTGCAACATCTCTTGACATCTAAGTCAGGCATATTGGTAATAGTGCCATGCCTCTCTATATTTCCCTTATTGGTCAAGAGTAATTAAGACCTATTTTTTCCTATATCGTCGAAGTAATCAACATATTGCTAGATATGCCATCAGCATGAGAAGGGGGCACTCCACTCGTATCGTTGCCAAAGGTGGGGAAATGTCACGTGCCATTGGCTTGCTGTTGACATGCCACAATTTCATCTTTAACTATGTGGTTAATGATGCATGTCCATGTGTTGATGGCCCTCAGCAGGCCATGCCTTTTCAAGGGAGGACGAATCTTGCCAGTGGTATTCAGAGGTGCTTGAGGATGCGAATCACATGTTCTTTCTTTGTGTCTTAATCCGCATGGTGTGGTTAGTGATGAACCTGGTTATGGTGGTGACAGATTGTGCCTCTACTATTTGGAATTCCATGGATTGACAACATGAGGGGGGGGGTATGTTAGGACTTGAGCTACAATCATTTTGTGGGCCATGTGATGGGCCAAGGGCTGGGTGATTTTTCCAGGTGAAAGATTCTATGTAAAGAATGTTATAGAACATGTCAGGATCCCAAGGGTCTCATGGTCTTTGCAATTGCTATACATTTTCTTTTGTGTGTGTGGGGGGGGGGTGGGTGTTCTTTTGGGCACTTCACCCTTTTTTCTTTCCAAAAAAGGAGTGACATTGAAGCATGGAGCAGTAGTCTCATGTAATTCAGAAATTCGCTTACACTGTCAAGGACATTTTCAGATATCAGGGTTTATATTTTGCTTTCTGATTGTTAGTACAAAATTACATTTTCTTCTACATTACCAAAGATGCTTTCCTTGCAGCCAAACAAAAGAGACATCTGATGCGCAGAAGCTCTCTAGGGGTGGAATTCCTTTAGCAAATGGGGATGCACAGTTACCAAAGCCCCCTCCATGGGCGTATCCTCTCCGGAATCAACATGATACACATCATTATGACACAGATAGGATGCTCAAGTCTACCTCTGAGGCTATTGACCAAGCAATGGCCCACCTATGGGAGGCCAAAGTAAAATTTGTTAGTGTAAATCTCTCTGTTGGGAAGGAAGTTAGTCATCATGATGATATTCCAGAATGCGATCTAGAGCACAGTAGTTCGACTTCTGGGATGCATCCATCTAATTCTCCTGAAGCCACTATTTCAAATGATGTGGCTGGAAGGAGGTTAGCTTCAATGTCCAGCAACAACTTTGATGAGCATTTAGAGTATGTGTCTGTGAGGCTATTAGCCGTTCCCGGGGTTAATATGGAAGATGTTGACGAGCAAGAGCCCGCACGAAAAAAGGAACATCGCCGGGTCCCCAGTACGATTGCCATAGAGGAAGTAAAGGTGGGCTTGTAAGTATGATTTGTATAGTTATTCTTATTATATGTTGGTTGGAGATGGTTTGCATTAATTTTGTTGGGTCAAAGATATAATATTTATCATGGTTATCTTTTAGGCATTGATTTAGTTTGTCGTTTTGGATGACTAACTATTTCCATCTTTCTTTAGCATTACGAAATGAGATGCGAGATCTGTCATGAAATGAACCTGTTTTACAACTGGCCTTTGCATGTGCCCTAGTACTATTTATCATTTGATGCTCACATATCTTTGTTTGCTTCTCTGAAGTAAACCAAAACATATGCCTTGTTTTATGTGGTTTTCCTGTATTAACATTTAGCTTTGCATGAGTATCTTTTAAAATTCTCCCGACTTCTTGGATTTTTTATATGGTTGTTTATTCTTAAATACCCTCTCCCTAGGCCGGCAAGCACACAAACTCCCGGAAAATTTAATCGGAAGTAAGATCTTATGATATGTTATATATAACATAATTGGAATATGGAAGAATAAGCAGTTATCTGGGAGATGTTTTTTATTGAGGACCTATACAAAGAAGAACTGTATATTTCCATAATTTTAACCCGTTTGATGGTATTTTCATTCTTAGGTATTATGCTACATGCGGTAATCGGTATAAAACTAAGCTTTTGTTGAGGAGTCATAAGCTTTACGAGTTGAAAGTTTTACTTTAACAATAAATGTTCCCTGATAAATTATTGGGACCGGGGCTGACAATACCCAAAAGCAACCACAAAAATCTAAGCCAACTTGTCTAATAGTAGAATCTACTCATATAAGTGGACCGTAAATTTATGTGAGTTTCCTTGTACTATTTGTTGTGTGTAGCAACTTTCCCTAGCGTAAATTTGCAATGTCCTTGTTGCAATTGGACAAAACATTTTTATCTATAGTTTTTGGAATCTCCCATGTTAGCCTTTTTTCCTGTTTTTTAGTAAGGTGGCTTTACACTTTCAAGTAGTGACCCTGACTAAAAAATATGAAAAAAAGGGAGCATTCTGTAGCTACTATCATTGAGATAATATTAGGGACATTTGCAATGGGGATGCCACAGTTTTAAGCGGGAGAGATTGATAATACCATATAGAATGCACACAAAAAGTTGATAGTACCATGTAAGAGAAGATGTACAGTACTTTGATTCTTGAATTTAAGCATTTTATGTTGCATAGGTAATCTAACATTTGTGTCTAGGTAAACAGTAAATTGTGGTTCTGCAAGAAACTTCAATGGTGTTTGTTTGTTTGTTTTTAATCTCAATGTTTGTATTAGAGTCATAGTTGTAATGTAAGCTAGTGTTCCAATCTTCATGTCAACCTTCCTATCCTTATTGCCATTGAATTAGTTGCTAGGGCTTTCCTTTTGTTTATTGCAATATGTGGTTTTTCTTCCTATCATAATGCTTATGGAACTCAATAACTGAAAAATCCAGCAGCATCTGCCAATATTTATTGTTTCCATCGCCTGGATTCTCAAACCCAATTACTTTTTGGCATAATTGCACTTAGGCAGCAGCAGCTAAAGGACAGGCACCTCCTGGGCTTCCACTAAAGGGTACTGGCCATGATTCTACTGATGCACACCCAAAGGTAGATTTCACTTTGTTCCCCTTCTAGCAAGATTTAGTGGAATGGGTTGTTTTGGGACGGGCTTGCATTTCATAGTATGCAGAAAAATTGTAATCGCATGCAGTCTTGCAGATGAGCATTGGAGGGAGCCCAAAGGCAACTGATGCTTTGTCTGGTGAACTTTGGGAGGCTAAGAAAGAGAGGATAAGGATATCTTCGAGATTTGGGAAATTGTCAGGCTGGGATTTGCGTTCGGTATGCAAAATTTTCAACAGTATCTCATGAATGTTACAATTGATCTCTATCTAGTCTCCATGGTTAATATACATTCAATTTTCGATTATGATTATTGAAGCTGATGATGATATGTAAATAATAAGATCAATGGATATGGATTTGATCAATTCTTATAGCGTTATTAGCTTTTCTTTTGGTTCTATGCGCCTTTAGCTTTTTATCAAAAGATCCTCTTAGTGGTGGCGCAATGCGGTCTTATATTTTGGCATTGCTTGAGGCTCATTACCAACAAGTGAATGATGTATAAGAGATATTCATTAGAAGTTTCTCTTATAATGATCTGTATTATTTTACATATGCCTTGATGAAATTGGCCAAATAAACCAATTTTTTTTATTATCAGAGAAATCTAACATGCAGCATTTCTTACCGTCTTTTATAATGTCGTCGAGTAGAAATTAGAATAGTATCTTCTCATTATGTTGACAAACAGAAGATCCTTATAATTGTGCCGAGAAAGACCAAAAAATGGAGGGAAACTATTATGAAACATACGCTGATTTGATGCAAATTATATCTATTTGGAAGGAAAAAATTAACTTAACAGGGAAAAAGGCTTGTGTTTGTTTAAGAAAGACGGCAATTAATCCCTTCAAATAATTAGAGTAAATTAGAAAAATGTTCATGTACACTGCACCCAATTTCAATGTCATGCTTGACCTATAGAAAGCAACAATATGGTGTTGGATCTTTATAATTTATTTCAATCAAATTTTGAGCTATTGTAATCTAGAACGATAAAACGATCAACTCAATTCCGTCAGTCTTAGATCACTTCGAAACAAATCTTATAGACCTGGTACTACATTGTTTTTATGTTTAGGTACGGCATTTAAATTGGGTATATAGTTCTGAAATTCAAACATTGATATACTTAACAATGAGTTATCCTTAAACACGAGCTGGCCTTGCAATGAATCTTCAAGCGCTTCGATGTCAAGCACAAGTAATTAGATCCTATTCGTTGCGATTCTGTTTCTTGAGTTGTATTGCAAAAAGAGTTTGTCCTGCAAGTAAATGCAAAGCTTATACCGTGAACTAACAATCAATGCTATAACAATGCTAAAGATCTCTCTTGATCCCAAAATCAACATTATTCAAAATTCGGAAACAGAAATCTGATTCAGATGTAAATTGTATTTCTGTTAAAAAAATACTCACAGAAAACAAAAATTACCTCTATAATATCAAGGATGTCAGGTGACCTCGGAGGTTGTTTCTCAAGTGGTATTAAGATGGAACGATGGTTTTGATGGTGGTCATTGATCAACATTGTTAGAGTTATTTTATTATTGAGATATTTCTCCTCTTCTATTTTATTGAGTCTAGTACGCCTTTATGGCCTTTATGTAATTTACTTTTTTGGTGCTTTTGGGTTTCATGTTATATAAGAAACCCTAGACCCCATGAATAAACTAAGTAATTCATTCTCCCATTCTTCTTCACATGGTGCCAGAGCAATGATTATAGACCGAGGCTTGTACCCAATCTCCCGCCACCACCTCCGGCCTTTGCATCTCCTCTGTCGAAGGTCCTATGCGTACACCGTTGATGTCACTAAGCCCATAGGGCCCACGTGCGGGACATCTAGCACAATTGCCGGGCCCTTTGGGGGGATTAGCGGCATCCAGACAATGCTGATTTTGGTGAGGGACACAAGAATAACATCTCTATTACCTTGTCATTCTATCAGATACTAATTTTGTTGGTGCTGCATCCATCTCCACTGATTCGTTCCTCTGGCCTTTGCGTATTGGGCACTCATCAACGAAAGCCCTATCCATGATGTTTCCCGAACTCTCTTCTCTGAAGCATGTTAGCGCGATAAACGTTATAAGGCCTCCTTTCCTCCTATGTCTGAGCATCGTCAGACTTTACCATTTGCTTTGGTTCATTGTGATGTCTGGGGACCTCGTCGGTCCGAACTTTTGGTGATCATATATATATTTTCTGGTCTTTGTAGACGATTATAACATATCTTCTTTGGTCTATTTAATAAATGAACAACCGGTGATTAATAAAATTTTCAAGTCCTTTTTTAATACATCAAAACTTCTTTCCCTGCTTGTGTGGAAACTATTCAGACTGATAATGTTCTTGAGTTACCCAACAGGACTTGTTCTCCTTTGCCTATTTGGGGATTCTTCATCGTACTTCTTGTCCATATACCTCCTAGCAAAATGGGATAACTAAAAGGAAGCTTCGTCACTTGATATTGCGCACTCATTACTCAGTTACTTGAAGGTTCCTAAGACCTATAAGAGGGATGCCATTGTCACTACTACTCATCTCATAAAGATGGTCCCATGTCTGTCTTGAAGGGTGCAACTCCATTCTCTTCATTATATTTTAATGTGACACCCTTTCCGTTGCTTTTGAGAACTTTTAGGTGTACTGCATTTTTTCATTACTTCTGCACTGCAGATAAACTATCTCATCGAGCTATCGAGTGTGTTTTTCTTGGGCACTCTTTCCCTCAAAAGGGCTATGGATGCTATGATCCCGCTGGCCATCATTACTATATCATCGCTGATGTCACTTTCTTTGAACATACTAGCTACTTTATACAGTCTGTTAGTGACATTCCCTTAGAACTATTGCCACCACCCATTGTCTACCAATGAAAGCACACTAGTTCTTATGATCGTGTTCCACTGCATGTTCCTTTCTTGTATAATGGTATGTCTCCATCGAGTGTCCCACCATTGTAGCCCCAGATGCTCCGCCAGAACTCCCATAGCTCTGCGGCGAACGTAAAGGAAATGAACTATACATCCCACATAACATTTTACTTATACTTATAGTATTTCCAATTGTGATAAAAAAATTACATATGCTCTGGTGATTATGTCTATTTCTCAGGATTATCGTAGTGTAGTGCAGGACCATGGTTGGAAACATGCCATGGATGAGGTGATGGATGCCCTTACCTCAAGGGGCACATGCGATCTCATTCCGTGTCCAACCAGTGTTAAGCCTGTTTCCTGTCGATGAGTCTTCATGACCAAATAGTTACCTGATGGGTCTATTGACAGATTGAAGGTCAGGCTTGTTTCCAAGACTTTACTCAGATGTAAGGTGTGGATTATTTTGAGATTTTTTTCTCCAATGACCAGGATGAGGTCTATTAAAACTATTCTCTCTATTGTCGCTAATAAGAACTGGCCCATCTTTTATTTTTTTTTGAAATCAAAAAAAGGGGAGACACACGATGGTGTCTGCCCCAAAATATATTAATTTAATTAAAAGGTAGCTACAGATTTTGACATGGCCCATCTTTTAACTAGACGTGAAAAATAATTTCTTATTTGGTGACCTTGAGGAGGAGGTGTGCATGGTAAAACGACCATGTTACTGCATCGAGGGAGAATATGTGTCGATTTCATAAGGCGATTTATGGCCTAAAGCAGAGTCCACAAGCTTGGTTTGACAAACTTACTGATGAGATCATCTCTCTTGGCTTCCACATGATGACATCTGATTATTCTATCTTTGTCAGATGTCGGTCTACTGGCATATTTATTTTAGCCGTCTATGTTGATGATACGATGGTTACTGGTGATGATCAAGTGTGCATTCTATAGACCAAGGCCTTCCTCTAGAAGATGTTTGTCACAAGGACCTTGGTTAACTTCGATACTTTCTTAGCATTGAGGTGGTACACACTATAGAAGGATTGCATCTATTACAAAGGAAGTATTGATTAGATATTCTCACAGAGGATGGTTTACTTGGATCCACTAGCATCTCAGCAGAACTGTGAAAACATTCTACATCCACTGATCTCGATTTTGAGGATACTACATGATATAGAAGTCTAGTGGGAAAACTACTCTACCTCACAGTCGGTTGGCCATATATATCGTATGCTGTGAACAGAGCTAGCCATTACATGGAGAGACCGCTCTATATCCATTGGCCGGATGTTCTTTTGATCCTTGTGATACTTCAATGAATCTTCCCAGCAAGGCCTCTTCTATGGAGTTAGTGGCCACACCGCTGTCACTACTTTCGTTGATGAGGGTTATGCTAGTTCTCCCGAGGACCGACGATCCACTACAAGCTATGCCATGTATGTTGATGGCAACTTAGTTACATGGCGAAGCAAGAAGCAAATAGTGGTTTCTAGATCAAGTGCATATGCAGAATAGATGGCATTAGCACAAGCTACCTGTGAGACTACCTTGCTTGTCTCTTTTTTACGTAAGATCGGACATTCTACTACTCCTATACCTTTGTATTGTGAAAACAAGTCCGCTACATACATTGCTACCAATACGGTATTCCATGAGCGGGCCAAGCATATTGAAGTTGACTATCACTTCATTTGAGATGCAATACAGAGAGGGAAGATCACTACTCCTCACATCCCCACATATCTTTAGCTTGCAGATATATTCACAAAGGAGTTATCAAAGAAATGCCTCTCGTGGAAGACTTCCAAGTTGGGCATGATTGATAAATATGCTCCAACTTGAGGGGGGGTGTTATAGTTATTTTATTATTGAGATATTTCTCTTCTTCTATTTTATTGAGTCATGTACGCCCTTTAGGGCCTTTATGTAATTTACTCTTTTGGTGCTCTAGGGTTTCACGCGATATAAGAAACCCTAGACCCCGTGAATAAACTAAGCAATTCATTCTCTCATTCTTCTCCACAAACATCGAACGGCATATATCCATTGTCTTTCTAAATGTATGGTGATGTGCCACCTCATATGAAGTTTTCCTTATATATATTGACTCACAGGTTGTGATCCACCTTGACTACATTCCTAGTTTCAAATTGTGATGTTTGTCTTAATGGATAGTCTTAGTACACTCTTCTGAAATAGCACACAGAAACACATATACTTTGTGTTTTATCTTCTAAATGTGTTTAAACAATTGCATGCCCATCATGGCTGCATATCGCTATTACCATGCCAACCACCGTGTACAGCTTGAGTGCCGAGATTATTTGTGCTCTGTATGTTTGCTTTGTTTACTATGCTAAATCTGGGCTGCATATCTTGTTTCTTCCGGAGGTTCATTTATAGGTCTTACAGTTGATCACCATGCGTGTTGAAGCTGCATCAGTACCTTCTCTCGCAATCCTGTAGTATTTTATACCATTTTTACAGTCTCTCCGTTTATGCAGGTCATTGTGAAGAGTGGTGATGATTGCAGACAGGAGCATTTATCTGTACAACTGGTCTCACATTTCTATGGTAATTTTTCTCTGCTTGTGTATGTGTTTATATATATTCTTTTAATGTTGACTTTGACTAACTTTCTGATAAACCATCATTATCAGAAGTTTTAAAGAACACATTTTTTATGTCAGATATATTTCAGGAAGCTGGTCTGCCACTTTGGTTGCGTCCTTATGAAGTCCTTGTGACATCATCCTATACTGCACTTATTGAGACAATTCCAGATACGGTGATCATCTTGTCTGGAGATTATATACCTAGATTTTATAAAATGGAAGGGGGATTGAGGTGGTTTCCTATAAGTGAGGTGAGGCATAAGCCTCTAGGAGGTTGAAGCTGTAAATCCTTGATTTCTATATAGAGAAACTAAATTAATAAAGTTATATATATATGTGTGTGTACTGGTGTATATACATATATGTGTATAAATAAAAACATTTCATACATATTCAATTCATTAAAATGTTTTAGGTATAACTTTGAATCGTAATATTTTTTAAAATTCACAACTAAACTGTCTTATTTCCAGTATTATAATAATGATCTAATAATGATCGAGCTTGCATATATAACTAAAAGTTCACCATTAACTTAGAGGATTATGTACTTTATGTGATGAAGTAACATTCTCTAATACATAGATTTGGGACAAAGTTCATAGCTATACAAAATTATTAACAAAAAGGGTTCTTTAAAATCCTCGCACCAAGTGCGATTCGAATGATATAATCTTTAACATAGAAGGTGAAAAAGGCAATGATGTTCCTTAAAGATTGAAAATTATGAAAAAAAATTAAATCGTAATCAATAATCAGAGAATACTTTAAAAGTTCTATATAATTCAATTAATATTTTAAAACTTTAGTTTACAGTCATTTAAAAAAACTGTTTCTTCGTAACTTAAATACAACCTATCGAAAATATAAGAATATAACTTCTTCCTTTAGAACATCTTCATATTTCCTAATTAAGAGAGGTGGCACCTCAATATTGCCTCACTGGTCACCGCCTCATTGCCTCACTATTAGCTTGGACAATGAAGGCCTATGCCTCACTGAAGTAGTTTGAGGTTGCAGCTTTGAGGCTATTTTCTCTCAAAACTGCATCTAGTCACATATTTTGAAACCATGCTATATACACATTTGCAAATTATTCTTGAATGTGATAATTTTTCCTCATATAGGCATCTCTTCACTCAATTAAGAGCAGGTTCCCTAATATCACAAGTTTGCGAGACTTCTTCACTGCAAAATATCAGAAAGATTCTCCAAATTTTAAGCTTGCTCAGGTACACTTGCTACTGAGAGGTGACTTAATTAGTAATTCTACTTTCTACTCTTCCTTTTAAGTTTGCTCTTCGTTTACTTACTCAGATCTAGAAACCAAAAATGGTAGTTCTTTGTATGGGCATTGCAGTGTTTTTTTGGAATGTTTTTTTCTGTTATAATCAACCGATATTTATCATAGTTACATCAATTTGTGTTGTGGGGGTAACCAAAATGTAAGAAAGCATGTAAATAGACCTGGTTAAGTAGTAGTTTTATTATTGTTGAGATGGTAATGTGATATGATGACAGAGCATGGGAATGTGTCATTAGAAGCCTCGACAGAATGCATTCGACAGATGTTGCTATTGACTTTTTACAGTAGATATACACCCATAGGGAAAATGATCCCACATCTCTCATACATTTTTTTTAAAGAAGTCTCATTCTTATATACACTTTGTTTCATAGTTGTGATTGATCTTTACCAAGTCACCATACTAAAATCTCCTAGAATTGAGTTGGACCAGAATATGGATGAGTTATCCACCATTGTAATTACTTCATAGAAACGTGAATATATGTTGTTGTTTTAAGATGTTATGGATATTATTCAATATCCTAAACATTTTCATCCACATCCTTTTCATTTTATTTAAATGTAAATCACATGACGCAATTTCTCCGCTCCAGATGACACAGTTCTCCATATGCTCTCCATGGCCCATGGTTACATCCGAATGACCCAGGGTTATATCTGAATGTGGTTCAAGAAAAAAGACAGATGGTTGCTGTGATTCCAACGAAAATATGACTGTTGTGATTTCAATGGCGTGATCTTCTCTGATCTCGTCCAGAATGACATCACGCACCAGCAAGAGTTCCCTACTGAAGCTTTACTTCCTTCGCACCCCGTACGATAGGAGATGAGCTGCGTATGGGCTATCGCTCGCTCTAGCCCCAAGGCGGCATGCTTCGAGTTCTCCTTCGAGTTCTTCCTCCAGCAAGTTCTCTACAAGAACCATCACCGAGGGCACTGAAAAAAGGGGGCTGCTGACGACCTCCTTTCTACCACATGCGACACACCCACAAATGGACCTCCCCGCATCTAGCGTCTCCCAAGGCGGCGATGTAACCCACGTGGCAGCACTAAGCTGCGCGCACCTTCCTGATATGTCCAAGCAACGATGGTCTTCCTCAATCCAGGGAGGTGGCCATGTCGTGGCATTGAAGATGAAAAGGAATTGTTGCTCCCCATTGCTGCTGTGAGATGGGTTCTTCACGTGAGGGAAACACCATCACAGACCATGATCTTGCTGAATCCCCCCTTCAAGTGGCGACCCCTTCGCAATTCAGTGTCGACGATGAACTCCATGGCATGGTGGTGCTACTTCAAGTTGGGTTTTCCATTCGAACCCGATTGCTACAATGGCTTATGATTTATAGGGAAGAAGGGAGCCCTACACCTCTTTTATTTGTTTTGGGCCCAAGAGGGTCGTGTTCAAAAGGCTCCAGTTGCTAAAAAAGAAAACAAGAAAAGCTTGGGCCCAATTGGGTTGAAAGGAAAAAAAAGGAAAAGTGGGTTGTATTAAAAAAGGGTGAGAGGTTCCAACTGAAAAAAGAGACTAATTGAGAAAAAAGCCAGGAAAAAGAGAGTTTGGCTTATGAAAAAAGAGAAAAAATGGTTTATAAAAGAAAGTCGAAAAAAGGAAAAAAGGAAAAAAAGGGAAAAAGGAAAAGAGAGAGAAAAAGTGCATGTTCTTCGTTGTTTCTCCCAACTTTGTCCTGCATGTTTTTTATTTTGACTAGTATAGAAGAAAGGGAGAGAGATCAAGGCACATTATTCTACCTGGCATCGTTTCAGACAGTGTTTTAAAAGTCGCCCGACTGGCCCGACTAGTAGGTCCGACTAGTCTAGTCAGTGGGGGTGGCCAATCGAGTACCGACTAATTCCGACAAGGTACACTAATCGACCAATTTTTGCCTGGAGATACCATATTTTTTTTAATGTTTTCTTTTTTATAAGCAAACTTTTTATATTATGCTTAATGTTTTATTTAAATTCAATGACTTCTTTTATTTTATTATGGTAGTATAAAAATGCACAAAATCTATGTAAATATATATATATATACACAAATGAGTTATATATTTAAAATAATCATAAACTTCAAAGCTAATTAAAGTCTGACTAAATCCGATTAGTCGCCGGACTGCCGATTAATCCTTAGTCAGTGACCCAACCGACCGAGTACCGACTACCGACTTTTGCAACCTTAGTTTCAGACTTCTATCGTCCATCCACAACATGAAGATTGACGCTCTAGACTTCTTCTGCATACCAACCTTCTTAATCGAGAGCCGTCTTCACCGAACATTGACTATACCACACATTCTATTGTGCAACTAATACTCAGCTCTGGTCTTCTCCTTGGGAAACTCTACTACAAGCACATCCTGTTTGCCGTAGACCGGCAACAATGACTTTCAACGCCACTCTTCTCCTTTGGCGACCTGACTAGAGGCATGTCCCGATCATCACAAACCGACAACAATGACTTCCCTCTTATCTTCTCCTTGGGCAATTATACTACAAGCCTGTCATTATCGTTGCAGGACAACTGCGACTACTCCGAGCAGGTTCTTCCCATCTCTTTCAGATGTATCGAGTGAAGATGTGTTATGCAAGGAAGGAAATATCGGCATCGATATCGTTTCGATACAATGTCGATAGCGATATATCACGCATATCGCCGAAACCCGGTATCCACCAAGGCATTTTCTCCTGTCGATATCCGATATCGTCCATATCGGCGATATATCGGTGACCTGTCGATACCGGTATATCGCCGATATATCGACGATATATCGCGATATGGCGATCCCTGGTGTTATGTATATTTTTTGTTGTTCAAGCTGCATCTTTCTCAGCTGCATCTTGACGTGGAGTGTTAGAGTATGCATGTAATAGATGGGTAATTGGGTCTCTCCAAGATCCAATTACCATACTCTCTTATTTAGTACCACATCATCTATATGTGAGACTTCGATCTGTTTATGGGGCTATATAAGAAGCTCCACCCCCCTGTATTCGTTGAGAGAATTATAATGAACCGGCCCTTTGAGGCCTTCTCTTGTAGTTTCATCTCGCTTCTTACGGAGTAGGATTCTACATATAATCTCTACTGTTCTTATTGTCTTGATTTGCCATTGATTACGCTTCCACACTCTTTGTTTCAACATCAGCATCACCTTATACCTTGTGCATCCGCTTTGACATCGACATTATTATTAAAGTCAAAGCACATTAAAATGGAGGTTGTTGATGAATACACCAAGAACTATGCTTGGAAAAATATGTCAATGAAGGGGTACCAATTTGAGCAGAATATGGCTGATTTCCTGGTGGGAGTATATGAGAGATCGAATTTGGTGTATGAGAGTAAGGGAGTTTATCAAAGCATGACTTGTCACACTTCTTTTGCTGTAAGAAAAATGATGTGAAGCATAAAGTTATACATTTACCTCTTTTATCCAGAATAGACTATTTTAGAGTATAGGTATTGCTCCTTTTTTGTAATATTCTATCCTCTTGCCCATTTAATGCATTATATTTCCTTAACCTTGTTTCTGTTTTATGGTCTTATTTCAACCTATTTACTATATGTTCACCACATTTCAATATAATTTTTTGGGACAATTGTATTGAGAATGTCACTTTATTTATTTTTGTTAGGAACACCCCTTGACTTTGTTACATTTTCTTTGTTGCCCTTCTCTCTATATTGCCTCTCTCTATATTTTGTTTTAACAATAGCCATGCTTCTCTCGTTCCTCCTGTTGTTCCCATTGCCATGATGTCACCACTGATGTCAATAATCTAGAGAAAAAACTTGTTCCCTTGCCGAGGTCTAGCTTCTTTCATCCTGTAGAACTAGGTGATATTGGCACAATCTTAATTGAGTTCCTCTAGTCCACTAGGATCTCTTGTATCTTCAACCTTACCATTAGAAACTGTCATTTATGTATTTTTAAACAAAAAGGGGAACATGCAATGATGACCGCCCTAAATATATTAGATTAATGGATTTTTACCCCACGATATAATCTTTTGAAATTACTGGAAACATCGTTACCATCCCCTCGACTCTGTAAAGTTGCTTCATCTTATCCCATGAACCCTACCATTAATGTGACTCATCTTGAGTCAACTTGTTTGGGTTAAAGTTGAGTTATTCAAACTACCTAAAATCATTGGTGTATTTTCTTTCATCTCTCTCCTATCCTCTTCGCATTTTTCGAGCATCGTTAGGCATCGTCTTCAGATGATGGATCTGAATGTCCTCCAGATGAATCAATTATGCATGAATCTAGTGCTTCGGTCCACTGTTGTAAAAGTCAGCCGACTAGGCCGACTAGTCGCTGGGTAGTCGAGTTAGGGGGTAGCCGACTCGACTAGGCCTAGTTGGCCATTAGTCGGTCAACCCGACTAATTGAGCCGACTACTCGGCCGACTTTTACATAGCGATTTTTTATTTTCTACTTTTAAAAAGCAAAGTTACTCTAATGTGCTTAATATTACATTTAGTGTCAATTACTTCTTTTGTTTCATCATAATAGTATATAAAACGTACAAACATATGCAAATATATAAGAATATATGTATAAAAAATGATTTATATATTTAAAATAATAAAAAATTCAAAATTGATTAATGGTCGACTAAATATTATTAGTCGCTCGACTGCCGCTTAATCCTTAGTCAATGACCCTGCCGACCGAGTATCGACTGTTGATTTCTACAACCTTGCTTCGATATGATGTTTGTCAATTCATTACTTCTCGATTAGAGGTTGGTTCGTCCCTAAATCTCCAGTGGAGCCTCGAGGTGCTCCTCGCTCGACGATCAGCTCCAATCTTTAGGTGTTGTTCTCGCAGACTATTGTAGATGGTGATGATGATGATTGGTCCTCCTGCAATGTAAGTAGATGGGCTCAAAGATCTGATCCTTGGCTGGATGTTAGGGCATAGGAACAAAAGGGAATGTCGATGATCAGAAATAGATGAGATATTAATCCCAATCAAAGATGAAAATGGACAGAGGTGCCGTGCATGTGATGGTCGAGTCGACAATATGAAATGGAGATGTTTTCGTAATTATGATGGATTTGAGAGTCAAGCATGGGGGAAGCAAAAGAGAAATAGTATAATAAAGAAGAATGTGAAATTTAAGATTGTAGAGATGGAAGAGTATCCAACCTGGGATGGGACATGGATAGGGATGCAAATGGTTACAGATATATCCGTATCCAATCCGTCATTGTATCCGTTTTATACAAATTTTGACATCCGTATCCGTATCTGTTTAAAATGGATACGAATATGGATATTGTTTTGATGTCTGCAAACATTTGTATCCGTATATGTATATTCATTTTCATATATAAATATAGTCGTAGATTTATTTTAACCCGATATAACATAATTCTATACATTCTTTTACCATATTTGTATTATTTTTATGGCACAAAATCATTTAGTAAATTTATATCATGTATTTTCCATCCAATTTGTATATATTTAAGCCGATTCTATATAGTATTTCTAACATTATTCGTATGTGATCAGTATCCGTTTTACATCCGTATCCGTTTTTAAGGATATGATGAGATAGTTTTAATATCCGTCAATATCCGTATCCGCATCCGTATCCGTATTAAAAAACGGATAAGGATACGGTAATAATCATATCCGTATCTATTCCGTCCGTTTGCATCCCTAGACATGGATGTTGTCGCCCGTTGACTGATAAGGAACTTGACGACGATCTCGTGCTTCTGGCGCCATATCGCTCTCTTAGGACCTTGATGAGGAGATGAGTGTGATAATACCAAGGTACACCCCCCACCTTTGTGAAGAGAATGGAGAGCTATGTCACGGCCCATGACAACCAGCCGATAGTGAGGGGTCAATGTCTACAATGGGGAGAGGAGCGACCGATAGTGAGGGGTCAATGTCTACAATGGGGAGAGGAGCATGGTCGCTGACAACAACGTCCTTGGGGAGTTCATATTCGGTGGCCTTCCGAGGGCGCTGGCAAGGGAGCCGACCGTAATGGTGGCCTTCACTGTGGACGCCGATGGCATTTTGTTGGTGTTGATGAAGAGCTCGGAGATGGGGAAGATGCATGAGGTGAAGGTCAGCAATAGTGACGGTGAAGAGGATGTTGGAGAAGACGTAGATGTACCATGTGAATGGTGAGTTCGCGACTGGGGACGTATATAGCGAACATGAGGATCACAGCGAGGGAGGGGAGGCTGGGTTAGTTTGTTACTGTGTCGAGCCTGTCATCGCTGATGGGGTTCCTGGATTTGGAGTAGCCATTGCAGATGTAGTGTATGCTGTTTGCATACATGGTTCTGGATCTCTTGCACAATGGTGTTGCTTTCACTGTAAAGATGTTTGTTTGATTTGTGCTCTGCTTGCTTTGTTTGATTTCATTGCAAAGAAGTTTGTTTTTAAAATGGTTTTTGAGTTCCATTAATGTTGATTTGACCATCGAGATAAAATAGCTCCGGTTATTCTATTAAGATAAAATTTGAGAACCACAGACTGAAACCAGTGAACCTCCAGCTCCAGAGGTGAGTGGCTTTGCTCCTGCAGTGAAGTCTCATCATAGATTTGTAAATTATGATTGAGAATGACATAATTTGCAAATTAGATATATAAAAGGTGCAAAGATATCTTATTTTTAACAGATTCCGTCCACTTTTAACAAACAAATGGATGGGAGTTAACCACGTGGTTCGTGGTTAAGGGTTAGCAACTTTACGGGGTCGAGGGGAAAATAATGATTTTTAGCTAACCGGATTGTCCAAATTGCCATTAACGATAGAGCCATTTATGGTAGACGGATCTCCTCGGGGGAGGGGAGTGATGCCTAGCATTGTAGATAGAGTCTCGTAAGATCTCAATGCCTTAAGAATTTACCCGTTCTATCTCAAGTTCCTACCATATAGGTTTGGTCTTCTCGCAGGCAAATGAAAGATGATCAACAGTCTCGTCAACTCCTTCGAAAAGTAGAAACAATCATTTCCTCCCACAACAAGCCTAGAACTACGGTCTCTCGTCAAGATACACCCCCTTCGCATCAGCCATATGAAAATGTTGATGCGAGTTGGCACCTTGAGTTCCCATAGCTCGCAATCATGGAAAATTTGTTCAGGTGTCATTGCTGTTTGTCGTTTCACATACTTGTAGGCTCGTCTCACAGAGAAATCCTCCTCCCTCCAAATCCACTGATCCCTACCTCCGCTTGGCTATCCACTTGATTAAGAGACTCAAGGAGCTCCAAAAGATATTCCATATGTTTATAAGAGTGATTGGTTAGAAAAGAGGGCATCCACATTCTGTTCGCCCAACAGTCTGCTACCGAGGCTTTGTGGTCATCAGACAGAGTAAAAGGTGCGAGAATCTTGATGCTAAAGCACCATCATCTGTCCAATTGTCCATCTGGAAGGTGAAAGAATGATCATCCCCAAGAATCAGGCAAAAATATGCATGGAATAAAGAGCAAACACCTTTCCAAAAAGCCGAGATGGCAGAAGAAGGGCGATTATCAACATAAAGTCTTCACCTCTGATCCTTGCAATCCACTTTAGAAGAATAGCTTTGTTTATAGTTTCAAAATGGGATAAACCGAGGCCTCCATCTACCTTAGGAAGCATGACTGTATCCCGATCCACCAATTGGATACTCGAGCTATCTAGGCCAACATAAAAATGACGAAGCCTTCTCCCACTTTAAGTGTGTCAACTACATGAATTCTTTCTCAAATCCATATTGAAAGATCTGAATATGTTTTACGCTAGCTGTTAGCTACCTATAGCAACCTCACAAGAGGGATTTGAACTTTGGTCTTTTGGATGGCAGACACACTGCACTGCCACCAGACCATTGAAGTGGTTCCTCAAAGAAATCTTTGTATAACCAACTCAAAATGATGATGTACACCAACTGAATGAAGTCTCGATGACAAAAAAATTGGGATTACATCCATCGCCTAGATTAAGCCTCATGAGCGACACAACACATGGAAGCACATAGTAGACTCCTTCAAGAAATTGGAGGACAAAGCAACACCGACATCTTACACCGAGAGTTGAAGAGAAATCCCATAAATAGAGCACAAAGTCATGCTTAACAAATTTGTGCCTCCTCCCCAAATTTGGGTCTTCTAGTTTGTCAGAAGCACATGACTCATTGCCTCCGTACAAGGTTCGAAATCTCAAATTCGATTTCGTTTCGGTTACCTCCAATACCGAAATTTCGCCGAAATTTCGGAAAATTTCGGTGGAAATGTCGGAAATGGCTCAAAAGCCATTTTTTTTCAATTTTATTGTAAATTATGATCTTCCAAGTTATTAGACTAATAAATAACTTATAAATACACAATTATTTCACACATATTGCTCATCTATACCCCTTATATTGTATATATCAGTCATATCGGTCATATCAGTCATATTGTAGAATATGTTAGATATTGCAAATGGAGTTAATCTGAGTATTTCAAACAATGAAACAATAGATATACACTTATAGGCTTATAGCATACATATCAATCACTTTACCATCTATGACTATGACGGTATGTCACACATCATATCGAACATATCGTTGTTAATACTTAATACTTAATAACAGAGTAATAGTCTTACAAGTTACAACAAGTGAAAATACATATATTTCATGTAGAGTAATAAAAACATGCACATGAAGAACCAAGAGTTCTGTGGTGGATCTGAATCGCCCCCCCTTCATTGTTGTCTCTCATAACGCATCGCAGATTCAATGAACTTGCAGTAGTTCTCCCATGTCATGTACGAGTACATGGCCTTGTAATCCATCACATACTACTTGTATTGGTGGTCATCGATGCCTATGAGTATCCCGAGACGAGGATAAGGAGCACTAAATCCGATGTCACAAGTGGCACGACGAGGCTGCAAACTATTGGCTTGAGATCCTCGAGACGACGACGACGTAGTAGGAGAAGAACTCTGCGGAGGAGGAGGAGGAACTGACGTGTATTCAGGGAAGAAACCATAACTGTCACCCCCAAAGAAGCTGCCCTGGTTCTGCTCAGGTTGGTTACCTTGGTAGTTCTCACCGCTGTAGCTACTGTATCCCCCATACCCACTGTAACCATATGAATATGATGGAGGTGCATACGCTTGAGGAGGAGGAGGAGGTCCTGGAGGAGGAGCATGAAAGTATTCCAAGAAGACTTCAAATGATCTCTCATTGTGCGACGATCCATATCTGCCTAAAGGACTTGGTGTTCCTCCACGATATGGGCTGTCAATGTCCATGCAGCTCAAGGAACCTACAGATGATATCAATTCATCCATGTATCTGTCGGTTGGATGATGGCCACGGCCGTACTCGTAATCAATAGGCCTGGACTCGGACTTGGAACAAACTGTCCATGTGTGTTCCTCTGTCGCTCCATATATTCACGTCCTGCATGTAGTCCTTCCTCAAATCTTGTATCTTATGGTCCACGACCACCCCCTCCTGACCCACCTGAGTATGTTTCCCCACCATCACCAGGTCCACCACGACCAACATCATCATCATCATCATCTCCACTGTCATCCTTTGACTTCGATTTGGATTTGGAGCTAGTGGAGAGAATTTCATCAACAACCGCATCAATCTCGGCCTCCAACCCTCCAAGAGGGTTTGTAATCCGTCCGGATCTTGCCAAATTGTCACCTACATTTACTCATATTTGCTGGCTTATATTCTCATTTGGTCTTCCACCTGGTTGATCAAGAACGGGAGCACCATTTGAATCCATCCACCTCTGGAGAATATTTTCATCAACATCGTCATCTTGCATCTTGAAAATGTATGTAAGATCAATAGGATCTGTGTAGTCTTTGTCTTGTCCCTCCCTTACATGTTTCAACTTCAACCTCAAGTTGTAATGCACGTAGACAAGATCATTGAGCTTATGTTCTCCCAACCTGTTCCGTCTCTTCGAATGGATCAAGTTGAATGTGCCCCAGTTCCTCTCACAACCACTAGCAGATGCGGTTTGAGACAACACTTTCACTTCCACATTTCGTAGGTTAGGAGCTTAAATCCCGTATAATAACCACCATTCGACTGCAAAAAATCAAAACGAGATAAATCAATAGTATGAATAAATGAACACACAATCAGTGTATTTATTTGTCTTCATCCTACCAGTAAGAGTATTGTCCCGTCCATTTACCGCAGTAATTCGACCTAAGGAACCCAAGGCAACCCGGAAATACTTAACCTGCACACATAGGTTTAAGTCATAAATTGTTACATAATATTCTTAAAGAATATTTTTGTGTCCTAATCTAGCTTCAAATTCAGGATTACCTCGTTCATGCACAAGGTCTGTAACTTCTCATCCTTGATGAGCTTCTCCACCATAATTTGTACAACTGCTAGAAGGTCAGCATTTGTACCAAGTCCATTCTTATACTGGTACTTAAGATTGAAGTAATAAGCTGGACACAAAGTCACAAACAAGCACAATTCTCATATTCTAAAGATCTATAAAAATTTAAAAAATGAAACAAATTATATTATTACATAATACATACCGGCCTTGTGAAGAGGATGTCAGAGCATCTTGAACCAACGCTGTCTATGATGTCCAACCATGCTTTGGATCCTTTTCCAACCGCTTCTCTGACCTTCTCTCTCATGCATCGCATTGCCTCGTAGATCACTCCCATGGTGGGCTTCTTATCACCATCCACGATCCGCAATGCAGAAACAACTGGATCCATGATCCTCGTGACCTGAGTCATGTCATCCCAAAAGTGGAGATCATTAATCAATGTCTCCACTTTCCATCCTCCCTCAGTCCGAGCTTCAGGTATCTCCTTCAGTCCGAGCTTCAGGTATCTCTCATCCACGATCCGCAATGCATAAACAACTGGATCCATGATCCTCGTGACCCGAGTCATGTCATCCCAAAAGTGAAGATCATTGATCAATGTCTCCACTTTCCGTCCTCCTTCAGTCCGAGCTTCAGTTATCTCGAACCATTCACCCTGGCAACACACGGTTTTCAACCACGTCTTTTGTTGTTTGAGGCTTTGCAACGGTACAAAATTGGTTGCAAAGCATGTGATGCCAGACCTCACCAGCTCACCATTGCACATCCGCCTCATCAATGCCAGCACTTTACCGTGGTTGTAAATGAATATGGTGATCGTTCTTGCTTGCTCCACCCCCTTGAGACGAGCTTCCTCTTGCGGAAATCCTTTATAATTAAATCAATGCAATGTGCATCACGCGGTCTCCAAAAAATACCATAGCTGCTAAACTTCATTATTGTTTCGCCCGCTTTCTTGAAGTTGCTGCCATTATCCATCACAATCTGGACAATGTGATCTTTCGCAACCTCTTTAATGACGTCCTTCATCAACTTCAGCAGGTACTTGTGGTCCTTCACATGATCAGATGCATCAACAGATTTCAAAAAGATTTTCTTCCCATCGCAGTAAACAAGGAAGTTGATGATCTGCTTTCTCGTGTAGCTCGTTCACCCATCGCACATCAATGTCACCCCGTACTTTGACCATCTCCTGCTCAACTCGGCGATGTACTCATTCATCTCCTCCTTCTCCATCCCATATTTTTGTTCATTATCTCGTAGGATGTAGGAGCCTTCGCTCCCATCCCCGCTGCAACGATCTCATCAATGGCATGCTGCAGAAATGGCCTGCTAGTAATGTTGGCAGGAATGCTCTCCCCAAAGAAGAGCTTGCTGATGGCCTTTCCTACCCTTTCTCGTGCATTGATGAACATATCCTTCACCATTTTCTGCCTCGGATCCTTGCTTGCCTTGTATTGCATGGATCCACTCCTCGTCAAGAAGGGCTCAATTCCTTTCCCCTTGTGTTTTTTGGTGGGTGGTGGTACTGGTGTACCTCCAGAACCACTCCCACTGTCACCTGCACCATAGAATCCGCCCCGTGCACCACCGAGTTCTCTCCTCTCGAACTCACTCCTCATTGATTCTTTTGTTGCCCTTCTGTATGCCCTCTTCTCCGCTGTAGTCCGAATGTCAGCGGGGTGGACAAAGTCATTGTCGTCTGAATCTGAGAGGATGTTGAATTCTTTCTCAAACATGAACTCTTTCAATTGGTCATCCCTTCTTACCCTCTCTGTATCCCTTTCCTTCTTGCAGTTTTCTTGCATCTTATCCTCGATCGGAGCACACCAACTTTCATGTTGATTGCATCATTCCGAATATGATCTTTAATTATATGTTAACACATCCACCTTAGCATTTTTATTTCTGCTATTGCCATTCACTGCACATGTTTATGATTCATAGGCCAAAATTCAGATCCATAGCGCATAGCAGGTCTCACGACTACTTTGTGAAACTTTCCTTTGATTTTTAAAGGAATTTTCTTATCACATAGAACAATCGGGGCTCCTCTCTTCTTTAACAACCTGTATTTATTCTAATAGTAACATCTCCATCAATTTCCCCATCATGTTGCAAAATAGATCTCAAGTATGTAAAAGAACATCTCTTTTGAATGTTATCGTCACCAATCTTCACCTCGATTCCTTCACCATTGCTTCCATCAAAAGCGCACTCCATATATTCAGTCTTAGTCCTACTTATATGAAATCCTTTAGTCTCTAAAGCATTTCTCCAAACCTCAAGCTTCTCACTTACTCCATAACTAGTCTCATCAATCAACACAATATCATCAATGCATATATACACCAAGGTATCTCATCCTGAATGTGACTAGTCAACTCGTCCATAATCAAAGAAAAAAGGAATGGACTCAAAGTTGAACCTTGATGCAGACCAATGTTGATGTCAAAATAGTCGGTCTTCATAGATTGGATCCTTACACAAGATGAAACCCTATCATATATATCCTTTATGAGGTTAATGTATAAGACATGTACTTGTCTCTTCTTTAAAACTCTTAACAATATCTTCTGTGGGACATAGTCACAAGCATTCTCCAAATTAATAAAATCACATGGTGATTCTTCCTTTTAGCTTTATAAATATCCATTGTTCTCCTCAGCAAGTAGATGGCTTCAATAATTGAGCGACTTGGCATGAATCCAAATCGGTTTTATTTTACTTTGGAAACTTGCTTCAACCTTCTTTCGGTCACATGTTCTCAAATTTTCATAGTATGACTCATCAGCTTGATACCTCTGTAATTCGTACAATTTTGAATGTCTCCTTTGTTCTTATAAACATGCGTTACGATGCTTCTCTCTAATATTCATGCATTTTCTTGCTTTGCCTTATAACATCGAGTAAATTTGTAAGTCAAGCCAAACCACGCTCACTTAGAACTCTCCCAGGTTTCATAACCTTCAAAGCTACCTCTACTTCCTTCCTTTGTGTTCGTCTATATCTTGGACGATTCAAGTAACTTTCACTACTATCTAGATCTCCCAAAGTGATCTCTCTATTTCCTTCCCTAATGAAAAGCTTATGGAAATACCGTTTCCATCTAGTTTCCACATCCTTCTGAATAACAAGCATGCGCCCTTCCTCATCCTGATTGCATCTCACTTGAGAAAGGTCTTTGGTCTTTCTTTCTCTTGCTTTGACCAACCTGAATATATCCTTCTGGCCCTCCTTAGAGTCAAGATTTGTATACAAAACTTCATAAGCTTTTGACTTAGCTTTGCTTACAACCTTTTTTTCTTCCTTCTTCGCTATTTTGTAGTTTCTGACAGTTTCTTTGTTCTATCCCTAGATATAGCTTTAAAGCATGCTCTTTTAATTTTGAGATTCTCTTGCACCCCTCCACTCCACCACCAAGCCTCCTTTTGGCCTAGGGCTCCTCCGTTTGACTCGTCTAGCATATCTTTGGCTACCCTTCGGATACAAGATGCTACCGCCTCCCACATCTCGTTTGCACTTCTGTTACAATCCCAAGATAAATCTTTTAAAACCTTCTCCCTGAAGCTTGATTGCTTTAATTAGAGACTACCATCTAGTTCTAATGATCTTGGAAACCCTTACTTTCTTTAATAACCCTTTTATTTGCACATCCATGACTAGCAAGCGATGTTGGGTTGTCAACCTCTCTTGTGGAATTACTTTCAGTCTTTGCAACACAACCGATCTCTTCTCCTCAATGCAAAATAATCTATCTGTGTTCTAGTCGGGCCACTCTTATAAGTAATTAAATGCTCATCCTCTTCTTAAAGAGAGTGTTTGCTATAAAAAGGTCATAGAAAATGGCGAAGCCTTCTCCTACAATAAGCAGGCTTGGCTACATGGATTCTTGCTTAAATCCATGTTGAAAAATTCAACATTTTTTTACGTTGGATGTTGACTGCCTAACACAATGAAAAGATCATAAGCCGTTACAAAATCCAGAATGACTTTTCCCTCTTCATTTTTTTCCTCGAAACCATGACCTCCATGAACACTGCATTCCCTGAAGCATCCTTTCCCACATGTCATTAAGATCTCCACCTAGGTAAATCATCTCTTTGTGGGATTCCTTGCATAATCTTATCCAAATCCTCCCAAAAATCTTGTTTAATCCTTCCATCTAAATCAATTTGCAGTGCACAAACTGAGATGATATTCAGAATTTCTTCTTTGAGCACCAGTTTTAGCAAAATAATCCGATCTTCGAATCTTTGCACCTTAAACCACACTATCGTTCAAATACTTGTGAACAACCACTCCAACACCATTTCTGCCCTTATCTTTACCTAAATACCAAAGTTTAAAGCATGTCTTCTCGATCTCCCTTGCTTTCTCTCCAACCCATTTTGTCTCTTGGAGACATAATATATGAATCTTCCTTCTTTCCATGGTATCTATTGTCTCCATTGATTTGCCAGTCAAAGTGCCAATATTCTAAATACCTATCCGTAACTTCCTTTGCAACCTCTTTTGGACTAACTTCTTTAGTCACATGCATACATCATGCGAGAACCCTTGTATTTTGGATTGCATCTGGGCGACGGTGCATGAGAACTAGCTTATTTAACCACATGCGTTCTTCATGCGAGAACCCTTGCAAATTTTGTACTACATCCATAGAACGATTTAACGACCCTTCCCAACTTCTCATTGCACATGGGCAATGCAATGAGTTGTTATTAGGGCCCCAATGAAATCTAATTGTTTGCTTAAATCCATGTTAAAAAGATCCGAACTATTTTGAAACGAATTCCTAAATAATATTATTAAAAAGAACACTATTTAGGAATTTATCTCTTTTGCATTGGCTGTTGGTTACCTAGCATGCAACCCTCATCATTTACCCTGCCAACAACAAGTCGGAAACTAAAATGCGTACCTTCGACGGTCGTTTTCCGGATTCCCCCTCCTGTCAAAATCACTGATTTTGGGATGCTTCACGTGAAACACACATGAACACGGTGATGACTGCGATGCCCTCTTCGATTTTGCGTGCTCGGATCACTGATCGGAGGTTGGTGGCGGTGAAGCTCCGGTGTGCTCTCCGGTGGTGCTCTGATAAATGGTATATAGGCTCGGTTCACGACTCAAAATACGTAAACGATTGTATTTTACACAACTTTCGCATAATGTTCTTGGACTCGTTGGAAATGTCTCCAAGAGTATTACGAGATAGTGTGATCATTTGCCCAATTTGGATACTGGATCATGTCGGAATTTAAGATTTAATGTTTTTGATACTTTCGGATTTCACAGAATCGATTTAAAGATTAGAGATGATAACACTCAGAAGAAAGATTTAGATATACGGGGATCTATTTTGCAATATCATGGGGAAATCTATGGAGTTGTTATTCATAAAATAAATGCATGTTGGCTAAAGTGGAGAGGAGCCTCTACTGCTCTATGCGATAAGATTGTTCCTTTGAAAATCAAAGGAAAGTATTAAATAGTAGCTGTGAGATCTGCTATGCTCTATGGATCTGAATGTTAGCATGCGAACCATAGACATGTGCAGAGAATGACATTAACATAAATGAAAATGTTAAGGTGAATGTGGGGTTATAGTATACACAAAAAGAGCGGATTCAGACTGATGCGATCAGAAGGAAAGTTGGTGTATCTTCGATAGAGGTTAAGATGAGAGAAAATCACTTAAGATAGTTTGACCATTTGCAAAGGAGGTCGCTTGATGCAATTAGGAGATGCGAGATTTGTGACGTTGAGCCGACTAAGAGAGGGCAAGGAAGGCCCTAGAAGTGTTGGAATGAGACTATCCGAATGCATCTCAGGTATTTGGATCTAAGTCTGAGAATGGCCCAAGATATATCTGAATGGAGGCAAAAAATCCATGTGGCCGACCCTACTTAATGTGGAAAAAAGCTTTGTTGTTATTGTTACTACAGCAGCCATGGTCCTGATCTTTGTAAATCTGATATTAAACATGTGAATACATGAGGTTTTTGGGTGTAGGCCTCAATGGCGAGCACCCTTTTTCATTTCAAAGTGTTTGTATTGTTGTTATGAAAATGTGGCATATCTTGACTTCAATGTGATTTGGCCAGATGCGTCTTTTGTGGTGTGTCCCACCACGGGACCTCGCCCTCTTTTCCATAAAAAAAGCTTAAGATATTTTCAGGATATGTTGTGCATAATGCCCACAGCCCTGCACGAGTCTATTTTGTGGGAGGGTATGCTGCAAACTTTTGGGATCACTGTGCTTAAGAAACATATTTAGCAGTTTGAGGGAGAGTCTTTACTACGTAGATTAGCATGACAGATGGACCTTGAGCTAGAATGCATCGAAACTATGTTTATGAATTTAGCCCGTCTTTTTCCGGATTATGGCTGTCGTTGGTGCGTATGCTTGAAGAGAACTTGCTTGCTTATGCTTAAATCTTGAACATGTTTACTGTGTGGAGTTGGAATGGGTTAGATTTCATTGAAATTTAACTGAGCCGCTCACACTTGGTTTAATTTAAGATAATGATGGATTACTAATCCCATGTCCAAAAAATACTTGTGTCTTATATTTCCACATTAAGTCTTCTATTTGCGTTTCACTTGAGTTTTTGTATAGCCAGTTATACCAGCTGTTCATGGGGCCGAGTCAATTTCCTGCTATAGAGTTGATACTAAATTTTCTTGATAAAGTGACGCTGATTGCTTCCTAAAAATGACGCTAATTGCATTTGGTCCCATGACACTGATCACAATTTTCTATTAGATTTATAGAACACCCACCCTTTTCTGCCGATATTTCTGTCAGAAGGTTTTGGAAAATCCACGTGAACCATTTTATTGATATCGATTGACAGCTCACTGCTGCCATAAAGTCATGGAGACACCCTTTTCTGCTGGATTATTTAATGCGTTAAAATGTTGATGGTTTGTTGTCACTGAAGGAAAAACTGTGCTTTATGCAAGTCTGTTGGCTCTCTTTTTTTGCAGAGGAACTTTGTTGAAAGCATGGCCGGCTATTCGATATTGTGCTACCTTTTGCAGGTAATAGGCATTAGCTTTTCATTTTCATTTGCATGGACGCCGTATTCTTTTTTTAATTATATTTATGATGCATGTGATGTGTTTGCAGGTAAAGGATCGCCACAATGGAAATCTGTTGCTTGATGAGGAGGGGCACATTATTCACATCGATTTTGGTTTCATATTGTCTAATTCTCCCGGAGGTGTAAATTTTGAAAGTGCACCTTTCAAGTTGACAAGAGAGCTTCTTGAGGTAATACTTAGTTGCAGGGTTACACTAGGGATAACCTGCCAGTATTTTATTGAATTCAGAGGGTTAACTCAGGAGTAACCCATCAGCTAAACATGTTGGCATGTAAACTTTTGAAGGTTATGGATTCTGACGCTGAAGGAACTCCCAGTGATTTCTTTGACTATTTCAAGGCAGTACGCCATTTCTTCCTGCTTATATTTGTCTTGGTAAACAACCACTTTTGAAAAATATTTTGCCGGTTGTGCTTTTCACTTATGCAGTGGCTGTGCATACAAGGTTTCCTAACATGCCGCAAGCATGCTGAGCGCATCATCCTTTTGGTTGAGATGCTGCAGGTTTTCCTATTTTTTCACTTCAAAAGTTCCTGTTCAGGATATTAATTGTTGTAAAACCTTCAGCTAATTTGAAGCGATTCAGCTAACTCAAAGTGATTTTTTAAATCTTCCTAATTCGGTAGTGGCAATTGTTGGATTGTCAGACATCAAGCAATATATACATTATAAAATATGTGCAAAAAAGGAATGTATCGTGTTGTGCAATGGATCATAACAAGGCTAGGGTCAAAAATCAGCTAGCCATCAATTCTAGATTAAGCAGACAATGAAGGTTTAACAAGTTTACAAAGTTGCAGAGGGTACATTCTCGATGGATTCTATAGTATGGTTTCTTCTTGGGCTTAGATGTAGGTTTGCATGATGGTTCTCCGTCACGGTTGAGTCCACATAGGTTGTGTTGAGATTGTTGAGATAATTATGGTAGTTGTTGAGATAATTATGTTAGTTTTCTATTTTTGGTATGTCTCTCTTATGTAATTAACCCTGGGCTTTTCTCCTATATAAGAGAGCCCTAGGGTCTCTTCTATCGTATGAAAAACGTTTCTCCCAACATGGTATCAAAGCAACGGTCCTAGACCGGGGTTCCCGTATCCCACCTAAAACCCTAACCCCCCCTCCTGCCTCCTCTCGGCGCCGCCGCAGCCCAGCTAGGGCCCTCCCCCCGCCGACCGCTGCTGCCCTAAGGCGGTCCAGCCCTTCTGCGCCGCTGCCTGGATTTTCCCCAGCCACCTGCGCCGCCGCCAGGGCCTCTCCAGCCTCCTGCGCCGCCGCCTGGGTCGACCCCTGCCATCTCGAGGTGCCGCAAAAGCCCCCCCGCCATCCTGTGCTCGGCTGGGTGTCTAGCAAGTGCCGAGTGCGCTCCGGTTGACTTCCCGTGATCTGAAACTGGTATTCCAGCCTCTGTTTTGCAACCTATTGGTCTGATTTTGGTTGTCGGTGGTGTTTTTGGTCTTCCATATCACTTCTTAACGCCACTAGACCTTAATAAACTGCATAGGAATGGTTGTATAAGTCTACATATACAACCACTCATCTTCATGCTTGTGTAGACATTATTCGGTTGATCTACTCCTCAGTTGTCCGAGGTTCATTTCAATGATACAATGTCCGACATTAAAAGTGACGTGTTCTCTTCTTCTGGTGCATTCAAAGGACCTGCACCAATAGTCAAGATGGATGGGACTAATTATGAACTATGGTCCATGCAGTTTCACACTCTTATGCAGTGCCACAACAAAGAACACATTATCACCGAATCCGAACATGCGGACAAAACTGGGACCAATGCTTCGTGAAAGCAAGATGATGCTTATGCTCGTATTTGGCTCTCCGGGACGCTCACCACGAAGATTGCCAACGATATTGTCAACCAACCCACCGCAAAGGCTATGTGGGATATTTTAGCAGCCACATATGGGCAAGCCAAGAATGAGAGCAAGATTCTTCAGTTACAGTTTGACATTTTCTCGACCAAACAGAATGGTCACCCGCTTCATGTGCATTTTTCTCATCTTCGCGGCATGTTTGAACATCTACACAGCTTCATGCCTATCACTGCCAGCACCGAGCAACAACAACAGTATCGGAACGCCACTATGACAGGAGTGTTTCTATCCTCTCTTGATTCCGCATATGATGCAGCATGTACACAACTTCTAACAGCAGAGACGATACCCCCTATGGAAGAAGTATACAAGTGACTCAGTCGGATTACCACTACTCCCACTACTGTCGCTCCGAATCCTTCCGCTATGGCCGTCTCACGGGGAAGGGGAGGATCTTCCCAGTTTCGAGGATGTGGTCTTCGTGGTCGTGGTGGTGGCCGTCAACATGGCTGTTGCAAAAGTCGGCCGACTAGTCGGCCCGACTATGCGACTCGGGGGGATGGCCGATTCGAATAGACTAAATCGGGCTCTAGTCGGTTGAGCCCGATTAGTCGGGCGCCTAGTCGGTCTAGTCGGCCGCTTAGGCGGGCGATTTTTACATAGAAGATCCGATCCGGGTTTTGAAATATAGGGTTACTGTTAGACAGTAACCCTTCACGCAAGACAGAACCTTTCAACGCAACCCCCCCCCCCCCCCACAACCCCCCCCCCCCCACGCGACTCCTGTGCGTGATAACCCTACCCTCGCCGGTGCCGCCCCTAGCGCATCGCCGCTCCCAGCGCTTCGTCGCCTCCGGTACTGCCCCCTTGTTCTAGGCTCCAGCAGGTAAAGGTTAGGTTTTTTTTGGCTTTTATTTCCTCTTGTTTTTAGGTTGATGATGTTAAAGTTAAATGTTAATATGTTATTGTTAGCAAACAACAATGTTAGGTTATGTATGTTTTCTTCAAATTTTTTTGTTTTTGTTTAGGTTGATCTTAGATGTTATAGCTTTGATTTGCTTAGGTTAATGATGTTGAACATTTGCTAGTGTTATGTACCAAACATTTTGAATGTTTGATCTTAACTTCCTTCATTTTTCCTTCTCTTGCTATAATTTCTTAAGTTCTTGAAAATATTAAATTTGCTAAAATTATGAAGATAAATGATAGTATATATATATATATTAAAATTTGATTTATATATTAAAAATAATTAAAAAATCAAAACCGACTAATGCCTGACTAAATCCGATTACTCTCCCGACTGCCGATTAATCCTTAGTCAGTGACCTTGTCGACCGAGTACCGACTGCCGACTTCTGCAACCTTGCCCATGTTCTTATTGCCATCGTCCTGGTCACTCTGAGGAGACATGCTTTCAGAAGCATGGATATCCAGCCTCTGCAAGGGTTGCTAAACAGACAGAATCTACCTTGGCTCCATCCCAGGATGCTCGCCTGGATGATATTGTTTCTAACCTTCGCGAGATGATGTCCGCTCCCATTATTCCGGCTGCGACTTCCTCTGATGCTGCAGCTACTGCCAAAGCCTCGTCTAGCTCCTCAGGTAGTACTTATGCTCTTACGAGTTGTAGCAGCTCTGATTTGACTGATTGGATTGTGGATTCGGGAGCATCTCATCATATGTGTGGAGATCGAGCACAGTTTACTTCCTACAACCCGATTGCCTCTGGTCGATTCGTGGTGATTGCTAATGGAGTTCGACTACCTATTGTTGGTCAGGGGGAGATTGTTCTAGCTCATTCTTTTCATTTGCAGAACGTTTTACATGCTCCAGCCTTTCAGATGAATCTTTTGTCTATTAGTCAAATTACAAAAGATTTACATTGTCGTGCCATATTTGATCCATCTTCCCTTGTGTTTCAGGACATACTGATGGGCAGGGTGATTGGATGTGGTGGCCGTGAGCAGCGAGGATTGTACAAGCTTACCATACCATTTCATGCTGGGATCGTTACTATTCCTTCTGGATCTGTTTCACCGTTCATGTGGCATCTACGCTTTGGACATCTTCCTCTTCAGAAGATGTGTCATGTTCTACCTCAATTATCTACTCGTACTACCTTGGAGTGTGAAGCCTGTCAGCTTGGAAAGCACCATCGCTCTTCATTTCCGTCTCGTCAGAGTCGTGACCGTAGTCAGTTGTTTGAGTTATTTCATTTTGATATTTGGGGTCCTAGTCGTGTTCCTGATCATCAGGGACATTGTTTTTATTTGATTGCTGTTGATGATTACTCTAGACTATCTTGGGTGTTTTTGTTAAAACATAAGTCTGAAGCTGGTGGTCTAATCAAGTCTTTCCTTCTTGAGGTCAAAAACATTTTCTCCGCTAATGTTAAAATTATTCTTACGGATAATGCCTTGGAATTCTCTACCTTACAATTATCTGCATTTCTCAGATCTATTGATATTATTCATCAGACCTCTTGTTTTCATACGTCACAGCAGAATGGTGTAGCTGAACGCAAACACCATCACCTTCTAGACGTCACACGGACGCTTTTGATTCAGAGTCGAGCTCCCCATTCTTTCTGGGGAGATGCTGTTCTTACAGCCTGTTACTTAATAAACAGGATGCCTTCCACCATGCTAGGAGAAAAGGTTCCCTTCTTGATTGTGTTTCCCGAGAAGGACCTATTTTCTCTCACTCCCAGAGTTTTTGGTTGTGTCGCCTTTTGTCCACAATTTTGCTCCTGGTCGTGACAAGCTCTCACCCAGAGCGGTCAAATGTGTTTTTGTTGGATATTCTCGTACCCAAAAAGGGTATCGTTGTTTTGATCCTGTAGGACGGAGATATTATGTGAGTGCTGATGTCACATTTTTTGAGTCTATTATGTATTTTTCTCCTACATGTGACAGATTGTCCAATGGTAGTTCTAAAGAAGATGTGGTTGTTCCTCCACCACCTCCTTCTCCTCCAACTCTGCCTACTCCACCACAAATCTCTCCACCTCCATCTCCATCTCCATCTCCATCTCCATCTCCACCTCCACCTCCACCTCCACCTCAATTCTTGCCATGTGTTTACACTCGTAGGTCTTCTACTCACCCCGCTGCTCATATGCCCTCTACATCATCCAACACGCCTCAGGTATGTCATGAACATATTATTTCATCTGATGGTCTTTTGGATGGATCACAGACTGAGACAGTTATACAGAACAATGTGGATGATGACCTGGAGGTTCCCATTGCTTTGAGGAATCCTCGTCGTCAGTGTGCTACTTACCCTCTTGCTGCACATGTTAGTTTGGATCATCTTTCAGAAGAGTACATGCGCTTTGTTGTGGTACTATCTACAATTACTGTCCCACGAACATATCAGGAGGCGTTACAGGACAATAGGAGGCGTATGGCCATGGAAGAGGAGATGGCAGCCTTGCAGTCGCGGGGTACATGGAGTCTTGTGCCTGCTCCTTTGGGTGCCTCCGTAGTCAGCTGCAAGTGGGTATTTACAGTCAAGCACAAAGCAGATGGCAGTGTGGATCGCTACAAGGCGAGACTTGTGGCACATGGGTTCACCCAAACCTATGGGGTGGACTACCAGGATACCTTTTCCCCAGTAGCCCGATACTCAACGCTTCGTATCCTTCTGTCAGTTGCAGCTTCCAAGGATTGGCCTCTTTATCAGCTTGATGTGAAGAATGCATTCCTATATGGGGATCTACAGGAGGAAGTTTATATGCAGCAACCACCAAGGTTTGCTACTGAGGGGGAGTCCCAGAAGGTATGCAGGCTCCATAAGGCGATTTATGGCCTTAAGCAGAGCCCTAGAGCTTGGTACCAGAAGCTATCGAAGCTAATAGAGCAACAGGGGTTTGTACGGTCTACTGCAGATCATTCACTTTTTGTCCAGAAGACACAGAGAGGTACCGTTGCTATTCTTGTCTATGTAGATGATATCATTGTCACAGGGGATGATGGGCAGGGCATTTAGACTGCCAAGGAATTCCTTGGTACGCAGTTTGTGACCAAGGATCTTGGCACTCTTCGATACTTTCTTGGACTGGAGTTTGCAAGGAATCAGCGTGGTCTTGTGATGACCCAGAGAAAGTTTGTGATGGATCTGCTTTCTGAGACAGGTATGACAGAATGCAAACCTGCTACTACTCCTATGGATCCAGATGTGAGATTGTATGATGATGACACTGAAGAGTTTGACAGCAGGAGATACAGAGAGCTTGTTGGGAAGCTCTTATATGCCACCATCACCAGATCAGATATTTGCTTTGCAGTGTGCAAAGTTAGCCAGCTCATGAAGCAACCCAGGAAGGTGCATATGGATGCAGTTCAGATGATTTTGAGGTATCTGAAGAACTCACCTGGTACTGGTCTTATCTTCAGTAGGGATACATCCGTTGAGGTGACTGCATGTGCAGATGTAGATTATGCAGGGTGCCCCAAAGACAGGAAGTCTACTTCTGGCTTTGCTGATGGAAAAGCAAGAAGCAGACAGTGGTTGCAAGATCCAGTGCAGAATCTGAATACAGGGACATGGCACAGGGAAGTGCAGAGATGATGTGGGTTAGATCCGTATTGACGGACCTTGCTGTTGAGGTTCCTCTTCCTATGCAGTTGTTATGTGATAATCAAGCAGCTCTGTTTATTGCCAATAATCCTGCTTTCCATGAACGAACTAAACATATAGAGGTGGATTGCCATTACACTAGATACATGATTCAGAAAGGTCTCATATCCACCACTCATGTTTCTACTGGAGATCAGACAGCTGATATCTTCACCAAGGCACTTACTAGAGGTCCTTTCCAGAAGTGTTGTACCAAGCTGAGCATGATAGATATCTATGCTCCAACTTGAGGGGGAGTGTTGAGATTGTTGAGATAATTATGGTAGTTGTTGAGATAATTATATTAGTTTTTTATTTTTGGTATGTCTCATATGTAATTAACCCAGTTCTTATGTAGACTCAGTCTTGTTAGTAACAGTTCTTTGAGAATAGCTACCATTAACCCAAAATCTATTTTTTATGCCTTTGGTGTCCAGGGCGTCATTTGTGCTTTGTGAATATTCAATCTATCTTTTATACCTTTTATCATCTATTGATGCCACTTTGCCTCAACACCTTTTCCTGATTATTATTACGAAATCATTTATTTCCCCGTGGTAATAAATCCACCTTAGTTTTTTTAGTTTTGACCACGAAATTTCATCTTCTGTCTGCCTCAATTTACGGTTTCAAAGAGCAGAGAAATTATTCCTTGAAGGTTCAAGTAAATCAGTTCTTTGCAGCTACATGTCCACATAAGAATATCCTTTTCAGATACAAACATCATTTACATGTTAAAAAAATTCTATTTTTAGTTTCGACCTTGCCAACTTGGGCAGTATAAGTTTTAGTTTCTATTTTTAATTTCGACAAGCATTTAATGTGGGAAAATGCTTTGTTGTTGTTATTAGGTTTGACCTTTGATGTATAATAGCCTCTTTATTAACTCATTGCAGAATGTAACCCTGGAAATCTTATTTCATTCAACTTTAATTCTAATTGCACACCTTACTGTTTTCTGATGGTCAAATCCATCTCTCAATCGTACATCCGGAACATCCTGGCACTTCAATATTCTCAAGCACCAGTTACCCTCACTTTTCTTGCACCCCAACACGTGCAGAGATGCATGCTCACTGATTTCAATTTGATGAAAAATACTTACATGTGCCAAACTACAAATAGCTTGCGAGTGAGAAGATTTGAGGCAGAAGCTTTGTGCCATTATTACTCAACATACAGTCCTCAGAAAAATGCAGTTTTTCGTACCAATCTGTTCATATGCTTTATGCTGTCAAACTACAAATTCTATTCGATATCTCAGAAGTTTGGAGAGGCACTGATTGAAAATTATTCCCTAAACCCGAGCAATTATTCTTCGATAAATATTTAATCTCCACTAATGGTGAAGCCTTCTCTCATTTTAAGTAAGGTGAGCTACATGGTCTTATCAAATTCATGTTGAAAGATCCGGCTGTTTTTAATGCTAGTCATCAGCTACCTAATGCAATCATCCTCAAGAGGGTATTTGAACCTGGTCTTTTGGCTGGTAGGCACACTGCTCTACCACCAGACACGGTAGAATAAAATTTCTACCATCGGAATGGGTAGAATCTAATGGCCTCAAATTTCAGCGAAATTCGATCGAATTTCTGCCGAATATCGATATCCAGTCGAAATCGAAATTCGACCGAAATGATCGAAATGACCGAAATATGGGGGTCCTAGTACAAAAAATGACCGAAATGATCGAAATTTCGGTCGAAATTCCATCGAAATTCCATCGAAATTCTGTTTTGGTCGGTACCGAAATGGTGACCGAAACTGACATTTAAGGCCTTGGAATCTATAACTACTATCAGAATAAAAAAATTCTTCTGAAAATTAATATAAAATTAATAATTATTCCGTTCCTTTTTTCTTACGAAGAGCCATTTTACATCCAACACGTGAATCATGAAGTTTCGACTTTATTGAACATGTAGTCCTAGAGGTGGAGGATGAGAGGGCTCAAGTTGCCCATGATTTTCATAAGTATATGACACCTCTATTGTACAAATGGTAAGGCTTTGGTTGCTCAGAGTTACTCTAGCTTAAATATAAGAAGTTATTGTGAGAATCTATTACAGAGGAGGAGATTAAGGTTGCTTTTGAGGACTTCAAAGCGAGAGGGTTCACTAAGTTGGATGGTTTTACTTTCCTTTTGTTCATGGGATTTTGGGATGCATGCTGTTAGAAGTGCCATAAAAGGAACTTCTGAGGCTGATTACAAAGGAGGAGATTAATTTTGCTTTTGAAGTTTTCATAATAAGACACCAATAGAATGGTTTCTGCGATCTTTTCTGTGAGATTTTGGGATGTTGTGAATACAGACGTCATGCGTGCGGGTGCAGATGTGTTTGAGGCTTAACGTGTTATACTTCGTGTTGTTGAACATGGATATATCTTAGTAGGTGGGAGATTTCTGTGTAATCTCTATGTCTGATGCCTATTACTTGATCATGACAAAGATCTTAGCTATAACCTTGCATGAGTTTTGAATAGGGATGCAAACAGACGGATACCGATACATATATAGGTATTACCGTATCCTCATCCGTTTTTAAATACGAATACGGATGCGGGTATGGATATTGGTAGATAATAAAACTATCTTACCATATCCTTAAAAAACGGATATAGATGTAAAACATAGATTGATCGTATATGATAATGTTAGAAATACTATATAGAATCGACTTAAATATATACGAATTTGATGGAAAACACATGATATAAATTTACTAAATGTGTTTGTATCATAAAAATTATACAAATATGGTAAAAGAAGGTATAAAATTATGTTATATATCGTTAAAAATAAATCTATGGCTATATTTATATACGAAAACGGATATACCGATACGTATACGGATATTTACGGATATCAAAATGATATCCATATCTGTATCCATTTTGAATCAGATACAGATACGCATGTCAAAATTTGTATAAAACGAATACGGTGGCGGATTGAATACAGATATATCATAACCGTTTGCATCCTTAGTTTTGGATGAGATGTTGAGTGCAATGCAATTTGCTTTCATCCCGGACAAGGTTGCAAAAAGTGGTATGTGGTATTTAGTCGGTAGGGTCACTAATTACTGATTAAACGGTATGCAGGAGTTTAAACAGAAATTAAACGGGTATGCTGTTTTGCATTTTTAATTAATAGAAAATTATTACATATATATAATTCATAAAAAAGTATAAATAAATAAGAAAAATATAATCACATATACACAATATAGATCAAATATTGTTAAATTCATGAAACGTTTCATCCAAATGTCAAAATAGATAACATAAACAACTAGAATTATAGCCAAATGCCAAATAGATCACATAAACAATTACAATTCATAGCATGAATCCAAACAATTATGGATAATGGTGATTCTTTGGAGAAAGTAGATACATGTTCATAAAAGGCCATTTAAGGCTGTTCAAAAGACGGCTTAAGGCCGTTTAAATGATCGTTTAAGGCCGCTTATGCGGTCCACCCAAGGTTTTAAAAAGTTTAAGGCTTATTGAGGCATTTTTCCAGTATTGCCTCAAGGCGTATCGAGGCGTAAGCCTCACTTGTGAAAGAAAATTTTTCATAAAACATAATAATTAATCGTAATTACAATTTTCAAGTTCTAGAAATTAAATAGTTATGATTAAATACATAACTCCATGACATTTCAAGGCTAACATCATGATTTAAACATCCAAGTTGTTATATAACTCTCTTCTTTTTGAACTCTAAATATGTAAGGAGTCAAGTAAGCAACGTTCAGACAGATGGTTTTAGCATCCACATTGTATGCATGCTGGATAAAGAACAATAGTATGATTATGTCTACGTCCACGACCAAAGTCACAGCTATGACCAAAGTCACGAGCTCGCTCTCCATGGTAACTCTGACGTCCTATGTTCCCTTATGAGGCATAATGGCACGTTGTCTCCGCATATGGCATGGTGGGAGAATGCTCGACATGTGTCTTAAGTTCCTGCAGACGATCAAAGATGGTCTCAATAATGGACAGTGTATCGACGCAAAAATTGGTCCTTCACATGCTTGTATCATGGATGCAGTTCAGAAAGAAATCGGTAGACATGCCATTAAGTATGCTTTCCCACATGTTGATCAAAACATACAGGCTGAAAAATGAGGAGCTCCTCAAATTGGCTAGTAAGCAGCTTGTAGTACTTGATAAGACTTGAATCTTTTTGAGTACCGGACAAGATCCGCATATATATTGTTAACGAGAATGCGGAAGCGTACCAGAGATAAAGAATAAACATTAAGAAGATCGGGATTTTTACGTGGAACCTTTCTACCAACGGAATAGGATGAAACCACGGGAGAATGCCTCAAATGGTTGATGTGTTCATTGAACTTTCTCTCATTTGATACAATGGGTCTGAGGCTTAGCCCCCACTGACCCTCCAAGTCCCACAAATAGTAGATGCGGGACTAAACTACCAGATGTGGTAATTGGACCATAGTGGGATCCAATTATCCATCTACACAAGAGTGATGCATATACTCCAACACTTCCCCTCATGCTGGAGTATGCAATGCTCATCTTAAACAAATAGAAAGGAATCTCAAACTCACAATACAAGGCACTACGGATAATATCAACTCAATGCATACACACCTGTCGGTTGCTATCGAGGATGTTACTTCTCATGCCGTGCATGTGAGGAGGAATAATCGGGCTGGAGTGTGAGTCAAAACTGTGTCTCTTCATCGGAAAACATGTGCTCTGTACTGCACCTTTCATAGTAACTGAAACTAAATGAGTCTCCTTGTCGGAGTACTCTGGCCCGCCACATGTAGAAGACTGCGAATCATGTGGACAACTGCTCCATCTCTGAAGGACCGAACTGAAGAAGTCGTGGAAATATACTCGTTAGAGTCCAGGGTCGCTTGAGAATGGAGTCTAAAAGTCTCCTCATCGGAGAACTGAGTCTCTCCCATACTGGCTCAGAGAATGTGATCTCTACTATGGAGTCCCTATGAAACCACATGAAGACCCTAGCCCACAATGGCATAGAGAATGTGATCTCTAGTCCGGAGTCCCTATAGATCACATGAAAACTCTGAGACCAAAAACGAAGATGGGGACCACACAAGTGACAATCGCATACATGTACGAATCAAACTGAAGACTCGGAACCAATCTGAACATTGAGTCTGAATATAAACTGTAGAGTCTGAAATCTATCTTGGAGAATCTGAATTCGACCTGTAACTCTACACAATACTCCCCCTTTCTCCCGTACTCGTCGGAAAACAATGGCATCGATAAAGTTGGGAGAAGATAAGAAAATGGGGAGAACAAAAAAACCACATAAGCCAATCTCAAAAATTCGATTTTTTTCTTCTCACATTTTTTAAACATTTTTTCTCTCGGCTCTTCCTCTTCCTTTTTTTAAAGTGTACGGTTTTTTTTGTACGCACCTTTTTTTCAAAATAATCGACTTTGTGCCTGAAAGCTCCTCTCATTTTTTTAAAATCTGTTTGGCCCAATTCTGGGCCCAAACATCTCACCTCCTCCTCTTTTCTTTTCTCTCTCCTTGGCACAATTGGGCCCACCATCATGGCCCCCTGGTGGGAACCCTCACGAAAGACATCGCCCCCCGATGGGGACCTTGCTGTAGAGCGTTGGGGACTGGTGACAAGGGCTCCATCTCGTGATGCCACTGGAGCTCACCGCCTGGAGGATGAGCAACATCGCCGCCTGAGAGGAGGAACGGTAACGCTGTCGCCTGGAATTTGGAGAGCGGTGCAAGGAGAGCTTGCAACATCTTGGAAATGCCGCCTGGAGAGAGATGACGACGCAAGGGTATTGGGTGATGCTGGAAGGAGGTCTGTCGCCTGTAGCTTGAGGGAGGGGGCTCGCGCAACACGGAGCTGGAGATCTTACGAGAGGTGTCGCCACACCGCCTTGGATGCGGGTAAGATGCTGCAGTGTTGCCTGTTGATGGCATGAAGATTAGAAGTGCAGTCGCTGGAAGATCGCCTCTGCCTGGAGGATCTTCTTCTTCTTCGAAAGGGATACGCGCCATTGCCTGGAGCATATTCCCTAAGGAGTTTGCTATAGATTTAGGGTTCCCCGAAGGAACTTATTGCGCTGCCATCATCCATGCCTGGAGCCTGATGGCGCTCACATGAGCTGCCTGGAGGCCTAGGGTTTTTATCAAAATCCGATGCTATGGGCGAACATTTTCTCGATCTATATGCACGTGTATGGAAGATGTATGCAATGTGATTTCTTCTATTGAGCTTCTCAACTTGAACACAGACATGAACTTGGATTACACAATAATAAATCTGCATGAATCGATCTTTCGGAAATTTGTGATGGCTGAAAATTAGGGTTTCGAGAACCCCTAAAAGCTGAAAAATGAACTTGACGATCTTGAACAATGAATAAATATTCTTCAACAATAAATCTTCAAAATTTACCAAGAACGATCTGCTCTCTGATACCATGTTAGAAAACGAGATTGCGGAAGCGTAATCAGAGATAAAGAATAAACATTAAGAAGATCGGGATTTTTATGTTGAACCCTACTCCCTAAGGATCGTGATGAAACCATGGGAGAACGCCTCAAAGAGATGATATGTTCATTGAACTTTCTCTCATGACAAATGACTAAAGTGATGGGAGGCGGAGGGGAGAGAGTGAGAGTCGGAGAGAGAGTGATAAGAGGGGAGAGAGGTCGGGAGAAGAGCTGGTGGCGAGTGAGAGATCGGTGGAAGCCTACGCTAGATGCACGTGAACATTCTCGCCCTGCGGTCACATCAGCGGGAGGGACTCTCAATGCAAGAGCTTCGTGGAGACCGAAGGCATCTCTCGCGGGAGTGCCCTTCTTCATTTCTGGTAAAGGCATGGAGAGCTCGGCTAGCGTCTTCGACGAGGTCTGCGCGGGTCCGGTCGACTACAAAGGAAAAGGCGCTCAACGTGGAAGGTCTCACGACGATTCGATCGTTTGCGACAAGCTTGAATACGGTGCTGACTGGGTCCATGTTTCTCACACTAAACCGGGTAAGCGTTGCTTCAGATGTGGTGATCGGGGTCATTCGGCTTCGACCTGTAGGTTGCCTGCAAGATGTTATTCCTGTGGAAGGGTTGGTCATAAGAAAGCTTCGTGTTGGTTCGGGGCTACTCGCACGGTTCCTGTGTTTAGCAAGCCATTCCCGATGGCCGGGGAGGGAGCCTGTGGTGCATGCTCCTACTTCTAACCGTTAACCCTGAAAGGGGGTCTTGCTCGCGTTCTTTCGCGCAGGTGGTTCGTGACTCCAAAACCCCTGCTCTCTCGAGGGACCCTCTCGCGGGGGAACCAGCTGGGGGTTCGGCTCTCCTTTCCGCTGGCAGTGACTTCCTGAAGAAGGGGGGTGGGAGCTGTGGCGTGGAAGCTGCTTTGTTAGGAAGGGGAGGGGGGTGTCGCCCGGTGGTCCGCTGCATGACCACCACGTGATGGGGGTTGGGTGCGATGGTATCGCTGTGGGGATAGCCTCACGAGGGGGAACTGATTGGAATATCGTGAGGATGCGCTTGCTTGACTTCCTCGGACCCAAGTTCGAAGGTGACATGGTTGTTCTCGACTACTCAAGATGCTGTGTTCGTGGTCTATCGGTGGCTCAACGCCAAAGTTTAATGGAGAGCGTTCTCTTCGACGACATCTCTTGGCGTTCTTTGCGGTACGATGATGGAGCATGCATTGATGTGGAAATTTGCGTTGTCGAGGTGCGAGGGATTCCTCTCCTTTCTCGCAAGGATCCCGTTTTGGCCAATCTTCTTCGCCGCTGGGGGGACCTTCTGGCGATCGTATGAGATGGCTTAAAGCCTGGCTCAGATTGGAAGTCTTGTAGGGTTCTTCTGGAATGCGGCAAAAGCTCGTTACAAGATCTATTGGGGAAGGTGTTCTTCGAAGCTTTCTCGGTTGGTCGCTTCTCGTTTCCGGTGGAGATATCCTTCGTGCGGCCTCTTCGTCAGCCACCGGCTGTGGCTCGCCCGGCTCTTCCCCGATTGTGACGATGGACTCTCCGGCTTCTCTTGACGCCTCGTCTCCCGGTGCCCACCTGGCTTTGCATGGGGGTGATTTCGAGGCGTCGCTTCCTTGGCTTGACTGCGGACGGCCCTTCAATGATTCTTCCCGAGTGATCTCGCCATACGTGGCGATCCACAGCTGTGGGGCCCATCCGAGGTCGATTCATTTTTGGATTTTTTACATGGAAGGTGGACAGTACGAAGTTTGCGTCATTTCGGGCGCACGAACGGGTCTCTTTTCCGCTGAAGACGAGGCTGGCGGGTCGGGTTTTGCTCGGATCTTGGTCGGCTGGGAACTCCACTCTTATTTTGGCGGACTCGGATCAGGGGACCTCTCGGTATCCGTTGGAGCCATCTCTGCGCTGGCTAATGTCGAGGAGGTTCGGCAGGACTCTCCCCCTCTCATTCCTTCGATGGAGGCATCCGACATCTTTGGTGACAATTCTTTGCCTTTATTGCTGGGGTCTTCTTCGCTCTCCATCCTGGGGCCTTATTCCACGCTTGGTGCGGGCTCTCCCGTTCGCGGTTTGCAGAACCCGGTGTTGGGCGGCTCGGATATGAACCGCGGTCTTGACCACGGGTCTCGATCTGATATGAGATCGGGGAAGCGATATCGAAGGAGGAGCAGATCTCGATCGGGCGCTGTGCCGGTTCATTCTTGTGCTTCGTTGCGAGACTCCGTGGCGGAGGCGGTTGGCCTTGCGCATTCTGGTGGGGAGCCGACTCTTTTCTTAATGAAGCTCATTTCATGGAATGTGATGGGGCTGGGGGATGACGTAAAGAGGAAGGCTTTGGGTGCCCGCTTGTCGGAGTGGGCTTGCGATGTTGCTTTGATCCAGGAGACGAAGTTGCGTGGGATGGATGATACTCTCTGGCGGTCCTTTGGGGCGGGGTCTTTGAATGGCTTTACGGCGATGGATGCGGTGGGAGCTGCGGGGGGCCTCTTCATTGCTTGGAAATCTGCTCTCTTTACTCTGGATTCCACCTTGCTGGGGAGGTATATGCTTTCTGTGGTGCTGGTTAGAAATGACTTGCCCACTCCTATCGCTATTTCTTGTGTCTATGGCCCCTGCTATCCTATCAGAAGAGCGGAACTGTGGGAAGACTTGCGTGACGCGGGGCGTATTTTTGCTGGCCTTCCTTGGATCATTGGGGGAGATTTCAATGTCACTATCCACTCGGCTGATCGCCCTCGGGCTAGGGGCGGCTGTGACCCGGGTTCAATGTCGTTTAAAGATAATCTGGATTCTTTGGCTCTGGAGAACTTGGTGGCGTCCGATATTAAATACACTTGGAGGAACGACACTTCGCGTTCCCGCCTTGATCGCTTCTTGGCTTCGGGTGCTTTGATGGAAAGGTTCCCTTCCTGCTCCGTCTCTTCTAGGCCTAGAGGTTTTTCAGACCACTCACCAATTTTATGGGATTCTGGTGAGAATCTATCTCTGAAGGGCATCTTTAGATATGAACGCTGCTGGCTCCTGGAGCCTTCGTTTAGGGCCGTGGTGATTGACCACTGGGTTTCCACTTCGGTCGAGGGGTCTGCGGCTGCTCGTCTTAGTCAGAAGCTTGTATCCTTGCGGACGAGATTGGCTCGTTTTAAACGGGAGACGCGGCTGGCGCGGGTGGCTCTTAGATAAGAGGCGAAAGACATTATCTCAAGACTTGACTCGATGGAGAATGAGAGGACTCTCAATGCCAACGAACTCGAGGAGCGTTCCTCTGCGCAAAAAAAAGTGGCGGAGGAGGACAAGAAGCGAGCGATCGAATGGCGTCAGCGTTCCAGGCTCAAATGGCTCAAAGATGGCGACGCTAACTCGGCTTACTTCCACAGGGTTGCTAGCGGGAGGAAACGAAACAATACTCTGCGTGCTATTTCTGTTGATGGCCAGCGATTCGTTGGGGATAGTGCTATAGGCTCCGCCATTTTGGAGCATTTCAGGGAAGCCAGGTCGACTCGTCCCTCGCACCGATGGAAGTGGTTGGGCTTGGGGGTTCCCACAGTCTCTTAGGTGGATTGCGACATGCTTATTCGGCCAGTTTCTTTGTTGGAGACTAAAGAGGCGCTATGGGATCTTAATCCTGATGCGTCCCCGGGGCCTGATGGATTTTCGATAGCTTTCTTCAAGGATTTTTGGGATTTGGTGGGCAATGATGTCTTCGAGGTAATTGTGGAGTTCTGTGGCGGAAATGCGGGCTTTGATAGGCTAAATAGAGCTTTATTGCTCTTAATTCCAAAAACGGAGGCGGCAGAGGACATTGGGGATTTTCGGCCCATCTCCATTTCTAACGCCATCTATTTAATCGTGGCTAAAGTCCTAGCTAGGAGACTCTCTAAGGTGCTGGACTCGCTTGTCTCCCTCGTCCAGGCGGCATTCATCAAAGGGATACAAATATCGAATTGTATTGTTGTTGCGTCGGAACTGGTGGCGGATTGGAAAGCCTTTGGCTGTCAGGGCGTGCTTTGGAAAATTGATTTCGCTAAAGCATATGATAGCATTGATTGGGCTTTTCTTTTGTCGGTCCTCAAGAGGAGAGGATTCCCAGACTTGTGGATATCCTGGATGCGGCGCTGCGTAACGACAATCTCTTTTTCTCTTGTGCTTAATGGCGGCTTGGAAGGGGGGCGCTTTCAACCGCGTCGGGGGCTTCGGCAGGGCTGCCCTCTGGCCCCCCTTCTATTCGAGCTTGCATCGGATGTCTTCGCTCGTATGGTGGACCGGGTGGTTGAAGCGGGCCTCTCCAAGGGCTTCTCTAAGGGGGCCATTTCCGTGCCGCTTATTCAATTTGCGGATGACACTTTGTGCTTCATCGAAGGGGGTGATTCGGAAGTTGCAGCCATGTCGATGACTTTAGACCTCTTTAGCGAATTATCGGGCTTGCGCATAAATGGTAACAAATCTAAGGTTATTACTTTTGGTTTATCGGAGTCGAGGGCTATGGATTTCGCGAACATTCTGGGCTCTGCTTTGGGCAGCCTTCCACTGGAGTACCTGGGACTTCCATTGGTGGTTGGGAGGCCTAGACTGAAGGACTGGAGTGTGGTGGTGGAGAAGGTGGAGGCGAGATTGGCTGGTTGGCGCGCGGCGCTTCTTTCGAAAGGAGGTAGATTGATTCTTCTTCCCTCGGTACTTGCCGCAATTCCGGTTCATTTTTTGTCTTCGCGTCGGGTGCCTGCTGGGATCTGCAATCGGCTTGAGTCTTGCTTCAAGAGGTTCTTATGGGGGAAATCGGGTTTCGGTGGGCGGGGGATTCACCTGGTCGCTTGGGAGGAGGTGGTGAGGGAGAAGTTGGCTGGTGGTTTGGGGATTAGGCGTCTCAGACTGATCAATGACGCCTTCTTCCTTAAGTGGGCAAGCAGGGTGTGGGGAAGAGATGGTAGTTTTTTTATTGGCATCTTGAGGGAGCTCCACGGGCGTGCGTGGGTGGGTGAGGGCGTTTCGGGAGCTGTGTGTGGGAGCTCTCCGTTTTGGCGTCGTCTTCAGGAGGTTTTGTTTTGAAATACAGAGCGTCCTTTAAACCTGTTTTGGGAGACGGCAGTGATTTCTCTTTCTGGAATGATTGCTGGTTGGGAGGGGAGTCACTTTCAATTCGTTTCCCTCGCCTCTTCGCTTTGGCGGAAAATAATGAGGCCTCCGTCGCTTCCTGCTGGCTGGACGCTTCTTGGTCTCCTCGATTTCTGGGAACCTTCTCGGATCATAGGTTCCTTGATTTTCTTGCTCTGATGAACGTTCTTGCGAATGCGGATTCTCCCTCTGGCGGATTGGACCACTGGGTTTGGAGGGATGGTGACTTCTCGACTCGGAAGGCCTACACATCCTTGCTTGATTCTTCGGCTACTCGTTCGGATTCTATGGTGCGAGACTGTGGTTACTTCTGGAGCTTGGGCTTGCCCTTACGTATTGTCTTCTTCCTATGGCTCGTCCGCAGAAAGAGGCTTTTGACGCGCGATTGCTGTTCCAGGTTGCTCCCTTCGGTTTCTAATATTTGCGGAATGTGCAATTCTAATGTGGAAACCCTGGACCATTTACTTTTTCTTTGCCCCTTGGTCCGAGAGCTGTGGGATGACCCCATCGTGGATTGGATGCTTGCTCGCGATGTGGAGACCTTCTGCGACTCCCTCTCCTTGAATAGGCGGTTGGACAAAAGGCGCCTCTTCGCACCGGTGGCTTGTTTATGGTCGATATGGCTTGCTCGCAATGAGGCCCTATTCTCTGGGCAACGATTTTATTTAGAGAACGTGATCTGTCGTGCGAGGGCTTTGGTGGCTGACTGGTGTTTTGTTTAGCGTGCTTGTCTTCCTGTTTTCTTTTGTTGCTGGGCCCCCAGTTCTGGAGGCTCCTTGCCTCCTACGCTGGGGGCCTACTTTTATTTTCTCGTTTGTATCCCTTCCTTTTTTCTCTTAATATATTGGGGTGGACACCATCGAGTGTATCCCCCTTTTCTTGGCTTCAAAAAAAAACTTTCTCTCATCTGATACAATGGGTTTGGGGCTTCTTATATGGCCCTCACTGACCCTCCAAGTCCGAGAAATTGTAGATGTAAGAATAAACTAGTAGATGTGGTAATTGGACCCTAGAGGGATCCAGTGACCCATGGCCTCAAATTTCAGCGAAATTCGGTCGAATTTCTGTCGAATATCGATATCCAGTCGAAATCGAAATTCGACCGAAATGACCGAAATGACCGAAATATGGGGGTGCTAGTACAAAAAAGGACCGAAATGACCGAAATTTCAGTCGAAATTCCACCGAAATTCCATCGATATTCTGTTTTGGTCGATATCGAAATGGTGACCGAAACCGACATTTAAGGCCTGATTCCAGTCACCCATCTACACAAGAATGACCCATATACTCCAACATATATATCGGAGAGTCGGGACTTGGTCGTTCTCCGGGAATATGCTCAAGATTCTCCCACATCGCCTTTACAATATCCTTGTAATGAAGATTTGCCGCAATATATCGATCGACGTTGTTGGTTATACAAGTGATAACCTGACAATTGTCAACATACTTAGTGTCGTAGTCCTTATACGTCTCCTTGGACGGATCCTTGGTAAGAATATAGTTCTTGCGTTGACCACCGAAGACACCTTGAATGATAGAGCATAGTACATAGTTCTTCGAGCCTTTCAATTTGATAGAAGTGCTATGTACCATCACAGAAGAAGTCGTGTACATGGGCTTGGTCTCGATGGACATCATGGTGATTGCGCATTTCAAGAAAGAGCGACCCAGAAGATATTTGTTTTCCTAATCAAGCAGAAGGGTGACATATGCCACCATTTCAATCCTCTTTCGGGCTTAAGTTGCAGCGATCCATGGTTGGAATGCCACATAACTCAAACCCTGTGGCGCTGGAGGAATGCTGCAAGAGGGATAAGAGGACCGAGGGAGGCCTAGGAGGCCGCTGGAGATCTGGGAGACACCGCAGGAGGCTGCTGGGCCCTAGGAAGCCTTATGGAGGCCTAAACGTAGGCTGCTGGGGGCCCGTTGGATGCTGTCAGGGCCTATGTGGTGTCGTGGAAGCCCGTTGGGCCTATACGGCTCTGTTGGATGCCACTAGGGCCCTAAGCAACACTGCTGGAGACCATATGAGGCCTAGTAGTTGTCGTTAGTAGTCGGAGAGGTGTCTTGTGAGGCGCTGCAGCGTTGGTAGAGCGACCACATGAGCTTGGTTCCTGATGAACGTCAAATTCGCTTCTATAAGAATGTGAAATAAGTCGTAGTATAGGAGGCGAATTTGGTTCAACAAAAACCACGATCTTTGAATGTCGTGGAATATTTATACTTGGCAAGTCTACCAAGGTCGAACACAGGGACACGGCTGCCTAATTTATTATCGAATTTCGATTCATGATGGCTCAATGTGAATTAATTCTAATTTCAGGTCCTCATGCAAATTATGCAATTACAAAGCGATGCTAAGATGGATGCATTTTTTTATTGATTTTATGCAAGTAAAGTGATGCATGAATAAATATGCAAGATAATGTATATACAGATAAAAGCCTACAATTATTCCCTAAAATTTATGAGCAACATGATAGAAATGAAATTAGTGTCAATTTAATCGCAACAATAAAGAGTGGTCATCAAATCCAAGCAAGACAAGGAGAGCAGGGTCCCATTTGTCACATAAAAATTCACTTCAATTAAAACATGAGCAAATAAGACAATTAGGCCTGCTAGAATGTAGAGGACAAAACAAGGATCAAAACGACACTAAAATCATGCAATTTGGACCTACGATGCTCAAGTTATGCTAAAAACAGTGCAAGGGCATAATTGTAATAAAAATGCAATAAGAATAAAGGATAATATTGCATTTAGGTCCCTGGAAGGACTTAAATGCAATTATGAAAAACCGCCTGGGCCTGGATGCAATTTTTCCATAAGCACGGGGGCTTTTTTGTAATTTCAGAAAGTATGAAGGGCCTCCCTGTAAATTACCCCAGGCGTGCACGGGAGGCACGCGCCTGGAGGACCATTTTGCAAATACCAAAAATTACGGGGTCTTCTCTGCAATTTACCCAGCACCTCACGTGCTAGGCACGCGAGGGGCCAGGCTCGGGAGGGGACCTTAGGCTCGGTCCACGTGGCGATGTCTGGAGGTTCGGCAGGAGGTTCGGATGACCCGAGCCTGTAGGTTGGGTTGTAGGCTTGGGTTACCACATGGCATCATCGTGACCGTCCGATCCTGATGATCGGACGGTGCCTGTAGCTTGTCTTCCTCCGCAGGTCCCCGGAGGAGGCGGGGCTCCGGCGACCTGCTGCTGGCTCCGCATCGCCTCGTGAGGTCGTCGGATGGTCGAGGAAGCTATCTGGAGGTCCGGCGAAGGTCCTGGAGCAGAGACGAGGCTCCATGGTGGATCAGAAGTGCTGCTTGGTGAAGCCTCGCCGGAGGCGAGGAGCTCGAAGAAGCTCAGATCTCAACTCCGGCTATTGTCAATGGAAGCACCTGCAAACATTAGAGTAGCCGAAGCGTGGTGTGTACGAGTGATTGTGAGGTGAGTGGACGGTCGTGGAGGCGTCGAGAGCGGTGGCCGGAGATCTCTTCACCGGCGGAGCAGGTGGAGAGTGGTCGGAGTGGTTGGGGGTTCTGGAGATGGGAGAGGGGGTCCGCGAGGGTGACTGGTGGTAGGTGAAGCTCGGAGGGTGGCCGGTTGAAGGTGAGGATGATTGTAGGAAGCATAATAAATAGGAGAAAACTCAAAGAAAAGAAGGAGGAAGAAGACCTCGTCGGGGAGGGGAACCCTGGCGGAGGATGGGCTTGTGCTGAGGGCCTGGGTGGTCCTCAGGTCGTTGCACGGCAAGGGCAGCCTGCCTTGGTGCTCAGCGGTGGCGGAGCCACCAGAACACGACGGAGAACACTGTGGGTCGACACCGAGCTTACGCCGTCGTTGCCTCGACGTCCCGCCTCCTCCGCTGTCACCGGAGGGGCGGGGGAGACTGGGCTTAAGCCCAAATTGGTGGACCTCGGCTCAGGTGGACGGAGGGTGGCTTAAATAGGCGGAAGCAGTCAGAGGTTACGGTGCTGGCGAGGCGTTTTTGAGCGGGGGTTTAATGGCGATAGGGTAACGACAGAGGGATGTTGATGGTGGCGCGAGGATGGTGGAGCAACGGGGAAGACGGTCGTGGCGTTACGACGAGGAGAGAAGGTCTGAGGCGCCTTCCAAAAATGGAAGGGGGCGGAGGTTTCACGTGTCGTAACGTCTGCGGAGGAGGACCAACGGGAGGAAGAAGATGACCAGGTGGCCATTGGATCCCACGATCCAACGGCTGAGAGTGGGACGCGTATGGAGGGACACGATCAGATCATTAGATCTGATCGGATGGCTGAGGGTCGAGCGCGAAGGAGTGGCCCAGATGGAGAACTTGGTGAGATCCAACGGCGAGGGTTTGAAGGGGGACGTGGCGCTAGGAGAAGCGTTGGATGGTCGTGGGATCGGGTGGTTGAGGTGAGGGGCAACGTGGCGTGTTGCAGATCGTTGGATCAAACCAAGATCGGAGGGCTATGGTTACGGGGTGACGTGGCGCGAGGCAGGCTGTAGGATAGGGCATGGATCCAACGGCCGAGGGTTAGGCGCTTTTGGGCGGTCGTGATTTGATCTGGGGGTTAGATCGTACGGTGGAAGATAGAGCGGGCTTCAACGGCTCAGATGAAGGCGGATCTGGAGTGATCCAATGGCCCAGGAGGGACGCCGGGTGTCAGCAAGGGAAGCGGGCCACGTGTGTGGCCCAGAGGGCGCCTCGTGGCCCAATAAGAAAATTCAGAGAATAATTACATAGAAAATTAGAAAAGAAATAGCTAGAGGCCGAATTAGGAAAAAGTCAAAACATGAAAGTTGCTCGTCTCGACGAGATCTACAACTTTCACGTTGGTCAAGAAGCCAAAAGAGGTCATTTGTATGGAGCGTATTTTTGGGGGGTATTTTTAAAGGGATAAAAACACCAATTTTTATGGCTTGAGATTTTTTTTGTATTTTTTATCTTTTTTAAAGGGTTAGTGAACTGTAGACAACTATTCTACCTAATTTTTAGGGGTTTTTGAGGGTAAAATAATTACAAGAAAAATAAGAGGAATTAAAAACAATAATTTAACGGTAAAATATATTCAATATAATACAGGATAAAAATAGGGAATTAGAGGGTATTTATTGAATTGATTAAGCAGGGGGGTTTAATTTGCGGCTTTTAGCATGATGAATACGAGATTCATTAGTTCCCTACGTGGAGCCTTAGGCACATAAGAAGATCCCACACAAGGGTTGGCTTCGGCTATGAAGGCGGAGAGGGAAGAGAGGCTGGTGGTGGCGAGATCTAGGTCAAAACACCGATCTTGGACCATTGTTCTCATACCATGTGGAGAAAGATGAGAGAACACAATTATTATTTTATTCAGGTGGCTGGGAGTCCGTATATAGGACAGAACCTAGAGAGCTTGTTGGGAAAAATAAGAGAACTTGTTTATTCCATCAGCCCTAGGCTTTCTTATATAGGAGAGTAGCCTATGGGTAAATTACATAAAGAGTCCAACGGAAAAGACAAATAACAAAAGAGAAACATAAGTGAATAAAATATGTCGACCCTCCCCCTCAAGATGGAGCATAGATATCAATCATGCTCAGCTTGGACACACACTTCTGAAACGGGCCTCGCAGTAATGCCTTGGTAAAAATGTCTGCTGTTTGACTTTCTGAACTGACATGGGATGTAGCAATGAATCCCTTCTGAATCATGTCACGTATAAAGTGACAGTCAACTTCGATGTGCTTGGTTCTTTCATGAAATGCTGGATTATTTGCAATGAACAAGGCCGCTTGATTGTCACATTCCAACGCCATAGGAAGTGGGACTTCTTTGTGTAAATATGCAAGTACAGCCTTTACCCACATCATTTCTGTGCTAACCTGGGCCATAGCCCTATATTTTGATTCAGCACTGGACCTTGCCACAACAGTTTGTTTCTTGTTCCTCCACGAGACTAGAGAATCTCCAACATATACAGCAAACCCGGAGGTGGACTTCCTGTCCTTGGGACACCCTGCATAATCTGCATCTGCACAGGCTGAGATAGTAATCACCTTGCCTTTCTTAAACAATAAACCCACACCTGGAGATGACTTGAGGTACCTCAGTATCATATGTATGGCATCCATGTGTACTTGACGTGGTTGCTCCATGAACTGGCTTACTCGACTCACAGCAAAGGATATATCAAGCCTAGTAATAGTGACATAAAGGAGTTTGCCCACCGGTTCTCTGTATCTTCTCCTATCCACCTCCTTTGTATCACCATCATATAGCTTCATACTAGGATCCATAGGTGTGGTAGCAGGTCGGCAACCAAGCATTCTTGTTTCACTCAACATGTCTGTGACATATTTTCTCCGAGACATTACCAACCCATAAGGATTTCTGGCGAACTCCAGTCCCAGAAAATATCTGAGAACTCCAAGGTCCTTGGTAACAAATTCACGGCCCATCATTTCTTTCGCCTCAATTATTCCGTGTTCATCATCTCCTGTAATCAGAATGTCGTCTACATAGACCATGATTGCAATGATGCCTCTGGAAGTCCTTTGTACAAACAATGAATGATCAGCATTGGAACGTTTGTATCCCTGTTTCTCAAAGAGATCTGAGAGCTTCTGGAACCACGCTCTGGGGCTCTGCTTAAGACCATAGATAGCCTTATGAAGTCTGCATACCTTAGGATACTCCCCTTCAACAGTAAAACCAGGTGGCTGTTGCATGTAGACTTCCTCCTGTAAGTCACCATATAAAAACGCATTCTTCACATCCAACTGGTATAGTGTCCAGTCACGATTGATCGCAACAGAAAGCAGGATCCGTAGAGTGGAATGGCGGGCCACCGGCGAGAATGTATCAAGATAATCCACCCCATATGTCTGTGTAAAGCCACGAGCAACAAGACGAGCCTTGTATCTCTCAATACTGCCATCTGCATTCTGCTTGACTGTAAATACCCACTTGCAGCTCACTGGAGACACATCAGCAGGTGCAGGAACCGGACTCCAAGTTCCTTTAGATTAAAGAGATGCCATTTCTTCCTCCATGGCTAGACGCCATCTGCTATCCTTCAGTGCGTCTTGGTAATTCTGTGGAATATCCACTGCTGACAATGCGACGACGAAATTCCTGAAATCTCCAGTTAGACGATCTAATGACACAGAAGCTGCTAAAGGATATGACGCGCAGCTCCGCTTCGACTTTCGTATAGCTATAGGAACATCTAAATCATCTGTGTCCTCGTCTGGCCTCTGCAGCACATCCTGCTCAAAAAAATCATCAGATCCATCAATAGTAATATTTTCAGAACATACCTTAGGCGAGCTAGGTGATGAGCGATGACCATGAGCTGAAGCAGGCCTACGGGTATAATGAAATGGTAATGGTGAAACATGTATAGTAACAGGAGGTATTGATGGTGGTGGTGGTGTTGATGGTGGTGGTGGTGGTAGTGTCATGTAGATGGCATCAGTATTAGCAGGGGGTATCAACTGATCACCTGAGGCTGAGAAATACATAATAGATTCAAAAAATATAACATCAGCACTGACAAGGTACCGCCTGCGCAGTGGATCATACCACTTGCACCCCTTTTGAGTTCTGTAGTGCCCAACAAAGACACACTTGACAGTCCTAGGAGAGAGCTTGTCAGTCCCGAGAGACAACTGGTGGACAAAAGCGACCGACCCGAACACACGAGGAGTAAGGGAGAACAATTCTTTTCCAGGAAAGATAAGAGAGAAAGGAATCTTCTCACCTAGAACAGATGATGGCATACGATTGATTAGGTAACATGCTGTAAGTACAACATCACCCCAGAAAGAGTGGGGAGCATGACTCTATATAAGGAGCGACCTGGTTACATCCAGCAAATGGCGATGTTTTCTTTCAGCAACCCCATTCTGTTGGGAGGTATAGGCACAAGATGTCTGGTGGATGATCCCTTGGGATGAGAAGTAACTAGATAGGACATGAGTACACAATTCCAGGGCATTATCACTTCTGACGATTTTAACAGATGCAGAAAAAACATTACGAATCTCATTAAGAAAATTGATTATAATATTCCCTGTTTCTGATTTATTCTTTAACAAAAATACCCATGACATACGAGAGAAATCATCCACAATAACTATATAAAACATGTGTCCCTGATGATCAGGAACACGACTCGGACCCCAGATATCGACGTGAAACAACTCAAACTTGGAGGTACTACTTCGACACTGACGACCGAGAAAGGTAGACCGATGATGCTTTCCCAACTGACAAGCCTCACATTGAATAGATGTGTGAGGCGAAACCTGAGGTAACACACGACGCAGTTTCTGAAGCGGAAGATATCCAAAGCGCAGGTGCCATAGCAAAGGAGAGATGGGTCCTGCAGGTAGAGATGAGGTTCCAGCAAAAGGAGTCTGACTGAGGCGATAGAGGCCTCCTTGCTCATAGCCACGCCCAATCACGTTGCCCGTAAGGATGTCCTGAAAAACAAGAGAAGATGGATCAAAAATCGCCCGACAATGTAAATCCTTTGTAATTTGATTGATAGACAACAAATTCATTGAAAAATCAGGTACGTGTAACACATTCTTGAGATGCATTGATGACGTCAGTCTAATATCCCCTTGACCAGTAATCGGAGAATGTGTACCATTAGCAATGACCATTGTTCGACCTGAAGGGATCTGTCTGTATCCTGTAAGTAGACTTTGATCGCCACATAGATGATGTGTGGCACCGGAGTCCATAATCCATGCTAAAGTATCTGATCCACTACTAGTAAATGCATATATGCTACCTGATGCACTGGTAGATGCAGAGGCGGATGCGGCAACATCAGACTAGTTCTCAGTAGTGGATGCTGGGCCAGATGGAGGAATGATGCCCCTTAGACGGGCGACAAGATCATCAAAGCGCTGATCCAAAGAAGCAGCAGATGGAGGCTCGATCTGCTCAGCGACTCGTGCAGATGCAGGAAATCCATGCTCAGAGTAGCATGTGTCTTCGGTATGTCCAATGCGATGGCAATAGATACACGTTGGCCGAACACGGCCTCCTCTACCACGAGGGCCACGACCACGGGCCTGATGATGGTGACCTCCACGACCTCGATTGGCAGCCATGGCTGAAGCAGTCTGATTCGTAGTCGTAAAGGGAACAGTGATGCGGCTCAGTCTGTGAAAGGCTTCCTCCATAGGAGGAATAGGAGAATCCGCCAAGATCTGGGACCGTGCTGCCTCATACTCATGATCAAGGGCAGCGAGGAAAACTCCTACCATAGTAGCATTCCGGTAGGTCTTCTGTTGCTCTGGTGTGGCTGTCTGGGGCATGGAGCTATAAAGCTTCTCAAACATTCCTCGCAGAGATGTGTACAGTGAGTGCAGAGCACGTCCATTCTGCTTGATAGTAAATATGTCATGCTGGAGTTGCAGAATCTTTGTCTCATTCTTCGCTTGAGAATATGTAGCAGCCAGAATATCCCACATTGCTTTGGCTGTGGGTTGATGAAGAATATCATTGGCAATCTCGATTGCCAGAGTTCCAGATAGCCATACTTTGGCATATGCATCATCTGCCTCCTATGAGGCATTAACTCCAGTCTTCTCAGCAGGCTCTTCTTCAGTAAGAATGTGTTTCTTACCGGTTGACTTCATCATACTCATGAACTTTATAGCCCACAGTTTATAGTTCGAACCATCCATCTTCACAATCGGGCGCTGGACCTCGGAAGGCGCCTATAGATGGAATATCTACTTTGCTTTCTGACATACTGATAACAGAAGACTGGAGTCGTAGACTGAAGATATGATTGTCTACACGGACATAAACGGGTTTAGTTGCATGTATAGACTTCAAGCAACCAAACCCATTACTTTGGAGGCGCGCACGCTTGACTTAGGGTTCTGCGTGCACGAGAGTCAAGTCCCTTAGACGATCAAGCGCGCGAGAACCCCATAAAGATCACGCGTGTGTGGTGGCGCACAAGGGCACGCGAGCGGACGCTGATGCGCGCACGCGGAGGCGAAGCACGCAGAGGTGCGCACAGGATCACGCATGCGTACGCAGAGGCGAAGCACGTAGAGGCGCACAGGATCACGCTGGCGCACACGGAGACACGCCGATGCGCGCGAAGGACATGCGTTGAGTCACGCGGTGATGCGCAGCAATGCGCAGACGGACGCGGAGGCGCACGGCGCTGCTGCACCGGGTGCGCAAAGGCGCGGTGATGCGCAGACGGATGTGCGGAGGCGTGCGACGTGCGTGGAGGCTTGAGGGTAGGGTTAGGGTTTGGCTCAAGAACTCCGGTCTAGGACCGTCACTCTAATACCATGTTGGGAAAAATAAGAGAACTTATTTATTCCATCAGCCCTAGGCTCTCTTATATATGAGAGTAGCCTATGGGTAAATTACATAAAGAGTCCAACAGAAAAGACAAATAACAAAAGAGAAACATAAGTGAATAATATATGTCGACAGATTTGAGAAAAATTCCTTATTAACGTAGTTTGAAAAAGTTATTCTCCCACTAAGCCAACAGAAATTTTTTTCTCTGAATACCGTATACATATCGCATCTATATGCGCTATAGTACAACACATGGATTGTATGCGCTGCGCATGCTTTCTATGCGCTTTCCATCTATAGCGCAGGAAAAGGCTGTGATATGCTTTGCTACTCAGGAAAAAATAAACAGAAGCAAATGCCGGGACAAAATAGAGAAATGGAATACAACAATGAGAATTGAATTCAATAAATATCTTCATGCATAAGATATGTACCAAATTCAAAAATAGTATGAATAGATGTCCATAAAAAGTCTTCATTGCATCCGAAATCAGTTCATGAGGGGTACAATACAAATAACTAAGATAGAGTACATTGTCAAATATTGTTACACATTACATATTTATGTCTTCCTCCTCCTTTGATATGGTGTCCTTCCAAATCTAAGATCAATTCCTTGCAACTGAGAACTTCCAATGCCTTCTTCCTCGTCGAAGGTAGGCGCAGGTGGCGGGGTCAATGCAACATACGCATGTTGAGCTTCTTTACCACTTATGTTCCTTGCAGGCGCTTGTGCAGTTGACATCTCACCGGCTCGAGGTTCAACAATCGGTGTGACAAACTGTGTCTCTAAAACAAACTAAGTGACCTCGTCCATATCCTGGTTTCCTTCCTCCACGTTGACGCCATGTGCAAAATCTTGCTGCCCTCGTCAACGACCTCGTCCATGACCATGTTGTTGTTGTGCCCTAGCCCGACTTCTTCCTCTGCCACGTCCTCTTCCTCTATCTTGGACATTCTCGAGTTGCGTGTACTCGTTCAAGATCATAACATCTACAAATTGAGTGGCTAATGAACGCTCCATTTCGGACTTGGTCTCGTGTGCTATGTCTCTATACTGTAGTGGCTAGGATCTCTGCCTCCTAATTCCATTACAAGATCACATCTTTGCATCTAAAAATTTGAAATAAATGTGAAGTTAAATATTTACAACTTAGTGAAATATATTTGAATTATGTATACTTACATTGTAGGCGAGGATTGCATCTAATCTCTCTACATATCTTCTGGTGATTCGAAGATACCAATCGATGTAATCCAGAGATGTGCTAACCCCAATGGATTGGTCTATGTGGAGAACTCTATCTTAACGAGACATCCAAGCATTGATGTGGTCAACATGCTTCTTTCCAATCTACATCCACCTTACCCTGCAGATCGATCGCATGTAACACCTCATCAGTCTCGCAAGGAGCTGGTATACTCTGGCATCCACCAAATTGGCGTACGACACGGTTGGGAAAGTAGTGCTCGACCACGTGGAAGTAAATAAGAGGTACACGTGACGTCCAAACATGTTGACCATCGAGGCAGTAATGTGTAAGACCTTCCAAGATGTCTGTCCCATACGACATCCACAAAACCTGCACATAACAAAATTCAATCACTTCATGAATAATTGAAAATTATAAATTTTCCAAAAAATGTATACCTGCTCTGGAGATTGCATATCAAATGCATCACGATATGGCCGAACAACGTGTGTTGGTTGCTGTCTATTCTCAAAGTCCGCCCTCCAACGAACACCTAATGGCCGCCCATGCCATTGGGGTCCCAATCTAATAACATGGGATATATGGGGAAAGTGCTCCCACACCCAAAGCTGTAAAAGTATAACAGAAGCCCTACCTCCTCAAAGCCAATGTCTGCAGCGTAACAAAGATGCCTGTACAAGTAAGCCAATGTGGCAGATCCCCAACTGAAAGTACCAGTGATATCAAGATTGGACAAAAGCGGTAAAGTTATAATAAATATCAACGACCCGCTCTTGTCCGTGAATAATACACCACCAAGGAGCTGGAGGATGTATGCCCTCGCATGACGTATCAATGTGTCTCCATCTGCATGGGCGGGCACATGTGCAAATGACTAATACAACCAACTCGCTAGCACCCTCGAGCCTTGGATCTCATTCTCCATTGGGCAAACCCCAAGTAATTGTTAGCAAACATCAGCCCATTTCTCTACAGTCGATGTGGCACCGGTCACTGCCATGCCATCAACTCGCAATCTCATCAACACAACCACATCCTGAAGTGTAATCGTCATCTTCCCGTTGGTCATATGAAATGTATGTGTTTCCGGCCTCCATCGCTCCACCAAGGCAGTTATAAGATGCCGGTCTAGGGCTATGAACTCCAACTCAGTAACTCCTCCAAATCCTGCCTGCACAACAAATTGCCAGATGCGCTCGTCCAGTGGTATATGTCTTACTTGCTTCTCCCTTCGCCGACATCGTAGTTGTTGGAGTATGTGTTATGTGCGCCCATTGAGTTGTAGCAGGGTAAATGGATCCTGGAGGAGATCCATTTACCCCATCCAGTGTTTAGTCCCACATCGTCCAGTGGTGGGACTTGGAGGCTCTGGAGAGGCTATATAAGGAGCCCCAGATCTCCTGTATCCATAGAGAAAAGTCAATTGACAAACACGACCCTTTGAGGCCTTCTCCCGTGGTTTCATCCCGCTTCTCACGGAGTAGGGTTCCACGTAAAATCCCGCGTTCTTATTCTCGTTATTTTCTTTTCCATGTTTTCGCTTCCGCTTCCGATTTCTAACATGGTATCAGAGCGGCTTCGATTCTCGAGGTTTTCCATTATGCTTTATATTTCCGAGATTTGGTTATCAAGTTCGTATTCTAGGGTTGAGATAAATCCCTAGAAAATTTTCAGTTCTGTAGTTCTACAGTTCCAAGGCTTTGTTCTCTAGGGTTTCTCATTGAAACCCTAAATCTTCCAAGATCCAGCATGCGAGGAAACCACATCAGATCTCCTGGCGCGTGAGAACATCTTCCTCTCCTCGCGCAACAATGATGGCTCCCAACTGGGAACCCTGGTGCTATGACGTCTCGTGAATACTCTCCAGATCTGCGGCGCACCATTGTGCGCACCAGGCACGCACCCCCGCTCCCAGCGGTGGTTTCATTGCAGGCATCAACTTCTAGGTTCCTCCTTCTCCAGCATCAGGCCACGCATCTCCAACATTGCGTGCTTCCCGCGCGAAGCACATGGCGGCAGCAACAGGTGCTTCGGCGTGCGAGAGCTGCAGGCGACACTGTAGCATATGGCAGTTGCTCTGCCGTTTCTGTCCAGCCTCCAGCGGCAGTCCAAGCAGCGCTGGCAGCGCCTTCTCGACCTCCAAGGCCCCGACGAGCGTCGGTTCTCTGGCTCGCTCCTCCGCGCGATCCTCGGGAAACCAATCCTTCTCTTCACGAGCTCGATGCTGCCAGGCGGAAGGAGTCCAGGCTCCCCTTCCATCGTGTACCCGCAACTTTCTCTAGATCTTCACGAAGGCGGCACTCCAGGAGACATCGCGCCCGAAGGCGCATCTCCTTCGGTCATTACGGCGGCGGCAGTGAACAAAAGGCCCCATTGGGGCGGCGACATCGAAGAGATTAGGGTTTACTGGAACCCTATTATGCACAGATTCTGCAAGGGTCCCGAACGGGCCTGATAATTAATAAAAAAGGGGGTGTGAGGGCCCTGTTGGGCCGCATGTTAAAAAAAATAGTGGACTGCTGTCTTTTGAGCCCTAGGTGGGCCGTTGGTTTTTACTTTGCAAAAAAAAAGAGAAAGAAAAAAAAACAAAGAAAGAGATCGGCTTATATAAGATGCGAAAAAAAGGGCGCGTACACGAAAAAAAACTGTACGCAAGTAAAAAAAATTTCGAAAAGCCGATTAAAAAAAATTTGATGAATGACTTATGTTAAAAAAAATGGCGGCTATAAAAAAAAGAGACAAAAAGTCGCAAGTTCATGTTTTCTCCCCTATTTATCTTTGTCTTCTCCCAACTTGGTCGATGTCATGTTTTCCGACCAGTATGGGAGAAAGGGGGAGTATATATGTAGAGTTACAGGTTTGTTGCATGATCCAGATTCAGATGACAGATTCCAGGCCAATCAATTGTTCAGACTCTACAGATGAAGATTCTACATGCGCAATTCCAGACTCGACGTTCAGATTCCGAGTCCCGGTTTGATGCGCAGTTGTTCAGACTCGACGATTGATTCCGAGTCCAGTTTCAGACACGCACGAGTGTGCGGTCATTTTCAGATGAGCATATGTTGCCATCATTAGTTCGAGGTCCCCATCATTCTTCTTGTTGTTCGGCCAGAGTTTTCATGTGAGCCATATGGACTCCAGAGCAGAGGACCATTCCCTTGAGGGCAAGGGTTTTCATGTGGTATCATAGGTACACCAGAGCAGTGCACCATTCTCTGAGTCAGATGGGAGAGACCCAGTTCTCCGACGAGGAGACTTCAGGCGCAGTTTCAGACTCGATGGTCAGATTCCGAGTCTTCAGTTGACTCACACTCCAGCCCGTTCGTCCTCCTCCCCTGCACGGCATGAGAAGCAACGTCCTCGACTGCAGCAATGTGCGCGTTGGGTTGATATTGTCCGTAGTGTCTTGTAGCGTTGAGTTGAGTTTCTGTCTGTTTGTCCAAGCTGAGCATTGCATGCTCCAGCTTGAGGGGGAGTGTTGGAGTATGTGTTATGTGCGCCAATTCAGTTGTAGCAGGGTAAATGGATCCTGGAGGAGATCCATTTACCCCATCCAGTGTTTAGTCCCACATCGTCCAGTGGTGGGACTTGGAGGCTCTGGAGAGGCTATATAAGGAGCCCCAGACCTCCTGTATCCATAGAGAAAAGTCAATAGACAAACACGGCCCTTTGAGGCCTTCTCCCGTGGTTTCATCCCGCTCCTCACGGAGTAGGATTCCACGTAAAATCCCGCGTTCTTATTCTCGTTATTTTCTTTTCCATGTTTTCGCTTCCGCTTCCGATTTTCTAACAGCAGCCATAATGATACCTGCCAACATAAATATGATTTGTTACTTGCATGGAAATCGTGCTAATGATATGAAATGAAACCAAAATAATAACTTTTTTTACATAAATAGCAATTCATAACTTACATCACCCTTCCAAACTCGGCGTGAGTGATGTCGGTCCTGCTGTGTCAGTACAGAAGTGTCAATCGGGCCTGGATCCATCTACAACACACATAGCATAAGTATACATTAGAAATAAAAAATAGGAAGATATAACAAATGCTAGAAGCTACAAACATAATAACTTTTTTTAACGAGTAATATATTAAACTTACTGAGGCCGTTACATTTTCTTTTATTATGACCTTCCCCTCCACATCTCCCACATCTATTTTTGTTTCGATTTGTTGTAGGACTTGTAGTTGATGAAGATGCTCCCGAGTTTTTCTTTGGACATGTACGTTTACTATGACCCAAAGCTCCACATAAACCACATGTATTTTTTTGCAATACTACTCTTATATCCATCTCATTATGGATCCTCGTGGACTTAGGTCTCCCTTTACTCTGCTTTAACTTTTTGTCGGGTCTCAACTCATGATACGACAAAGGCACCCACGTTCCCTATCTCCCAAGGGGAAAAATTTCCCTTGGTAAACCTTTAGTTGATGCTCCCAATTGTACCACTCACCTATATAAGAGTCCACTGCAGAACATCTTTGAGACATAACAATTGCATGCGAACAAGGAATCCGATAGGTTTGCCATTTCTGGCATGTGCATGTACCTTTGCTGATCACAACTGTATATTTTTTACGTCCTCTTATGTCGTATTGTGTATGCCTAGCACCTGTAACAACCTCAAAAAGTAAATCAAGAGCACATTGTATTTGGGTGACCTTGTCCCATTTGAAAACGAACTCCAAGTTTGTATTTTTGCAGCAACCCATGTGGTATATTTCTTCCCATTAGCAATGGCGGCAACAGCTTCATCTGTGCGTTTATTAAAACACATAATGCAATTGTAGAAGGTTTTTTCAATAAGCGCCGAAATAGGCAAGCAACGTGCATCCTTCAGTACATCATTGTAACTCTCACTGAGATTGGTGGTTGACTGACCGAACCTAAAACCACCATCGTATGTCAAAGTCCACTCCTCTTTTGGACAATCATGTGTTTCAAACCATCTACTTGCATCTTCATTCCATTCTCTTAATTTTCTCATGAAGTACGCAAATTTTTTAGAGGATGTCTGTAAGGCAGCTGCAGTTACAATATTTTTCATGGACCTGTTCTTAAATACAGTGTTGAAATTGCTAGCCACATGTCGCGAACAAAAACACCAATGTGCAAATGGTGGCAGTAAGTCAACATCAACATCATTCATTGCAGACTTTATACTTGGATGGCGATATGAAATAATGCAAATTAGATCTGGATGCATCCCAATAACCTTGATACGCAATAGTGAAAGAAACCACTTCCAACTTGGCGCAGATTCTTTGTCCACAATGGCAAAGGCAAGTGGGACAATATGGTTGCCACCATCAATCCCACATGCAATCAATAATTTTTGTTTATACTTTCCGTACAAGTGTGTACCGTCTATGCTGATCAAAGGCCTACAATGCTTGAACGCTTCAATATATGGACCAAACACCCAAAAACATAACTGAAATCTACGACAATGTGGCTTCCTTGGATCAGGATGCTCCGTATGCGTAATAGCAATTTCTGTCCCTGGAATGGCAGCTTTCAAAGCATGTAAAAGATGTGGCATATCTGAATAGAATTTCTTCCATTCACCATAAATGATTGCAATTGCCTTCCTTTTCTCATCCCAAACCCTTTTCTTTGTAACGAAGTACATGTATACCTTCTTGATATGGGTCCTCATAGTTGAAACTCGAACAATTGAGTTGTCCTTCACAAAGTCGAGAACTTCTCGTGCCATGAAGTTGCGGTCAAGTTGGGGATGATCTTGACCGATAGACGGATTGATGCATGAATGTGGATCGTCAAGCTTGGATATTACCCACATCCTGTCGAATCTACGATAATGACCACACAAAAACCACTTGCTTCTATTGGAATCCAACGTGCACGAGATGGACCAAACTAATGTGGTAGATTCTTTAATTGTGAAGTTATAATGGGAGAATATGTGACACTTTTTCCCACAAAATACAAGGTCATCTTTCGTTTTGAAAGTGCGACCCTTTCGCAGTTCATCCCCAATGCTGTCAATGGCACTTTCATTTCGAAAATTCTCTTCGAAATTTGCAAGGCCGTCACCGCCCAGGATATTGTAGAAGGGTATGGAAGAGACAATTTGAGAACCATTTGCTACATCATGCCCAACATTATTTCAACTTCCTCAGTTTCATTCTCCATCTCATCATTAGTGACCTGTGGAGGACAGTCATTCAGAACACGATCCACTTCCCTCATCAAAGCCTCGCTAATATATGTACTCTCATCATTATGTGCCATAATAGGTGGCTCGTCGCTATATAGATATGCAATTATGGGCGCACCGTGAGGTCCCAAGGCGTATTGTTCGGTTCTAAATTCAATCAGAGAGGCATCTACTACCATTTCTATGGGAGCCGACTTTGCATATGTCTTTGCGTAAAGGAAAACAGCTTGTACATCATCATCATCTATAATGGATGTCATCACTGAACCAGTTCCAATGCGCTGCGATATCTTGACATTGTGAGTGCTCCTATCCAACGAAAATTTCTTACAAACCAAATCCAACAACTCTTTATAAGACATGTATGTTCTCAATCCCAGGCCTCGCTTGACCGTACTAGTAGAGTTTTCATTATGACTCTTCAACTCAAATATGCAATATATGGAATCCGTTGACCTCCTAGAAATTACATTCACATCGTCATAGGTCATACAAAAGCACAATGTTCAACTAAAAAATGATGGAGAATAGAGCGCAAAAGAACAAAGAACCCTAGTTTAATAATGATCAAAAAAATTACTCTTGTTGTGCCCAAAACAGAGGTGGAAGCCGAAAGAGTTTCGGCGACGGAGAAGAGAGCTAAGGCGACCGATGCGGGGATGCCTTCGGCAGCGGAGGCGGCGGAGAGGATGCTTGGCGGAGGCAGCGAGGATGGCCGGCGGTGCGGGGAGGATGGCCGGTGGCGGAGGAGAGTTGCGCGATCGGGTTTGCAGACAGAGTGAACGAAGGGTTCTGTTTGCGTAAGTAATCCTTCGTTCGCTCTGTGTATTTTATTTTTCGAACTACAGGCCATATCGTAGACTTTATATGCGCTAATGGAGTGAAAGCGCAAACATTATATGCGCTATAGAGAAACACACATAATATCTGCGATATCGTATAACACATACAATCTATGCGATATATCCACAGTAAAGACAGAAAAAATTTTGTTGACTTATTAGAAGAACTTTGTGAACCCCCGACGATCCGGGTGCCCGTTTCCACACCTTTCGCAATATTACATTCACTGGTATCACATTAAAAGCATGAATTTATGGGGAAATTTTTCGCGTTGTTATATTTGTAGATGACATTCACATTCATTTCATAAACACAGTGATAAGAAAACAAGTGCCATCACCATTTCATTTCATAATTTTCATATAATGACATCATGCACAAATAATCTGCTAGTACATACAGTATATCCCAAAATATCGTACAGAAGAGAAAAGAAGCATATTACATTATTAACCGAACCAAAAACTGAGACAAAAGAAACATACCGTCTGGTATAAACCCTATCGCCTGGAGTCATCATGAGCTACTGATCAGCAGGCTTTTTGCCTGCCAAAACATGTTTAGGAAAGAAGAGGCGTCAGGGGTTGCTGATACCTCCCAAAAACTTATAAAAATAACAGGCATTTAATTATTTTCAAAAGCAAGCAAGTAGAAAGGTATATATGGTGAAAAATCTACCACTACCTGTGTAGAGAATGGTTTTCAACTGTTTGATATGTAGATCACCTGTTCACCCTTTTTTCCTATTTTTCCCAAATATATTTATATAAAGTTTAGATGACAAACCCTAACATATAGTGATTTCCTGCGTTTTAAAGATCATGATTTTGGATCTTGGAGATCATGTTGTGGATCTTATATATATAAGGTTGATGGCACATGTAAATGGTAATTTCTTATCATTGAGATTATGTCATGATTTTTGATAATGGACTGCAAGGTTGCAAAAATCGGTAGTCGGTACTCGGTCGGTTGGGTTACTGACTAAGGATTAATCGGCAGTCGGGTGATTAATCGGATTTAGTCTCGCTTTAATCGGCTTTGATTTTTTAAATATATAAACCATTTTTATACATATATTATTATATATTTACATAGATTTATATATATTTTTAATTATCATAGTAAATCAAAAGAAGTAATTGAATTTAAATAAAATAGTAAGCGTGTTAGAGTAAGTTTGCCATTGAAAAAGTAAAAAAAAACATGATATCTCCAAGCAAAAATTGGTTGACTAGTGGATGTAGTCGGAATTAGTCGGTACTCGGTCGGCCACCCCACTGACTAGACTAGTCGGACCTACTAGTCGGGCTAGTCGGGTGACTTTTACAGCATTGATGGACTGATATGATGATGATTGATTTGATCCTTAATTCTATTTACTCCTTTTAAGTTAGTGGATAGTCTGTGGTCTTGATCTGTGTGTAACCTCACACTATGACTCTAAAGTATTAAAAGTACCTTAGGGTTGGGTGCCTCCGTAAGCATGCAGTGTTGTGTAATGCATCCTAACTAAGTTCCCAACACGTCCACTAACTTATAGGGATTTCGAATCAGATTATAGTCACCTCCAATCAACTTAATTTTAATTGTAATTTCCTCCAACCTTAACTGCAATTTTCTCATATGTGACTTTAAAGGATTTAGATGTAGATATGGATGATCTGGATGTAGAATCGCCAAGTCTGTTGGCGAAAGTAAAACTCAAGCGGTGAAGTAGCCAACAAAAGGGCTCTTCCGTCTCGCCCTCTAATTGGAAGTGCGGTCCAATAGAGGGATAGGTCTACTCCAAACTACGCCACTGAGACGGGTGAGAGAGACTCTCCGGAAAAGTTGCTCTATAAAACAACCCGACCGGTAACGGACAACCGAGCTCATACGAAAAACTAAAATCGAGGATCCCACACCTGGGTGTCCTAAAACAAAGGGTCAGCGGAGCTGGTCTAAAGTCGGGATCCCAGCGAGGCGTAAAAACACTGCTAGCTCGCGTAAAAACCGTGAAAGGAATGGGAACCTAGACCGCGCACTTGGCGGCCGCTGCCCTAACTGGGCTTCCTATCTCCCGCCCAGTTGAGGGTCACCACGTCCTCACATGGTCATGTATAAGGATCACAATGACCAGCACTAATATTTGGTAGTCATTACCGATCCTCAATATTTTCACTTGTTTACTGACTTCTAATAATTTCATTTGATCACTGACTCCCAATATTTTCTCTGGTTAACATGTATGTTTTTATACAATAAGTTATGTTAAATGGTTAAGGTTTTATAGGAGTGATCAAGGAAAGGGCCTAAGCTAGAGGTTGTTAAAATCTTATTTAATTGTTACCATAAGATTACATACATATATATATATATATACCACCTACTTTAGATGTCGATTGTCTTAATAACTTAGTTCTGTCACCAACATCTTCTTCAGCAATAATTTGTGTGACGTTCTGTACTTGATTTAAATCATTTTCTTTATATATATAATTATAATAAACAATAACATTGATTAGACTCTTAATTAATCAATCCATTTTTTTATGTCATGCAACAATTTCTTATTTTTGTTATATTACACATAATATTCTTTTATGATTCTGGCTTTCCCTCCTTCCATTAGTGCACATAGAATTTGAATGATTCTGTAGTACTTTCAATATCATGAAGAAAATTGTTGAACCTATCAAGTAACACTTAAATCAAGACCCTTACAATCATCAAGTTGTATATCAGGAGACCATCAATAATGGAAAATTTTTGAAACTACAGAGAATCAGGGAATGCCAAATGTAGCTGGAACCTTTATCTACATATTTGGAGCAAATTATATTCTATTTGACTGAAATTCTGATAGTGATACGTGTATATATATTATTTTGTGAATCAACTTCTATATTAGGTGTTTCTAGAGAACCTTCTACCTCAACTATCATTTGGTAGGATGTTACTTGATGAGCTACATTATACTTGCAAACTCCTAAGAGTAAGGAAACTGGATTGAAGATTACTACCATCTATGTATCTACTGATGAATGACTTGACCCCCAAAAATACCTTTATTAGTCTTGATTTTCATTGATCAAGGTTGCAAAAGTCGGTAGTCGGTACTCGGTCGGTTGGGTCACTGACTAAGGATTAATCGGCAGTCGGTCGATTAATCGGATTTAGTCGGGCTTTAATCGGCTTTGATTTTTTTAAATATATAAACCATTTTTATACTTATATTATTATATATTTACATAGATTTATATATTTTTTAATTATCATAGTGAATCAAAAGAAGTAATTGAATTTAAATAAAATAGTAAGCGTGTTAGAGTAAGTTTGCTATTAAAAAAGTAAAAAAACATGATATCTCCAAGCAAAAATTGGTTAACTAGTGGACGTAGTCGGAATTAGTCGGTACTCGATCGGCCGCCCCACTGACTAGACTAGTCGGACCTACTAGTCGGGCTAGTCGGGTGACTTTTACAACATTGTCGTTGATAGTCCAATACCATTGTTTTCTTTCCAAAACCCATCAACTATCTTAGAAGAAATTAACGTGGCTTCCTTTAGTTTAGTAACACTTATAGAATTTATCTAAAAATTAATAATCATGTCAATTAATTTCAATTTGGCATAACAAATTCAGAAGCAGTTAATTTTCCAGAATTCCAGAACCTAGTTTTTCACTTGAGAGATCTTAAGAGAAAAAGAAATCAAAATACTATTTCCTAAAATTTTTTAATCAAAATGATGTAGATGTATCATGCATGGCAGCAAGGAGGGAGGGAGAGGGGAGTGTACCTAATTAGATATCCAAAATGGAGATCTAATGCATGTAATGGTTGGAGATCTAGAGCAGTTCCAGTGGTTGTAGCAAGGGCTGGAGCAGGAACTGCAGGAAGAGCAACTGCTTTAGAGCATCTCCGCTAGAGCAGTAGCTGCAACAAAGAGTCCTGGAGGCTCCTGATGCTGGAAAGAAGCCACTTCTTGGCTGTCCAATTGCTTGAACAACAGTAGAAATTGAAGAATTCACAGCAGCTCGAGAGGGAAAAAGATAGGGCTGGAGATTGCAAAAGAAATAGAGTAGGAGTGGGTGCCGTTGAAATTTTGGGAAAGGATTTGGGAGGAAAAGGAAAGAGGGCTTGAGGTTATTTATAAGAGAAGCATGTGCCTTGTTTTTAGACATGTGGAGGAAAGGGAGGAGCCACTTGCATGGGAGGAAAGCAACGTGGGACTGGATTTAAGCTACAGTTTCTGTTGCTTATGTAATTTCTGATTTTTTTTACACAGACAGTACTGTTTCGCTGGAATTTACATTTGAATTTTTATTTTATTATTATTTTTAAATCATTTTCTCTTTGAAGTGTTAAAATTGACCGTATTCGCGCATAGAGTGTCCGATTTCGACGCGCAATATCTCTTTTTGATCGTCTCTAAACGACGATCAATATGAGTATAATATTGATATACTTCCGATCGGGTTTGCAAACCCGAACTTTTCGAGATACGGTTTTTGTTTAAGGTTAAATTTTGTGATTTAAAAATATCAAACGACCTCCGATTGATGAACGGTCGATTCCGTTGGTCTTGTTCGTCGAATCGGGTCTAATGACGGTCTCGGTTTGCTTTGCGGTTTCTGAATTTGCGTCGTGGCTTTTTCGCGGCGCGCATTACGAAGCGACCGATTTTTGGTCGATTTCGTCCGAACGACTATTGATTCACAATCAATTTGTCGATTTAAGTCATCTAATATTGCCAGATAACTTTATTCGGTTAATCGGGCCTTATTCTGATCAAGTTCGGGTCTGTTAGAATCCGGATGTTATAATTGTTGGAGAAAATAAGAGCGCTACTATTCCTGAGAACCCTGACTCTCTTATATAGTAGAGAGGCCTATGGGTAAATTACATAAAGTAGAAAAAGAAAAGATAATAAGAAAGAGACACATATGAAATATGAAAATACAAATATCTTCACACTCCCCCTCAAGCTGGAGCATAGATATCGATCATGCTCAGCTTGGATGAACACTTCTGAAATGATCCTCTGAGCAGTGGCTTGGTGAAGATGTCCACAGTTTGCTCTCCCGGGCTGACATGGGAAGTAGAGATCAAGCCCTTCTGAATCACGTCTCTAGTGTAATGACAATCTACCTCAATGTGTTTTGTTCTCTCATGGAACGCATGGTTGTTTTCAATGAATAGGGCAGCCTGGTTATCATAGTGTAACTCCATGGGTAGAGGAACCTCTACATGTAGATCGCATAGAACTGCTCGGACCCACATCATTTCTGTACTTGCTTGGGCCATAGCTCTGTATTCGGATTCGACACTTGATCTTGCTACAACAGTTTGTTTCTTGCTTTTCCAAGAAACGATAGAAGTCCCAACAAATATTGCAAATCTCGAAGTCGATTTCCTGTCCTTAGGACAACATGCATAATCCGCGTCAGCGTATGCGGATATAGAGAGTATGTCTCCTTTCTTGAATAGTAATCCTGAGCCTGGAGATGATTTTAAATATCTCAATATCATGTGTATTGCATCCATATGTACTTGTCGTGGTTGCTCCATGAATTGACTCACTCGACTCACTGCAAATGCAATATCTGGTCTGGTAATTGTAACATAAATGAGTTTTCCAACCATCTCTCTGTATCTCCTCTTATCAACTTCATCTGTATCATCATCGTATAGCTTCATGCTAGGATCCATACGAGTCGTGGAAGGTCGACATCCAATCATGCCCGTCTCTGCAAGCATATCTGTAACATACTTTCTTTGGGTCATCACAAGACCCCGTGCATTCCTAGCAAATTCCAACCCCAAGAAATACCTTAGGGTGCCCAGATCCTTAGTCACAAATTTGTTGCCCAGAAAGTCTTTCGCCATCTTGATTCCCTGCTCATCATCTCCTGTAACAACAATATCATCAACATACACCATGATAGCAACGGTACCTCTAGACGTCTTCTGCACAAATAAGGAATGGTTTGCATTTGACCTCTTGAATCCCTGTCGTTCAATCAGGTCTGAAAGCTTTTGAAACCACGCTCTTGGACTCTGTTTAAGTCCATATATTGCCTTATGGAGTCTACAAACTTGTTGACACTCCCCCTCAGCAGCAAACCCTGGAGGCTGCTGCATGTAGACCTCCTCTTGTAGATCTCCATATAAAAAAGCATTTTTCACGTCAAGCTGGAATAATGGCCAATCACGTGCTACAGCTACTGAAAGAAGGACACGTAAAGTAGAATGCCGAGCAACTGGAGAAAATGTGTCCAAGTAATCAACTTCATAGGTCTGAGTAAAACCACGTGCCACGAGCCTTGCCTTGTACCGATCAAGGCTTCCATCTGCATGGTATTTAACAGTAAACACCCACTTGCAGCTAACAATAGACGCTCCAGAAGGAGGGGGAACAAGTGTCCAAGTGCCACAGGACTGCAACACAGCCATTTCTTCTTACATAGCAAGATGCCATTTGCTATCTTGTAGTGCCTCCTGATAATTGCGTGGAATTTCTTCTGCAGTTAGAGCTGCTGCAAATCTCTGAAAGTCGTCTGTAAGACGATGAAAAGAGACCTGGGAAGCAAGTGGGTAGGAAGCACAAGTACGCCTTTGCTTTCTAATAGCGATAGGCACATCCAAATCTCCATGATCTTCAACCTACTGTGTTCCCTGTATCAATGGATCCTCAGACTCATCGTTAGTGTTGAAACATATAAAGCGGAAGCAAAAACATGGAACAAGAATAAAACATATGAAGAACGCGAGATTTTAACGTGGAACCCTACTCCGAGAGGAGCGGGATGAAACCACGGGAGAAGCCCCTGAATTGGGCGTTTCTTCTATTGAATTTCTCAATGAGTACAGGGGGTGTGGGGCTCTTTATATAGGCCCACGGACAGACCCAACAGTGACCGCTCCCCCATGTGGTACTAAACACATGGGTGGGCTCTTTTCTTTTCCAACACTCCCCCTCAAGTTGGTAGCTGGGACAGCTGCAACTTGCAACAATAAAGAAAAATATACACCATTACATCTTCACTTGAAATCACCACAATAAACGTATGTATCCGCAACTGGTAGACAAACCCGCTTGCTGACGGGTATATCAGGTCACCGGAACGTATCTCTGTCGTGCCTGTAAGGTCACCGGACTGTCTCTGTCGTGCCTGCATGGTCACCGGATCTCTGTCTCAGTCGTGCCTGCGGGTCACCGGACTGTCTCTGTCGTGCCTTGAAGAAAACAAATCCAGTGCGGAGTCGATGTCGAGGATAGAGACACCACGACGAAGATCGATGCACAGTGAAGGTGGCTTGATATTCTGTGAAATCCGGAGTGTTTGGTCAGTCAGTCAATGATGTAAGATGCATATGGCTTTTACTCCCCCTTTCTCCCAAACTTGTGAGAATAATGAAAATAATAGACAAGTTGGGAGAAGCAAACATGAATCACATTTTTTTTATGCGTACGACTTTTTTTCTTGTACGCGACTTTTTTTTTCTATTTTTTTTGTTAACATATGCGTACGGCTTTTTCTTGTACGCGTCTCTTTTTCTTCTTCTTTTTTTTCGGCTTTTCATCTCTTTTTCTTTTTCTTTTTTTTTAAACCGTTTCAATCTATCATTTTTTTTCAAAGCAAACTCACATTTTTTTAGCCCATAGCCCACATGGGCTTTTCACTCTCCTCTCTTTTTTTTTATATATAGCCGACTCACCTCTCCTTTTTTTTGTTATCAAGGAAATATATAGCATTCTTTAAAAAAAGGCCTAAAGATCACGGCCCTCACCAGCAAATGAATTTTTTTTAAATAGTTGTGCCCCTCCCGTTAGGGTTCCCCGTGAGGGAAACCATCCCTTCGATTTGCAGCCGCCCCCGATGGGATTTCTTCAATTTCTGTCGCCGCCCTTCGGAGTTTCCTGATCTGCAGCCTGCGCACGACTCGCGCGGAGGAGGGCCTCGCCTCCTGAAGGGCTCGACATGCGAGAGAGATGTGACGGCACCGCCTTGGGACTGGGAAGGAGGATGCGTGCCATGCCTGGGGTATTGGGGGCGCCGCCTGCATCACCTATGGGGTCGCGCGGTGACTCGCGTAAGGTGCTCGGGCCGGATCAAGCGCGGGCTTGTGCGCGCGTGATGAGGGTCTCATGTGCACGCATCGAGGGAGGCCGATGGGCGGTGCTGACCTGGGGTTTGCGAGACTTGGGAGGCCGTCGCCTAGATCCTGGGCTCGGTGATGCGGTTTGAGCGCCGCCAGCGAGGAGGAAATGCAGTAAGGGCGTTTCTGGATCTGGGGTTTCGCTCGCTGCCTGCTGGTGCGTGCCCCGTTGAGGGTGCCGCTTGCGGCTGCACAAACTAGGGCTGTGTTTTGTTCTCTGCTGTAATGGGAGACCAAGGGAGATTCTGTGCGCCAAGACCTCCGCCTCGGGTTTCATATGTAGCGGATGAAGATCCTACTGGAAGAGGATGATCACGCAAGCAGCGGAGGTGGCTTAAATCTGATAATAATCTTTCATCGAACAAATCTTCAAGAACAAGAACTCCGGAGAAACAAATCTCGAATAAAATTACGGAAAAAAATCCACGAGAATTGACCCGCTCTGATACCATGTAGAAAAATATAAAGCGGAAGCAAAAACATGGAACAAGAATAAAACATATGAAGAACGCGGGATTTTAACGTGGAACCCTACTCCGAGAGGAGCGGGATGAAACCACGGGAGAAGCCCCTGAATTGGGCGTTTCTTCTATTGAATTTCTCAATGAGTACAGGGGGTGTGGGGCTCTTTATATAGCCCCACGGACAGACCCAACAGTGACCGCTCCCCCATGTGGTACTAAACACATGGGTGGGCTCTTTTCTTTTCCAACAGTTAGAAATCAAGTTATCCGAACCAACCTGAGGGTTGCTGGATGACGGGCCATGACCTTGAGCAGATGAGGATCGACGAGTATAATGCTTTGGTAACGGGGGAACAATGGTGATTGGAGGTGGTAAAGGTGGAGGTGAATGTATGACAGGAGGTGGTGAGGGAGATGGCACAGAGAGTAACTGACTCATAGGAGGTGGTGGCATAAATACCTCAGAATCATAATGAGAAGTAGTCATGCTGTCACCTGTAGAAGAGAAAAACATCACAGATTCAAAGAATGTGACATCTGCACTAACAAAATATTTTCGAAGCAGCAGATCAAAGCAACGATACCCCTTCTGTGTCCTGGAGTATCCTACAAACACACATTTGATAGCTCTGGGAGAGAGCTTGTCAAGACCTGGACCCAACTGATGGACAAAACCAACACAACCAAAAACACGAGGTGGAAGTGAGAACACCTCCTTCTCAGGAAAGGCTATAGAGAGAGAGAGGAGATTTCTCACCTAAGACGGACGAGGGCATGCGATTTACTAAGTAGCAAGCTGTGAGAACCGCATCACCCTAGACCGAGCGTGGAACATGACTTTGAATAAGTAGGGTTCTTGTGATATCCAATAGATGTCGATGTTTCCGCTCTGCAACACCATTTTGTTGTGACGTGTAACCACATGAAATTTGATGAATTATACCACGAGATGAGAAGAACAAGGATAGAGCTCTAGTACAAAACTCCAATGCATTGTCAGAACGCACAATTTTCACAGAAAAAGAGAAAACATTTTTAACTTCATTGATAAACATTCGAATCACATCTCCTGCTTCAGATTTATTCTTCAATAAAAACACCCAAGACAAGCGAGAAAAATCATCTACTGCAACCAGATAGAATCTGTGTCCCTGGTGGTCAGGAACACGACTTAGACCCCAAATATCAATATGGACTAACTCGAACAAGGAGCCACTGCTCCGACTCTGACGACTCGGGAAAGTAGACCGATGATGCTTCCCCAACTGACACGTTTCACATTGGAAGGACGACTTCGGAGAAATCTGGGGCAAAACACGACAGATCTTCTGAAGAGGGAGGTGACCAAAACGGAGATGCCAGATATACGGAGAGTCTGATCCTGTAGAATGGAGAGATGCACCAACATGAGGAGTATGGATCAGACGATAGAGACTATTCTGCTCACAGTCATAGCCAATCACGTTGCCCGAGGGTATTTCCTGAAAAACAAGACATGATGAGTCAAAAAAAGCTCGACAGTTTAAATCCTTTGTAATCTGGCTAATGGACAGTAAATTCATAAAGAAATCGGGAGCATATAACACATTCTGCAATCTCAAGGAAGGTGTCAAGTTAATCTCCCCCTGTCCTGTGATCGGGGAATGTGTTCCATTGGCAATCACCACAGTTCGTCTTGAAGAGACTGGTCTATATGAAGTGAGCTGTTCTTTGTCCCCACAGAGATGATGTGTCGCTCCAGAATCCATAATCCAGTTTGTAATCATAGATCCATCACAAGAGATGTGAGCATGAGAACTACCTGAAGTACTGGCCGTGGCAGGTGAATTGGCAGAGGCAGAGACGGCCACACCTGACTGACCTTCAGGAGTTGTATCGGGAGGCATGATAGTCCTCAGTCTGGCAACAAGATCATCAAATCGCTGGTCCAATGAGGAAGGTGCAGGAGACTCAACTTGTTCTGCTTCCCGAGCTGATGCAGGAAAGCCATGCTTTGAGTAGCATGTGTCCTCTGAGTGACTAGGTCGACGATAATAACTTCATGGTTGACGAATCCGACCCCCACGACCTCGGGGGGAACGGCCACGAAAAATAGAGGAGCCACCTCTACCTCTGGAGGCAGCCATCGCTGAAGGTGTCTGGCTGGCAGTCGAGCTTGGGACAGTAATTCGACTTAAACGACGAAAGGCTTCCTCCATTGGAGGAATAGTAGCGTCAGCTAGAATCTGAGACATGGCAGTATCATACTCTGGATCAAGGGCAACCAAGAATACACCTACCATGGTAGTATTCCTGTACGTCTTCTGCTGTTCTGGAGTGACCGTCAACAGCATGAAGCTATGGAGCTTCTCAAACATCCCTTGTAGGGATGTGTACAGTGAGTGAAGAGGGCGCCCATTCTGCTTGACTGTAAAAATATCATGTTGCAGCTGAAGTATCTTGGTCTCGTTCCGTGCCTGCGAATATGTCGCCGCTAGAATATCCTGCATAGCCTTAGCCGTGGGTTGATGTAGTACATCATTGGCGATTTCTATCGTCAACGTCCCAGATAGCCAAACTTTGGTATACGCATCATCTGCCTCCCACAAGGCATGCACCCCAGTCTTCTCCACCAGCTCCTCTTCGGTAAGAATATGTTTCTTACCATTCGACTTCATCAGGCTCATGAACTGCATAGCCCAGAGCTCATAATTTGTCCCGTCCATTTTCACAATAGGCGCTGGACCTCTGAATGCGCCAGTGGCGGGTACATCAACCTTGTTCTCAGACATATTGCCAAAGAAGACTGCTACAAGTGCAACAAATCAAAGTTTGTATGTCTACACAGATATATATGGGTTTGGGTGCACGTGTAGACTCATGCACACCAACCCATCAATCAACGGACGAGGCTGAGGCGGCGTGCAAGTGAAGACAACACACGAGCGCGTGAGACGAGGCTGAGGTGCGCGTGAGAAAGATGTGCGCGCTGTGCGCGCGAGTAGTACGAGCGCACGGTGCACGGCGAGCGCGTGCGCGGAGCCCTCGCTGTGTAGGCGCGCTAGGCTGCGGCGCCGGCAAAGAGGCGAGGGAGTGCACACGAGTCGATGGAGAGGGCTAGCGGTGGGGTTAGGGTTTTTTGGAATCGAGAGCTCCGGTCTACGACCGCCGCTCTGATACCTTGTTGGAGTAAATAAGAGCGCTATTATTCTTGAGAATCCTAGGCTCTCTTATATAGTAGAGAGGCCTATGGGTAAATTACATAAAGTAGAAGACAGAAAAGATAATAAGAAAGAGTCACATATGAAATATGAAAATATAAATATCTTCACAATAATTATAAAAACCTCAAAGGGAGTTTCATCCTCGAGACTAGGGTCAAGGTCATTAAGTGTCTTGTTGGGATTTTATATATCCATAAAAACCTCAAAGGGTTTTGAACCCATAAAAACCTGAAAGGAAAAAAAGCTATATATTTGAACATATATCTAATTACAAAAGCTTGTTTTGATTATTACCTCAGAAAAGTTGCGGGTATCGTACCCGCATGTCGGCTTCGGTTTCTCATGCCGCCTCTTCGACTCCGTAAGGGTGCCACAAAACCTTGACCAATGAAATCTCCTTGCTGCGAAGCTTCTTCACAGCACGGTCAAGATCTGGACTGGCCTCTCCTCGTAGGTCAAGTCAGGCTCCACGTCAAGATTCTCGTAACTGAAGACATACTTCCTCAGGTTGGATATGTGGAAGACATCATGAACAGCTGATATATGTGGAGGAAGGGCTACTCGGTATGTAACCTTCCCCACACGAGCCAGAATATCAAAAGGTCCAACATATCGTGGCGCCAGCTTGCCACGAACACCGAATCTCTACACTCCCTTCACGGGAGATACATGGAGAAATACCCAATCTCCAACCTATAATTTATAGGAATGTCGTTAGTATGAGATTAAGTTGATTATATATATATGTCATAATTGAATGGATGAAAAGGAAAGAATTGGATTACCTGAAATTCCAATTCTCTTCTTCGACGGTCTGCATAGCTCTTCTGGCGGCTCTGTGCCGTCAGAAGCCTCCGTCTCACAACATCAACAGCTCTGGCGGTCTCCTCCAAGAGATCTACGGAATATAAAGCATGATCACCTACCTCACGCCAACTGAGAGGTGTGAGGCATCTCCGCCCATATAGGGCTTCGAATGGTGCCATGCCAATACTGGAGTGATAGTTGTTGTTGTACGTGAATTCCACTAATGGCAGGTGATCCTTCCATGACCCTTTCCACTCCAAGGAGCATGCGCGAAGTAAATCTTCGAGTGTTTGTATAGTGCGCTCACTCTGCCCATCTATCTGCGGATGATAAGCAGAACACATCTTCATTTTTGTCTGTAGTGCTGACATGAACTGATGCCAATAGTGCGATGTAAATCTCGAATCCTTGTCAGACACCACCTCTCGTGGTATATCATGCAGCCTGATAATGTTCTGTACCTAGAGCTTGGCCAATCTGGATGGAGTGTAAGTCGTGTTGACATGTATGAAATGGGCTGACTTGGTCAACCTATCAACAACGACCCAAATGAAATCGTGGACACCCGATGTCTTCGGCAACCTGTGACAAAATCCATAGAAATGCTCTCCCATTTCCACTCGGGAATGGAGAGAGACTGCAGTAATCCTGGTGGTCTCCTGTGCTCGGTCTTGACCATCTGACAGGTCATGCATCTGCTAACATGTAGCGCCATATCGCGCTTCATCCCATCCTATCAGAAATGTCGATGCAGGTCACGATACATCTTGGTGCTACCTGGATGAATAGATAACCGTGAACTGTGTGCCTCATCCAGAATGTCTCTGCAAAGCTGCTCGTCATAACAACGACCGTCATGCCTTCCATAAAATAGACTCCATCACAACAAAGTCATCAACCTCGTCTTTAACGGCGCACATGTATCTATCTCGAATCCATGGATCTGTCTTCTGGCCCTCTACGATGCGATCCCACAAACTGCTAAATCGTGGAGGCACGACGGTAGAAATGGATGCGCTCTCCTGAGGATGCCAATCGGTCAAGGCTGCGAGCATATCCCATGTGTATAGCCAGTTTGCCGTACCCTCTGCATGAGCTCTCCTGCTAAGTGCATCAGCCACCACGTTTCCCTTACCGGGATGGTAAGAGATCGTGCGGTCATCATCCTTCAGCAACTCGAGCCATCTGCGCTGCCTCATGTTCAACTCCTTCTGATCAAAGATGTACTTCAGACTCTTGTGGTCTGTGAAGATCTCGAAATTCACCCCATATAGATAGTGGTGCCAGCCTGCCAGATCTTCCAGGCGAAGACAACCGCCGCCAATTCCAAGTCATGTGTGGGGTAGTTCCGCTTGTGTGGCCTCAACTGTCGTGATGCGTAAGCAATCACCTGTCCTCTCTGCATCAATACTGCTCCCAGACCTTCTCCAGATGCATCTGTGTAGACTGAATAGTCCTGAGTGCCTGAAGGAAGAGCAAGAATAGGTGTTGTATTCAATCTCTCCTTCAGTGTCTGGAAGGCCTGCTCACACGAATCGTCCCAAATGAATGGAACTCCCTTCTACGTCAATCGTGTCAAAGGGCGAACAATGCGTGAAAATCCATTGACAAAGCGTCAATAATAGCCTGCTAGCCTGAGAAAGCTCTGAATCTTTGTAACTGTCTTGGACTGCTCCCAAGACATAACTGCCTTAATCTTCGCAGGATCAACTGCGATGCCTGCTCCAGAAATGATATGCCCCAAAAATGAGACCTGGGATAACCAGAACTCACACTTGCTCAACTTGGCATATAGCTTGTGCTCTCGCAATGTGTCTAAAACAATCCGTAGATCATTTGCATGATCCCATTCATTCTGTAAATAGATGAGCACATCATCGATGAACACCACTACAAATTTGTCCAAATATGGACGGAAAATCCTGTTCATCATATACATGAAAGCTGCAGGTGCATTGGTGAGCCTAAACGGCATCACCACAAACTCGTAGTGTCCATAACGAATCCTGAAGGCAGTCTTCGGAATATCAGACTCTCGAATCCTCAGCTGATGGCATCCTGAGCGAAGATCGATCTTCGAGAATACCAAAGATCCCTGGAGCTGGTCAAACAAATCATCAATGCGTGGCAAAGGATAACGGTTCTTCATCGTTCTCTTGTTCAGCTACATGTAATCGATGCACAGTCTCATGGATCCATCCTTCTTCTTGACAAATAGAACTAGAGCACCCCAAGGTTAAGTGCTCGGCCTCACGAATCCTAAGTCAAGTAAGTCATGTAACTGCACCTTCAGCTCTCTCAACTCGGCTGGTGCCATGCGGTAAGGAGCCATCGAGATCGGCTGTGTATCTGGTAGCAATGTGATCTCGAACTCAATCTCCCTCTCGGAGGTAATCCTGGTAGCTCATCAGGAAAAACATCTGGATATTCAGATACCACTATGATGTCCTGTGTCATCGGCTCCTGATCAGATACTTCCCAAACAAATGCAAGATATGAATCACAACCCTGATCAACAAGTCGCTGAGCTCGCAACACCGAAATGTACTCCATGGTGGGGTCATGTATAGTACCCTCAAAGGTGAACTCAGGTAAATTTGGAATCCTGAAGACAATTGTCTTCCTAAAACAATCAATAAGTGCATGATGAGAAGCTAACCAATCCATGCCCAAAATCAAGTCGAACTTATCAAGCTGTAGGAGTAGACAATCTACGATCATCTCGTGACCGCCAATCAGTACGAGCAAGTGCCTGCCTATCAGAGAAATGACGAACAATTGGCCACCTGGCCACGGATGTGAGTCTCTGCGACTCTACCTCAAGAAACTAGTAGCCTTGAAGCAAGGAAAGAATGTGTCGCTCCAGAATCAAATAAAACATGGAAAGGTCGGCCCAAGACTGAGACCTTACCTTTCACCACAGTAGCTGTTGAACGTGTTTGCTCCTCAGTAACTGCATGTAACTGACCCTGCCTTGCTGGTGCAGTACTGGGTCCTGTAACACTCTGCGTCTGTCCCTGCTGCGGTCGCCTGAAGTTGGAGTTCCTACCACGGAAACTCCTTGAACGTTGTGCATAAGGCTGCGACTGTGAAGGTTGTGGCTGAGGCTCACCAGAAGCCTGTGGGCACTGTGATCGGTAATGTGCCCACTTGTGACATCGGTAACATCAGACTAGTCGAGTAGATGGAGTGGTCGTGTCAGTGCTCCGAGCAGGTCTTGCTGGGGGTCTATCTGCTCACTGTGACCCAGATGGTCGAGCAGACTCTGTGCCATTCGCAGATACTTATCATAAATGCTTTTTCTCTCCTTGGGATAGTATGAAAATTAATGAAATTGGTGACATCTGTGGTAATTGAATATGAATGTCATATTTCTCTTCTCGAACTCACGACAAGTCGAAAGACTGTCGCTATCCGAGAACTTAATGCGATCGGAATTTAAATACTGCGAATGTGTATATCAGGGTACCACTGCTCTGATACCAAAAATGTGAACCCCCGAGGATCCGGGTGCCCGTTTACACACATTTCGCACTAATACATTCACTGGTATCGCATTAAAAGAATGAATTTATGGGGGAATTTTTCACGTTGTTATATTTGCAGATGACATTCACATTCATTTCATAAACCACAGTGATAAGAAAACAAGTGCCATCACCATTTCATTTCATAATTTTCAATCATGTACAAATAATCTGCCAGTACACACAGTATATCCCAAAATATCGTACGGAAGAGAAAAGAAGCATATTACATTATTAACCGAAACAAAAACTGAGACAAAAGAAACATACCGTCTGGTATAAACCCTATCGCTTGGAATAATCAAGAGCTACTGATCAGCATGCTTTTTGCCTGCCAAACATGTTTAGGAAAGAAGAGACGTCAGCGGTTGCTGGTACCTCTCAAAAACTTATAAAAATATCATGCAATTAATTATTTTCAAAAGCAAGCAAGTAGAAAGGTATATATGGTGAAAAATCTACCACTACCTGTGTAGAGAATGATTTTCAACTGTTTGGTATGTAGATCACATGTTCACCCATTTTTCCCATTCTTCCTAAATATATTTATATAAAGTTTAGATGACAAAGCCTAACATATAGTGATTTCCTGCGTTTTAAAGATCATGATTTTCGATCTTGGAGATCATGTTGTGGATCTTATATATATAAAGTTGATGGCGCATGTAAATGTTAATTTCTTGTCATTGAGATTATGTCATGGTTTTTGATAATGGACTTATATGATGATGATTCATTTGATCCTTAATTTTATTTACTCTTTTTAAGTTAGTGGATAGTCTGTGGTCTTGGTCTGTGTTTAAACTCACACTATGACTCTAAGGTATTAAAAGTACGTTAGGGTTGAGGTGCCTCCGTAGGCATGCGGTGTTGTGTAATGCATCCTAACTAAGTTCCCAACACGTCCACTAACTTATAGGGATTTTGAATCAGATTATAGTCACCTCCAATCAACTTAATTTTAATTGTAATTTCCTCCAACCTTAACTGCAATTTTCTCAGATGTGACTCTAAAGGATTTAGATGTAGATATGGATGATCTGGATGTAGAATCGCCAAGTCTGTTGGCGAAAGTAAAACTCAAGCGGTGAAGTAGCCAACAAAAGGGCTCTTCCGTCTCGCCCTCTAATTGGAAGTGCGGTCCAATAGAGGGATAGGTCTACTCCCAAACTACGCTACTGAGACGGGTGAGAGAGACTCTCCGGAAAAGTCGCTCTAGAAAACAACCCGACCGGTAACGGGCTACCGAACTCATACGAAAAACTAAAACCGAGGATCCGTGCCTCCACGATTTAGCAGTTTATGGGATCGCATCGTAGAGGGCCAGAAGACCGATCCATGGATATAGAGAGAGTAGTTTGTGGGATCGCATCGTGAGAACACCTCCTTCTCAGGAAAGGCTATAGAGAGAGGAGATTTCTCACCTAAGACGGACGAGGGCATGTGATTTACTAAGTAGCAAGCTGTGATAACCGCATCACCCCAGAACGAGCGTGGAGCATGAATCTGAATAAGTAGGGTTCTAGTGATATCCAATAGATGTCGATGTTTCCGCTCTGCAACACCATTTTGTTGTGACGTGTAACCACATGAAGTTTGATGAATTATACCACGAGATGAGAAGAACAAGGACAGAGCTCTAGTACATAACTCCAATGCATTGTCAGAACACACAATTTTCACAGAAAAGGAGAAAACATTTTTAACTTCATTGATAAACATTTGAATCACATCTCCTGCTTCAGATTTATTCTTCAATAAAAACATCCAAGACAAGCGAGAAAAACCATCTACTGCAACCAGATAGCATCTGTGTCCCTGGTGGTCAGAAACACGACTTGGACCCCAAATATCAATATGGACTAACTCGAACAAGGAGCCACTGCTCCGACTCTGAGGACTCGGGAGAGTAGACCGATGCTGCTTTCCCAACTGACACGTTTCACATTGGAAGGACGACTTCTGAGAAATCTGGGGCAAAACACGACATATCTTCTGAAGAGGGAGGTGACCAAAACGGAGATGCCAGATATACGGAGTCTGATCCTGTAGAATGGAGAGATGCACCGACATAAGAAGTATGGATCAGACGATAGAGACCATTCTGCTCACAGCCATAACCAATCACGTTGCCCGAGGGTATGTCCTAAAAAACAAGAGATGATGAGTCAAAAATAGCTCGACAGTTTAAATCCTTTGTAATCTTTCTAATGGACAGTAAATTCATGGAGAAATCGGGAGCATATAATACATTCTGCAATCTCAAGGAAGGTGTCAAGTTAATCTCCCCCTGTCCTGTGATCGGGGAATGTGTTCCATTGGCAATCACCACAGTTCGTCCTGAAGAGACTGGTCTATATGAAGTGAGCTGTTCTTTGTTCCCACAGAGATGATGTGTAGCTCCAGAATCAATAATCCAGTTTGTAATCAAAGATCCATCACAAGAGATGTGAGCATGAGAACTACCTGAAGTACTGGTCGTGGCAGGTGAATTGGTAGAGGCAGAGACGGCCACATCTGACTGACCTTCAGGAGTTGTATAAGGAGGCATGATATTCCTCAGTCTGGCAACAAGATCATCGAATCGCTGGTCCAATGAGGAAGGTGCAGGAGACTCAACTTGTTCTGCTACCCGAGCTGATGCAGGAAAGCCATGCTTTGAGTAGCATATGTACTCGGGGTGACCAGGTCGACGACAATAACTGCATGGTTGATGCATCCGACCCCCACGACCCCGAGGGCCACGACCACAAAAAATAGAAGAGCCACCTCTACCTCTGGAGGCAGCCATTGCTGAAGGTGTCTGGCTGGCAGCCGAGCTTGGGACAGTAATTCGACTTAATCGATGAAAGGCTTCCTTCATTTGAGGAATAGTAGCGTCAGTTAGAATCTGAGACCGGGCAGCATCATACTCTGGATCAAGGGCAGCCAGGAATACACCTACCATGGTAGCATTCCTGTACGTCTTCTGTTGTTCTGGAGTGGTCGTCAACGACATGAAGCTATGGAGCTTCTCAAACATCCCTCGTAGGGATGTGTACAATGAGTGTAGAGGGCGCCCATTCTGCTTGACTGTAAAAATATCATGTTGCAGTTGAAGTATCTTGGTCTCGTTCCGCGCCTGCGAATATGTCGCCGCTAAAATATCCCACATAGCCTTAGCCGTGGGCTGATGTAGTACATCGTTGGCGATTTCTATCGTCAACGTCCCAGATAGCCAAATTTTGGCATACGCAACATCTGCCTCCCACAAGGCATGCACCCCAGTCTTCTCCATCGGCTCCTCTTCGGTAAGAATATGTTTCTTACCATTCGACTTCATCAGGCTCATGAACTGCATAGCCCAGAGCTCATAATTTGTCACGTCCATTTTCACAATAGGCGTTGGACCTCTGAATGCGCCAGTGGAAGGTACATCAACCTTGTTCTCAGACATATTGCCGACAGAAGACTGCAACGGGTGCAACAAATCAAAGTTTGTATGTCTACACAGACATATATGGGTTTGGGTGCACGTGTAGACTCATGCACACCAACCCATCAATCAACGGACGAGGCTGAGGCGGCGTGCAAGTGAAAACAGCATGCGGGCGCGAGACGAGGCTGAGGTGTGCGCGAGAAGAGCGCACGGTGTGCGTGAGGAGAGCGAGCGCACGATGCGTTGTGCGCGCGAGGGGGACGAGCGCGCGGTGTGCGCGAGAAGGGCGCGCTGTGCGCGCGAGGAAGATGAGCGCGTTGTGCGCGCGAGAAGGACGAGCGCGCGGTGCGCGCTGTGCGCGGCGATCACGTGTGCAGAGCCCTCGTTGTGGGGGCACGCTAGGCTGCGGCACCGGTGAAGAGGCGAGGGAGCGCACGCGAGTCGAGGGAGAGGGCTGGCGGTGGTGTTAGGGTTTTTGGGAATCGAGAGCTCCGGTCTAGGACCGCCGCTCTGATACCATGTTGGAGAAAATAAGAGCGCTTGTTATTCCTGAGAACCCTAGGCTCTCTTATATAGTAGAGATGCCTATAGGTAAATTAGATAAAGTAGAAGACAGAAAAGATAATAAGAAAGAGACACATATGAAATATGAAAATACAAATATCTTCACATATGGCATTGGAGTTCAAAGCTTGTTACCTCGGCAACAAAATTCCCATTTTTTCGCCTTCTGGAAAGGGATTAGATATGTTCTACCCTGCTTCCAGGAGATCTTTCGTCCGACCCTTGGAGATGGTTCTTCTGTCGCTTTCTGGATTGATAATTCGTCAGGTAAGGGAACTCTCAGGTAAGGGAACTCTCTCGTCCAGATTCCGTGTATGTTTGCTCTGGCATCTAACCGTAATGCAAAGTTGATTTGGCTTGACGGAAACTAGATGCCTTCATTTTCGATGGATTTCTTGACCAATGCCTTGAAGATATCCTCTTGCTTTTAGAGGCCCTCACACAGTTTGATAGCCCAAGCATTTAGCAGGATCACTAGGTATGGAAGTCTAACTCGTTCTCGGTCAAACGGTTCTACCGTACATACTATCATCAGTCCTCCTCCACCAAGGACTGATACTTTGATTCGTGATTGCAACTTTATTTGGAAGATAAAGCTGTCGAATAGATTTGACTTCTTTATGTGGCTTTTTTATAGAAAGTGCATAATGACAAGAGATCGTTGTTGTAGTCTGTTCAAGGATGTCTGAAATAGACATCCTCTCTGTGAGATGCAGATTGAGACAATAGTCTATATTTTCTTTCAAAGGATGTCAATTGACCCATCCTTGGCACCCTGCTTTCAATTTGTCAATGGACACATCAGACGATTATTTGGTCGTAAAGACCCATCTACAAGCCACATGTCGAATTCCCATGGGACATGGTTTAAGGTCCTGCATTCCCCTAGACATAAGAGCATTCATTTCCTCTTTCATTGCATGTCGCCAACCATTATCTTATAAAGCATTGTTATGATCTTTGGGAATAGAAATAGTCATGAGAGCATCAACGTAACTCTTGTCAGAGCATGATAAACCAATAATAGAAGTGAAATGAGACATAGGATGGAAAGTTGGAAACTACATTGCCTCTTATTCTGTAGAGAGTTATCGGAAGCTCCTGAGGAGTATCCGGGGCAGCAGTGGTGGGAGCACTTCAAGATGGCATCTTATCTTGCAAAAAAGGAATCGACAAAGGCACATGAGTAGACACAGATGTCTGCTTGCGCTTATAAACTATTGGTGGAGGAAGATCTACGGGTGTGGTAGACTCTGTAAAGAAACTAGTCTATTCAAAGAAAGTAACATCTGCAGAAATATAGTATCGGTGGCCAACCCAGTCTTTGCATCGGTAACCCTTTTAGATCCATGAATACTTAAGAAAATATGCTTGATCGCTCTAGGTGACAACTTATCAGCGGCATGGAAATTATGGACAAACACAATACATCCAAAAATTCTCAAAGGTTGTGGGAAGGACGATTCATTAGGGTAGAGTAACAGAGTTGACCCCTTTAGGATCGAAAACGGGACCCTGTTGATAAGATGAACATTTGTAAGAATGACATAACCTAGTAGGTCTTCGGAACCTTCATCTAGGTGAGAGGGGACCTAACAATGTCAAGAAGATGTCTAAGTTTCCTCTCTGCTACTCCCATTTTGCTGGGAGTTATATGGACATGAAGTTTGATGTACATTTCCCTAGGAAGCAAAGAAAGTCATCAAGTCATGTTGGGTGAATTCCAAAGCATTATCTGTACGAAATATTTGAGTAGAATTAGATAAAAATATTTTTTTGATGTACTAAAAGAAATTCTTGATAATTTTATTGAACTCCGAACATTCCTTTATCAGATAGACCCACTGTTGTAAAATTAGGCCAACTAGGCCGATTAGTCGGCCCGACTAGTCGAGTCAGAGGGGTAGCCAACTCGACTAGGCCTAGTCGGCCATTAGTCGGTTAACACGACTAATCGGGCCGATTAGTCAGCCTAGTCGGCCGACTACAAGGCTGACTTCTACATAGAGAATTTATTATTTTTTAGTTTTTTTATTTTTTTAAAAGCAAACTTATTCTAATATGCTTAATGTTATATCTAAAGTCTATTACTTCTTTTAATTCATTATGATAGTATAGAAAATGTATAAATCAATGTAAATATATAAGAATATATGTATACAAAATTATTTATATATTTAAAATCAAGGTTGCAGAAGTCGGTAGTCGGTACTCGGTCGGCAGGGTCACTGACTAAGGATTAATCGGCAGTCGGGAGAGTAATGGGATTTAGTCGGGCATTAGTCGGTTTTGAATTTTTGTTTATTTTAAATATAAAATTCAGTATTTAATACATGTACTCTCATGTATATTCATATATTTAGCAGTTTTAATACTTTTAAGAGCTTAAAAATTACAGCACGAGAAGGAAATATGAAGAAATTGTACAAGGGAAAGATTCTCATAATAAATAGCTTTTCATTCTCTCCCAACAGTACACAATGGTAACATGATTAATCATGAGGCTTCTATTACTTTAGCCTTCTTTTCCTACCAATGTCAAACTTTTATAAGCAACATCGGGACAGTTGCAACAAAAGCTCTTAGTTGGTCATCTTAATGTTAACATGAAGCCTTGGAAATGAAGATTAAGTATTCACGTTACTGTTTTTGGCAATCATTTAACTTCTTCATCAAAAATAGTACGATGCATTTTCTTGAGAGTGCACAGATTCTTAGTATAATATGCAACCATCCTACTTTTTCATAATGCAGAACCGTCCGCATCACATTGGTACCACAAAAATGCAACAAAGCACAAAAGGAATATACTTGTGTAAATGATGGTACTTAATGTGTTCATCCACAGCTTCCAATGCAAATTAGTACTAAACCAAGTAATAACATCTAAGATCAAGTAGAGAAAATCTACATAATAACATCGAACATCAAGCATTAGAGTAAAACCAAGCAAGAAAAAATTAAAAAAAAAATAAAAAAACCGTAACCAAGTCATCGGAGGTCGGAGAGCACGAAGGAGGGGCGACTGAGGACCGATACCAAAAGGAGTTATCGTCTAGATGCCGACAACGGGAGGAGGGAGCGGCGACGCAACAGAGGCTGTGACAGGGCTGGTTCAAGGGGGCAGCGACACGAAGGAGGGAGGTCCTCGCAGGGGGGGAGAGGTTCGAACGAATGGGTACTAGGGTTACTGTTAGACAGTAACCCCTAGATCCACCTAAGCAGGTTATCGAGTTCCCCATCTAAGCGGGCTGTCGGATTTCTCTATGCAAAAATCGGTCGCCTAGTCGGCCGACTAGGCCGACTACTCGCTTGTTTAGTCGGGTCAGACCGACTATAGGCTGACTTGGCTTAGTCGAGTCGGGTCCCCCCCCCTCCCCCGACTCGACTAGTCGGCCGACTTTTACAACACTGTTTAAAATAATTAAAAATATTCAAAACCGACTAATGGCTGATTAAATCCGATTAGTCTCCCGACTGCCAATTAATCCTTAGTCAGTGACCCCGCCGACCAAGTACCGACTACCGTTTTCTGCAACCTTGGACCCAAGAGGATTGACTATAATCATCAACAAAAACAACAAAGTATTTGTGTTCACTTAGAGTACGGACCGAACAAGGTCCCCATATATCACAATGGACAAGAGAAAAAAGAACATAACGACGGGGCTCAATACGTACAGGAACAGAAGCTCGATGATGTTTCCCGAACTAACACGCTTCACACTTAAAGGGCTTCAACATAGAAAGTTTAGGGAACACCATGGATATAGCGTTGGCAGAAGGATGTCTAAAGCGAAGATAACAAAGTAAAGGATCATCAGAGAGAGACGCAATGCTAACTTGAATCAGATGGAATGCCAAGATAATAGAGGCCATTCTTCTCATGTCCCCTACCAAAAATCTGTTTCATCTGGATGTCCTGAAAATAACAACAGAACTCATAAAAAATGACAGGATAATTAAGCTCAGTATATAACTTCTTAACATATGATTAGCTAAGAGGAAATGTAGGGGCATAATAGACTCTAGTCAGTCAGAGCTTGGAGAACTCCACAGTTCCAACAATAGTGACGGGGGAATGGGCCCTGTTAGCAACCCGAATCATCTTCACAGTAGTCGAGGGTTGAGAGAAGGTAAGTATATTACCTTCTTCCGTCAAATGCTTAGATGCCCCTGAGTCAATAATCCATGCGAGACCAGAAGTAGAATGGAGTTGGCTAGTATACATGAAGTTGTAGACTAGCAGTAGGAGTGATAATACTTTCACCGGTGGAGTTGTTGGAGTATGTAGAAGATGCCATAGGCTGGAGTATTATGAAGCACTAAACAGGGTTCTTGTTCCACCAAAATGTTAATTAGGCAAGTCCTCTGCAATATCATAAGATGTCCCATATGAGGATGTTTCATAACATTGTTGGCATTGGATTGTATCCAAACATTATCCAACAATGCTCTGACAGGTGGTTCAAGCGCCCACAATGAATGCACATTGGATACTGAGAAGAAGTAAAATCACAACTATGACCATAGTTAAAGTCACGTCCACATCTTGAGTCACGACATCGACCTCCTCGGAAGATCCATCGTCCTCTGTTCTCGGATGATGCATAGTAAGCATAGTTCTCTGTAAATGGTAGGGCAGAATGATGTTCAACAGATGTCTCGAGTTCATTTAGATGACCAAAGATTCTCTCAATTGATGTCAAGTTTTCAACCACCAGAAACTGATCCTTTGCAGCTTTATATTTTGGATGCAGTGCAGAAAGGAAGCGATAAACTTGCCATTCAGATCGCTATCTCACCTATCTATCACATCATGGTAGCTGAAAAATCAGAAGCTCTTCAAAAGACTAGTTAGAAGCCTGTAGTACTTGTCGAGACTAGACTCCCCCTAAGTTACAGACCAGATCCTTATATAAATTTATGAGAGGCGAGGCTTGGTTGTCTTCTGGGAGTAAGTTCGTTCTAGATTCTCCCACATCTCCTTTGTAGAGTCTTTATAGAGAAAATCCGTTGTGTATTTGGATCGACGATATTGGTCATCCAAGTGATAATCCGACAATTGTCTGCATATCATGTATCATACCCCGTGTTTGTCTCCTTTAGCGGATCTTTGGTGAGGATATGATTCTTGCGCTGACCACCGATGAACAACTTGAATGATCGAGACTAGATCACACAATTTCCGGTGCCTTTGAATTTGATAGAAGTACCATATATACCATCACAGAAGAAGTCGAAAACAAGGGCTCGATCTCAAGAGATGTCATCGTGGTCACGGAGGTCAGGTAAAAGTGACCTAGAAGAAGATGTTATTGTTTCAATAAAGCATATGAGTGGCCTAAATCTCTGTTTAGCCCCTTTCAAGCTATTGGAGCATCAAACTATGCATGTGACACCACAAATCAGAGTTGCGCGAAGGCATATGGGGTGGGTGCAAGAGAGTTGATAGGTGGTGCATGAGGCACAAAGGAGGCTTGGCCTTTGTTGAGGTGCCCCAGGCAGATGCTGAGGAGCATCCCAACAAACTTGATGGAGGTTGTGTTGTAGCCTGACGATGTTGGCGGAGGCTAAGGAACAACCAAGAGGCCCTTGACGGAGGCTATGGTGCAGTTCAGCTGTCTGCGAAGGTTGAGGTGCTCCTCGGCGATGGCTCGATCAACCTAAGGGCCCGAAGGTGGGGGCTCTATCGGCCCATGCAGCACCTACGAAGGTGCAGGAGGCCTTAGCTTGGCCAAGGTGACATCACAAGAGGCGCACGGCTCAGAGAAGGCCCACGCTGAGTCCACTGCTCTGGTATCATGTGGAGAAAGATGAGAGAACACCATGAGATGATCTTATTAAAGAGGTCCAGGGGTTCTTATATAAACAGAAACCCTAGAGTACTCATAAACAAGAAATTACATAAAAGGACCTCGGGGTTTATAACTAAATAAAACAAATAATGCCACCTCTAACACCTTTTTTTTGGTCTCAAAAAAGTAAACCGCTACGGATTCACATTCCAGTTGCTAAACATTGTCTCCTATTAGCACACCACATCTACCTACCTTGAGCCTAAAAGTGATTCAAGTATCATCGTCTTATTGTGGTTACCTAAGCCTCTTACTTTCTCAGAAATGCACTTTAGTCAACCAATGGGCTTCCTCGATAACATTTGCATGTATGCATTTCCTTATGCGGTTATGCACAACATCTTCATTTAACACCTCTTCCGGCCTCTCTTTCACGTACCTTCCCATCGATCGTTTCATTAATTTCTCTTGCCCAACACCTCCCTCCTCCTTTCTACCAGCAACTGTTGGAATATTTGATGTATGCGTCAGTTATGAGGAGATGGGTAAATGGATACCTCCAGGATCCATTTACCCCTGTTGGAAAAAATGAAAGAGATGCTTATTCCATAAGCCCTAGGCTCTCTTATATAGGAGAGTAGCCTATGGGTAAATTACATAAAGCATACAGCTGAAAATAAAAATAACAGAGAGACACACAGACAACTAATATATGCGTTAACACTCCCCCTCAAGATGGAGCATAGATATCAATCATGCCCGGCTTGGACGCACACTTCTGGAACGGGTCTCGTAGTAATGCCTTGGTGAATATATCGACAGTTTGATTCTCTGAGGTGACATGCGACGTAGCAACGAACCCCTTCTGAATCATGTCACGTATGAAGTGACAGTCAACCTCAATATGCTTGGTCCGCTCATGGAAAGCTGGATTGTTTGCAATGAACAAGGCTGTCTGATTATCACATTCTAAGTTCATAGGAAGTGGTACATCTTGACATAGATATGTAAGTACAGCCTTCACCCACATCATCTCTGTGCTAGGCTAGCCTGGGCCATAGCCCTATATTCGGATTCAGCACTAGATCTGGCTACCATCGTTTGTTTCTTGCTCCTCCATGAGATTAGAGAATCTCCAACATAGACTGCAAACCCCGAGGTGGACTTCCTGTCCTTGGGACAACATGTATAGTCTGCATCCGCACATGCTGAGATAGAAATCCCCTTTCCCTTCTTGAATAGCAAACCTACGTCTGGAGATGATTTTAGGTATCTAAGTATCATATGTATGGCATCCAGATGAACCTGACGTGGTTGCTCCATGAACTGGCTCACACGACTCACTGCAAAGAATATATCGGGCCTAGTAATCGTGACATACAACAGTTTGCCTACCAGTTCTCTGTATCTTCTCCTGTCCACCTCCTCTGTGTCGTCATCATAGAGCTTCATGCTGGGGTCCATTGGTGTCGTAGCAGGCTTACACCCAAGCATACATGTTTCACTCAACAGGTTCGTAATATATTTCCTCTGCGACATTACTAATCCATACAGATTTCTAGCAAATTCCAGCCCCAGAAAATATCTAAGGACTCCAAGATCCTTAGTGACAAATTCGCTCCCCAGCTTCTCTTTCGCCTGCTTTATGCCTTGCTCATCATCTCCTGTAATCAAGATGTCATCTACGTAAATCATAATTGCAATAATACCTCTTGAAGTCTTCTGTACAAACAAGGAATGATCAGCATTGGAGTGTTTGTATCCCTGTTTTTCAAAGAGGTCTGAGAGCTTCTGAAACCATGCTCTGGGGCTCTGCTTAAGGCCATAGATGGCCTTATGAAGTCTGCACACCTTGGAACACTCCCCCTCAACAGCAAAACCGGGTGGCTGTTGCATATAGACTTCCTCCTGCAGGTCTCCATATAAGAACGTGTTCTTCACATCCAACTGACATAGCGGCCACTCTTGATTGACTGCGACTGACAGCGAGATCCGGAGAGTGGAATGACGGGCTACTGGCGAGAATGTATCAAGGTAATCCACCCCGTATGTCTGTGTAAAACCACGTGCAACAAGGCGGGTCTTGTATCTGTCAATGCTGCCATCTGCATTTTGCTTCACCGTAAATACCCACTTGCAGCTCACCGAGGTCACATCTGGAGGTATAGGAACTAAACTTCAAGTTCGGCTAGATTAAAGTGCCGCCATTTCCTCCTCCATTGCTAGACGCCATCTACTATCCTGCAGAGCATTTTGATAATTCCGTGGAATATCAACAGCTGACAAGGCCACCACAAAGTTCCTGAAATCCCCAGATAGTCGCTCAAATGACACAGAAGCTGCCAATGGATATGTGACACAACTCCTCTTCAATTTGCGTATAGCAATAGGAACATCTAAATCAGTTGTGTCCTCATCTGGCCCCTGCAACATATCCTGCTCAGAAATATCATTAGATCCATCAAGAGAAGTATCTTCAGTACATACCATAGGCGAGCTAGGAGATGAGCCATGACCATGAGCTGGAGGAGGCCTGCGGGTATAATGGAACGGTAGTGGTGAAACGGGGATCGATGGTGGTGGTGGTGGTGGTGATGGTGGTGATGGTGCTGGAGGTGGTGGTGTCATGTATATGGCGTTGGTAGTCAGTGGAGGTAGCTGTTGATCACCTGAGGATGAAAAATACATTACGGATTCAAAAAATGTAACATCTGCACTGACCATATACCGCCTACGCAAAGGATCAAAACACTTGTACCCCTTTTGAGTTCTGGAGTACCCAACAAACACACACTTGACAGCCCTAGGAGAGAGCTTGTCAATACCGGTAGACAACTGGTGGACAAAGGCAACTGAACCAAACACACAGGGAGTAAGGGAAAACAGATCCTTCCCAGGATAGATAATGAAAAAAGGAATCTGTTCATCCAAGACAGAGGACGGCATACGGTTAATTAGGTAGCATGCAGTGAGAACCGCGTCACCCCAGTAAGAATAAGGAACATGACTCTGTATAAGAAGTGATCTTGTGACATCTAGCAGGTGGTGATGTTTCCTTTCAGCAATATCATGTTGTTGAGAGATATAAGCACAGGATGTTTGATGTATAATCCCTTTTGAGGAGTAGTAGTTGGCTAGGACATGAGTGCACAGTTCTAGGGCATTATCACTTCTTACAAACTTCACAGATGTGGAGAAAACATTTTGAATTTCATTCAGAAAATGGATAATAATATCGCCTGCTTCAGATTTATTTTTAATCAAAAATACCCATGACACACGAGAGAAGTCATCCACAATAACTATATAAAATCTGTGTCCCTAATGATCAGGTACACGACTCGGACCCCAAATATCAATATGAAATAACTCAAACTTGGAGGTACTACTCCGACCTGGACGACTGGGAAAGGTAGACCTGTGATGCTTTCCCAACTAACAAGCCTCACATTGGATAGATGTGTGAGGAAGACCCTGGGGTAACACACGACGCAACTTCTGAAGCGGTAGATGCCCAAAGCGCAGATGCCACAGTATAGGAGATACAGGTCCAGTGGGAAGGGATGAGGTTCCAGCGAATGGAGACTGATTTAGGCGGTAGAGGCCTCCTTTCTCATAGCCACGGCCAATCACGTTGCCCGTACGGATGTCCTGAAAATAAGAGAAGATGGATCAAAAATTGCCCGATATTGTAAATTCTTCGTAATATGACTGATTGACAACAAATTCATTGAAAAATCAGGTGCATGTAGCACATTCTTGAGCTGCCTAGAAGATGTCAGTCTAATCTCCCCCTGACCAGTGATGGGAGAATGTGTACCATTGGCAATGACCACTGTTCGGCCTGGAGGAATCTGAGAATATCCTGTAAGTAAACTCTGATCGCCACATAGATGATGTGTAGCGCCCGAGTCCATAATCCACGGTAATGTATCTGATCTACTACTGGTAAGTGCAAGTATGCTACCTGAAGCACTGGTAGACGAAGAAGCAGAAGCAGCAACATCAGATTGACTCTCAGTAGTAGGTGTTGGGCCAGATGGGGGAATAATGCCCCTTAGACGGGCAACTAGATCATCGAACCACTGATCCAAAGTAGCAGCAGATGGAGGCTCTATCTGCTCAGCGACTCGTGCAGATGCAGGAAATCCATGCTTCGAGTAGCATGTGTCTTCATTGTGTCCAACGCGATGATAGTAAGTACATGTTGGTCGAGTGCGGCCTCCTCTGCCACGAGGTCCACGTCCACGAGTCTGATGATGAAATCCCGACCCCTGTTGGCGGCCATGGCTGAAGTATTCTGATTCGTGGCCGTGGAAGGCACGGTGATCCGGCTCAGTCTACGGAAGGCTTCCACCATGTGAGGAATAGTAGAGTCGGCCAAGATCTGGGACCGTGCCGCCTCATACTCTGGATCAAATGCAGCAAGGAACATGCCCACCGTAGTCGCATTCCGATATGTCTTCTGCTGTTCTGGCGTGGTTGTCAGAGGCATGAAACTGTAGAGCTTCTCGAACATCCCTCTCAGGGATGTGTAGAGTGAATGTAGAGGGCGACCATTCTGCTTTATAGTGAATATGTCATGCTGGAGTTGCAGAATCTTTGTCTCGTTCTTCGCCTGCGAATATGTTGTCCCCGGAATGTCCCACATATCCTTGGTCGTGGGTTGATGTAGAATGTCATTGGCAATGTCAATTGCCAACGTACCAGATAGCCAAACTTTGGCGTATGCGTCATCGGCCTCCCAAGAGGCATTGGCTCCAGTCTTCTCAGCAGGCTCTGGTTCGGTAAGAATATGCTTCTTACATGTTGACTTCATCATGCTCATGAACTGCATCGCCCACAGTTCATAGTTTGTGCCATCCATTTTGACGATAGGAGCCGGACCACGGAAGGCGCCAATTGATGGGATATCCGCCTTGCTTTCTGACATACTGGAAACTGAAGACTGGAGCGATTGACTGAAGATAAGATTTGTCTACAATGACATAGACGGGTTTAGTTGCTTGTGTAGACCTCAAACAACTAAACCCATGTAGGTGACAGTGTGCTCTTTAGGGCTTCGCACACGCTTAGGGCTCCTTGGTGCCCTCTGACCTCACAGAAACGTGCACCGTGAAGTTACGCACAGGCGTGCACCGTGAAGATAAGATCAGGCGCACAGCCGCGTGTGAAGTTGCACGCACAGGCGCAGACGAGCGCGCAGCCACGCGTGAAGGAGCGCGCACAGGCGCAGACCTACGCACACAGGCGCGTGAAGGCGCGCGCACAGGTGCGTGAAGGAGCGCGCACAGGCGCAGACGTGCAGGGACGCACAAGCAGGCGCGCGTGGGCACCGGCAGAGGCGCAACGACGGAGCAAAAGCGCTGGCGGCGCCGGCGATGAGAGAGAGAGGCTCGCCGGTGGGGTGGGGTAGGGTTAGGGTTTCGAGAACTCCGGTCTAGGACCGTCGCTCTGATACCATGTTGGGAAAAATGAAAGAGATGTTTATTCCATAAACCCTAGGCTCTCTTATATAGGAGAGTAGCCTATGGGTAAATTACATAAAGCATACAGCTGAAAATAAAAGTAACAGATAGACACACAAACAACTAATATATGTGTTAGCAACCCCATCCAAGAGTTTTATCCCACATCGTCCAGCGGTGGGACTTGGAGGCCCTGTGGAGGCTATATAAGGACCCTCAGGCCTCCTGTAACAGATGAGAACGAGCAATGCATAACATGCCTCTTTGAGGGCTTCTCCCGTGGTTTCATCCCGCTCCTCACGGAGTAGGGTTCCACGTAAAATCTCGTTGTTCTTATTGTTCTTTATCTTTTTCCATGGTTCGCTTCCGCTTCCTATTTTCTAACATGGTATCAGAGCAGGTTCGATCCTCGGAGTTTTCATGTTCATTTTTCCCCCCGAGATTCAATTGTTAAAGATTGTTTTGAAGATTATGTTCGTGTTATGAGAGATTCAAAATCTCTAGGGGCTTCTAAAACCCTAGATCCGCATTCTGCGGCACAGCCGCACCTTCACCTTGCTCCAGGCGATACGATTCATTGTGAAAAGGCGGCAGTGGCACAACAGCCGAATCTCCCAGGCGGAACCAGGCCTCCATCAAACTCCAGCAAGAAATGGCCGCGCGTGCGGAGCCCTATTTCACAAGGCGTCGCGCGGCATCACGCAACTCGCGCCTCTAGGCGCACATCGAGATTCCAAAGAACCCCCAGACGGCACAGCGGCATCCCTCTCCTCCATCGTGGCGGCGAGCCCTAACGGCTTCGGGCGATTTCTCCACGCCTGGACTCCCCATCTCCTCGGGTGGCGGCCTTGACCTCCCAACAGGAGCCCCTCCCGTACACGAAGAAGCTCAAGGTGGTGTGCCATCTCTGAAGTATATCCCGCGCCGCCAAGCGCACGGCCTCCACCCCAGCGGCAAGCACCCAAATCCCGCGCGATCGGGCAGAGCCCATATCTCACGAGCGGCGTGCAGGAGCCCTCGAACCGGTGACGGCGACCTCCCCCTTCACGCGCAGGCCCAGGTGCAGGCGCCTCCAGCCCAAGCGGAGCTCCGGTCAGACCTCAGGAAGGGGCAGTGGCCTTATCATCTCCCTGCAAGCGGCGCACTTTGTGCGATTCTAGGCGACTCCCTCTCGAGAAACCCCATGCGGCGGCGATATTTGAAGAGTTGAAGAGAGGGTTCCCACGAAGGGAACCCTAAAGGGTTGACGGGTCCTTTAAAAAAAAGGGTGAGTTGCCACGTTAAAAAAGGGAGCTAGCTTAAAAAAAAGAAGAAGGAAGAAATGATGAGGGGTTGAAGTAAAAAAAAGGTGCGTGTAATTAAAAAAACCTCACACATTTCAGAAAAAAAATTGATTGAAAAGCCGGAAAAAAATTGAAACGGCTTATAAAAAATGACAGCTTAAAAAAAAAAGGAAAAGCCGCAATTTTCATGTTGTTTCTCTCCTCATATTTATATATCTTGTCTTCTCCCAACTTTGTCGTTGTTGAGTTTCCGACATGGGAGAAAGGGGGAGTATATGTAGAGTCACAGGTAGATTCTACAGATCCAGATCCAGATTTGCAAACCAGCCAGATGTTCAGACTCTACAGTTTTTCAGAAGAAGATTTTCCATGCGCAATTCCAGACTCGACGTTCAGATTCCGAGTTCCAGTTTAATGCGCAGATTCGGACTCGACAGATTGGTCAGAGTCCACAATCGAGGCACTCTATGATGAGAGGCCCATTTTCGAGATCTCCAGAGAGAGACTCGGTTTCAGACTCGCACATGTATGCGGTCATTTTTCAGATAAGCTCATGTTGCCATCATTTATTCGTGGTCCCCATCATTATTCTTGTTTTGTCGGCCAAAATTTTCATGTGAACCATAGGGACTCCAGAGTAGAGGACCATTCCCGATGCCATGTTGGCAAGGGTTTTCATTTGGTATCATAGGTACACCAGAGTAGTGCACCATTCTCTGAGCCAGATGGGAGAGACCCAGTTCTCCGAAGAGGAGACTTTTCAGACTCCATTCTCCAGCGACCGTGGACTCCAACGAGGATTGCACAGCCACGACCTTTTCAGTTAGGCCCTTTTAAGAGATGGAGCAGTTGTCCACATTATTGTGGCGGGCCAGAGTACTCCAACGAGGAGACTAATTTCCAGTTGCAGTGACTCTAACAGGCGCAGTTCAGAGCACATGCTCTCCTACGAGGAGATTCAGCAGACTCACACTCCAGCCCGTTCGTCCTCCTCACCTGCATGACATGAGAAGCAATGTCCTCGACTGCAACAATGTGCGCGTTGGGTTGATATTGTCCGTAGTGTCCTGTAGCGTTGAGTTGAGTTTCTTTCTGTTTGTCCAAGCTGAGCATTGCATGCTCCAGCTTGAGGGGGAGTGTTGGAGTATTTGATGTATGCGTCAGTTATGAGGAGATGGGTAAATGGATACCTCCAGGATCCATTTACGCCATCCAAGAGTTTTGTCCCACATCGTCCAGCGGTGGGACTTGGAGGCCCTATGGAGGCTATATAAGGAGCCTCAGGCCTCCTGTAACAGATGAGAACGAGCAATGCATAATATGCCTCTTTGAGGGCTTCTCCCGTAGTTTCATCCCACTCCTCACGGAGTAGGGTTCCACGTAAATTCTCGTTGTTCTTATTGTTCTTTATCTTTTTCCATGTTTCGCTTCCGCTTCCTATTTTCTAACAGCAACAATAGCCAAACCCTTGGAGTCTTCTAGGATAAATGCATCCCATTTCCTTTTCTTGCATGAGAACACCCAAAACGCTTCTGATAAGGCCACTAAGACCTCCACTCTCGTCACAACCCCACCCTCGACCACCCATATCTGCGACTTCGAGCACCTTCTTCAGTCGTAACCACAACAACAAAGCGCACTTTTGCAATATTCGGCTGATTGGATCGAATATTTGGGTGGAATATTCTATCAGGAGGGTGATTGAATAGAATATTGATATTCGGTCAATATTTGGTCCAACCCAAATGTTCCTGAGTACTCGGTCGACAATTTCAACAGTTTTTTTTCTTTTTTTGAAGGCCCTTGTTTATCCCAATATCTCCCCAATTGTTAAATCTCCATATCTAACTTTTTACAGGTACTTTTGTCTTTGGTTCTTATTGTTTGATGACCATATATATAAAGATATAAGAATATATGTATCAGCCATAATTTTTATATGAAAAATAATTAAAAAATACACAATCGAATAATTTCGTATATTCTTCTGAATATCGAATTAATCCTTAGTCAGTGATCCCTCTGACTGAATATCGAATATCGACAAATATAGATTTCTACAACACTGATAGAACATGATACATTTCTAAGGACATCAGTTGAGATGTTGCCCTAAGAGTGCTACCATCATCTAGGCTAAAGTGCCCTCCCATGTCATCAATAGAAGCCACACTTCTAGCCTTCCATTAATGGTCGGTATCAGAAGAAGCGGTTGAGTGTTGTAAAGTTGGAAGAGTGCCGACATCCCAACTAATGAAGAACCTGAGTTTAACACAAAGGGATCCTAATCCAACCCCTCCACTAGACATTGACCCAATTATTTGAGAAGCAATAAATGGAGTCGTAATAATGATATGATTTAGATCCAGGAATCCAGCTATCTGCTTCATGGGTGAAATCGAAAGTGCCCCATTGATGTTTGATTCCGATCTAATGACCGTGTAATCTATTTCAAGGGTTGATCTGCAAGAACCCTAAAGATGAAACAAGTGAAGAACCCTTCCCTCTTCTAACTTGCTCTGCACCAATGCCTCCCGAAGATGACACCGTAGAAGGCACACTACCAAATTGCATAATCGATACCATTTACTTCTAGTAATTGAATCATATGATTAACATCAAGATCTTCGATTCAGAAATCTTCCTTGTCACCTCCTTGGCTACCATGGACGACGTTGAGATGTATCTTAGAGCTTCTTCGCCATCAACCTGCATGGCAATTTAAGAAAGAATTATGTGTGATTCATACGCATCACCAACATTAGTGGGATCATCTTCATATGTCCTTTCATTTCAATGACAATTAGGGATTCTAGTTGTATTCAAATTCGATTACGATCCATTCGGAAAAAATGTAAAAAGTTGCATTTCGAAGTAAAATGAACCAAATATGAACTTGACTTATGGATTTGTTTCCCAAATAAATTGAATCCGAATTGACATGAAATTATGGACACTCTGGGATTGGATTTGTATTTAACTAAGCTTATGGTGTCGCGCGTCAGCTCAACCAATCATTTAATGCTTCCCGGCCAATTTTCATTTATACTAGTATTCATAGTTTTTAAACACCCAATTTGTCTAACAAGGAAACTTGTCATCCTCAAGGACTTAATTAATTATATTGATAGGCTTTTTGTAATCACTTAATCCTTTTTATCTGCGTGTTAAGGTACATGTTAACATGTTGTAGCCATTACTTGTTCCCCCTTTGTGCCTCCAAATAGCATGTTAAGATCTTCAGGCTATCCTGACAGATAGTAGCTTATTTTGTGAGCTCGAATGTTCTTCATAATTGTTTACCACCTAAGTTTGGTCTGTGATGAATCCATGATTCATCTACTTTATATGACTATCTTAGCAAAATCTTCTTAATAAATCATCAAATAAATACTTTGACTTAATTAACTTTATTAATTATGCAATAAATTGAGGTTAAAATCTGTGTATAAATAAATCCTAATATTTAGCTAACTTGTACTCATTAGTTTATGTACAAAAATTAACTATTTTGACTTAATTCTTTCTCATTTATATTTTTTAATTTATTTACTAACTTGTCATTAAAACACAAAACTTATAAAAATCAAAATCCAAAGAAATCAAAGAAATATGACCTTGTATACTGTACATATTTTGACCTTTTTATTTCATATTTTTCTTAATCTATAAAAATCTATAAAAATTAGATTAATATTGTATATATTGCGTACATATCCACTAATTAGAATCTAATTAAAAACACAAAAAATTACAAAACATAAAAATATGGGGTTAATTGCCAAATTAATACCTATCCTAAAATTACATTTTGTACAAATGATTTACTTCGGTTTTGGGTCCTTCGTGAAGTTGTAGATCTCATTGGACCAACAACTTTCATATTGGCCATTTTTTATTCGACCTCTCTTTCTATGTCTTTTATATTTTTCTTTTATTTTTCTTGAGTGGTCAACGATCAATGGGAAAAGGTGCCCCCATTCGTCTACCTCACACCCCCACTCACTCACTCTCCTACACATCCAGCTCCTCCACATCCAATGAAAATGCACCCCTAATTGACCCCGGTCAACTGGAGCTCTTCCCAGCCGTTACATCTCCAGGTGTCCGAACCCACTCTTCTCCCTCGAATTCCCACCGTTTTCCTTCATTCCTCGTCGTCGTAATGCCCCGTTTGTAATTCCCATTCAATCACCACCTTTACTGAGCCTTCATGAAGGCCCTTCGATCACGTAACCCCCTTAAAATCAATCCCTATAAATCCATCATCACCCCCTTGCTTTCCTCTTTATCCACCCTTTGTAGGTTCTTCTCCAGCCCGATTCTTCTCTCACATGACAACTTCTTTATATCCATGATTCATATGCTTTATATGAAGATCTTAGCAAAGTCTTCTTAATAAATCATCAAATAAACCCTCTAAATTGACTTCATTAACTTTATTAATTGTGCAACAAATTAGGGTTAAATCTGTGTATAAATAAATACTAATATTTAGCTAGTTGTGCTTATTATTTTATGTACGGAAATTAACTATTTTGACTTAATTCTTTTTTATTTATATTCTTTAATTCATTTACTAATTAGTCATTAAGAAATAAAACTTATAAAAATCACAAATTCAAAGAAATCTGACCTTGTATATTGTACATATTTTGACATTTTTATTTCATCTTTTTCTTAACTTATAAAAATAGATTAATGGTGTACGTGTTGTATACATATCCACTAATTATAATGTAATTAAAATACAAAAAATACAAAACTTAAAAATATATGGGATAATTGCCAAATTATTACCTATCCTAAAATTTCATTTTCTACAAATGATTTATTTTGATTTTGGATCCGTGAAAGTTGTAGATCTCACTAAGACCAACTTTCGTGTTAGTCACTTTTTTATTTGACCTCTATTTCTATTTCTTTTATATTTTTCTTTTATTTTTCTTGAGTGATCAACAGTCAATAGGGGAAGGCGCCCCTAAGCGTCCATCTCATACCCCCACTCAATCACTCTCCTGTACAGTCAGCTCTCCTGCAACCAATGAAAACATGCCCTTGATTGACCCCGATCAACCAGAGTTCTTCCCAGCCATTGCATCTCCAGGTGCCCGAACCCACTCTTCTTCCTCGGATTCCCACCGTTTTCCTCCATTACTCGCCACTGTAATGCCCCGTATGTAACCCCCATTCAATCGCCACCTTCTTCAAGCCTTCAAGACAACCCTCTGATCATGTAACCCCCTCCAAATATAGCCCTATAAATCGACCATCCCCCCTTCTTTCCTCTTTATCCACCCTCTGTATATTCTTCTCCAGCCCGACTCACCTCTCAGGTGATAGCTCCAGCAGGAGGTCTTCGCCAGCAAAGATGAGGCAAAGACTTGGGTGTGATATGTAGCCTTTTCTCTGGTCGTGTAGTGGCTCCCCTGAGCTGCAGAGCTTGAGCTCCTTCTCGTCGGAGCTCTTGAGTAAGGACCACTGAGCTTTAGCTCCTTTCAAGCGACCCATCCGCTCCACCGTGCGCCCTACCCTCTAGTCGGGCATTCCGCTCCGCGTCCAACCTCACCGCACTCCTCCACCACTCCATGTACCTCCACTATCTCTGCCCCTCTCCAATTTCTCCATTTCCGTACGCACACCTCAACACATCTCCGTCCCTCCTGGGGGTCCGGCTAGCTCTGCCTCGCACCACTCATCTTCGCCAACCCATCCCTGATCACACTCCCCTTCTCCACACCCTTCTCCGTCATAGCTCTGCCTCCAGGTCTTGCACAGACTTGGAGCTCCAGGTCTACATTCCCTTCACACGTCAACAAACCTCTATTCCACCCCCATTCGGCCCACCCTCGATTTCTAACCATGTAGGACGGAGTGACATAGCTTTGATCTCTTGCTCCGCCTCCATCGATCGTCCACTACCACACCGCCTCAAGCCTCATAGCAGCTCAAAGTAGCATCCAACACCCTCGCTTCATCTTCTCGAGTAACCAAGTCCATCAACTGTCCTCCAGGATCTGGGAGGAGCTCGGGGAAGATCACTCTAGCTCTACCACTTCGCCACCGCTCACGGAAGAACATGAAGAGCATGCACCATTGGATTCTCATCTGACGTTGCCTGTACGCGATCATCATCAGCTGTCTGATCAAGCCCACAGGTCATCCGCACCACCCATTTTTGTGCCACATCTGGTACGTTAGATCCTATCAGATTTGACAGCCCAGATCGTTGCCCGAGCTTCCACCCGCACCTCCAGGCTCGAGTCACTCGAGGCTCTTTCCAGGCCTCCTCGCTTTGCCACGCGGACATCTGACACCGATCCTCGCTCCACGCCTAGCACTCATGTGTAGAAGGCACGTAATCGGGAAGTTTTTGCAGCATCACCCCTCCGTATATTGCAAGTTACATCCAAGTCCTCACGCACATAGCACGCACCAGCCTGGGATATTTACGCCCAAGTCCCGTTGAGTCTTCCAAATTGCAAATTTGTCCCCATGCATTTGGAAAAATTACAGAGACCCCGTCCAGGTTTACATTACTGCAGATAAGTCCCTCCGGTGGTATTTTTGATAGATTTATTCTTGTTTTCTTGCATTTTAGTATATGATCTTTGACGTTGAATATCTTGGTCATTTGAACTCCATTTTTTGCATATTTTATGTTATTTTGAAGCTCATTTCAAGCTCTATCTTTTTATATCTATTGTGAACATATCAGAGGCTCTTTAATGATGATTACATTGATATATGCAGTCTTTATTTGACTTATTTCAACAATTTCATTTAAAGAAAATTGATCTAATCTGCTGGCATAATTGAGGAGGCTTCTTGATATTGATTCCCTGTTAATTTTGCGATTACAAATAAATTTATTCAGGATTAAAATTACTAGGAATCACCAATACTAACTGATCTTAAATTATGCAGACATTTATAAATTAATGTCTTAGCATGCATTTGGATTTTGATAGATAAATATTTCTTGAATCTTAGGATTTGTGAATTATTTGAAGATTTGATTGCCTACTGTATTGAAAATCAAGATAATATTCACAAGATCTTTCTCTCTCCATCTCTCCTTTTCTCTGTTTTATTTTCTTTATAATTATTTTCTTCTTAGTTATTATTTTATTTTCTGTTGCAGTGATCGATACTACAATTAGTTAAATATATAGATTAATTTATGCTGCTCAATAAAGAAACACTGTTCCTTGAGTTCATCCTTGGTATACTTACCAAGTTAAAAATCTCCACATATTCTAAAATGTGGCTTTTGTTGAATTAGTTTCCGCCTCGCTATACTACAATTTAACATTATTAAAGAGGTGGAAAATTACTTCATCAAATGGCGTCGTTGTCGAGGAACGGTGTATTTTTAGAGTTTTAAATTAATTTCTATGATTAATTTTGTAATATTGATTTCTGTGTCAAATTTCTTTTATATTTCTTTATTTTTCTTGCATTATTTTATTCTTGCATTTCTTACTTCAGATACTAATCACATTTTCTCTCTTTGCAAATTTAATTCGGAGTATATTATAGAAAAATCCAAGGAGCCATAAAGGAGATGGTTTATTCTTTTGTGAGAGAAAGAGTAGTATAGATTTTATTTTCGGCAATTTCTTTCATTTCCAAAGGTCACTTTAAACCCTAATACTTGCAAAAGAACTGAACTTTGGGGACACTTTGGCCTATTTTTACCCATTTTGTGTTCAGTGTTCCTAATGTGTTGTGTGATTGACTTAGAATTAGGTCCTGTAGACGCGGTAGAGTAATTTTATTTGCTTGTGCTCAGTTATAATTTATGATACGCAACTCTTTAATGTGACGCATTATAGATCGTTCGATTTAGCCAAAGCATAAATCAATTCTTCCTGCTAATAGAACTTTCTTCTTAGGAGCGTTTTTATCAGTTGCATTCGTTTAGAATAATTTCAATTCCGTAATGCACCCCATATGACGAGCAATGTGAAACACTATAAGTCTTTCTAACTGAGCATACATCATTGTTTTCATCGTGCATCGATTTTTCTCAACTCCTCATGTTTTCTCATCTAAGTTAAAATGAACCAGGACTGATCGGTAGAAGATTAACATGTGCTCATTAAGACCTAAAGTAATAACCTAATCTAAAATTGGGACTGCTAACAAGGCTGATTAATACAATTGGAATAAAACCAACCATTACTTTGAGAGATCAACACCAGTCATTGGATGCAGGTACCTTTCATATTGAACGAGGTGCGCTACACATAAGGAATAGAGACCAAATCCCTGGATGCTTACTTGGAATATCAGGCTGTAGAAACCTTACTCGAGGGTGTAGATCAAAGAGCTGCCTATCGGACTAGCACAGAGCAGGAACTCCCCACAAGTGTTGTTGGTTTTTGATTTGTGTTTGCTTTGTGTATGTAGAAAGACTGTACATTTGTACACCATATGTATTCTCTCTCTTGACTCTATATTTGTGCTCTTATCATGTTCCTCTTGACATCAGAGATAGACATCTCTAGGGAAGTTAGTCTGGACCTTCCAGACAATTCGCAGAACCCTTTAGATCTCACATCTCCCTGGAATTGAGATGGCCCTATCCTCAAACCCACCTGATCTTTTGATGACCCTCTTCCCAAGGTCAGCATCAATTCGTCTCTATTAGGGTTTAGTCGATCCCGGACTAACCCTCTCTTTAATTCTCCTCATACCAAAGAAGCTCTTATCTTTGGTCTAATCCTTTGTCCTTCTACATAATTTGGACCTCTCACTGTTTGAAGGTGAAGAAGTCAAGATGCCTTCTAAGAAGAATCCAAATGAGGACGAGAACAATGATCCAATGCTAGCTATCCTAGCTCGATTGGTGGCAGTTGAGCAACAGAATGAACCAATGAGAGTTCAACTAGGACAAATTCAAGCAGATGTATTTCAGGATGAGGAAGCAATGGAAGACACGTACCTCCTGGAGATCGACTATGGCTACAAGTGATTGGGACCAATACCTCCTGAGGATGCATTCGAACACAAATCGCATTTCCTCGCGTTGCTCCCGAAGTTCAGCAGAAATCATAATGAAGAACCTTATTCTTTACTTAGGTATTTCAAGCTAGTCTGTGACAACCTATCTCATTATAGGGTTAGTGAAGACTATATTCAGTTGAGAGCCGCTCTATTTGCCTTAATAGATAAGACTATTTACTAGTTTAAAAGTCTAGGGATAGTGGTCTCAACATGGGTTGTATCAAGACTCTATTCTTTAAGAAATTCTACCCAGTGAGTAGAATTAACCAAAGGCGGATCAATGTCACATGTTACTCAGTTTCCCATTGAACCATTTCATGAAACTTGGGAGAGATTCAAGGACTTAATTCAAAAATGCCCAGGCATGGCATTAGCAAGATGATGTTGGTCCATAGTCTTATCAGTGATTTGAACCTCGAAATGCATGGGTTGGTGAGTGCTTCTTGTGGCGGGAGCTACATGGACTGACATGAAGACACCATCTGGAAGGTGTTCGAGAAGTTAGCCGATACAAGCCGCACACAGACCACTAGCCGAGCATACTTGCCCAACCCCCTTACACTGCTATCAAAAGAAGGGGGGAAAGAAGACTCTAAACAATCTGTTCACCGACCAGAGCTCCAACATGGGGATAATTGCAGAGAAACTCACAATGGTCGAACAGATTAATAAGAAAGTAGACGAGCTTCACAAATCCACTGACATGGAGTACTTTTCTAAACTATCCAAGTAGATGGAGGAACTTGTTGATATGGTATCTAAAATCCAGATACCTGCTCAGACTACACCCCTGCCCCTGTACATAGATTCATTACAATCAAGGGTAAGGGATAGGGCAACAAAGCAATTGTGGTGGAGACCAATCATTCATCCATCAACATCAAACTGAAGAATCTTCTACACAGATAATCTACGACGAGCCTCCACAAATCATGGAGACAAACGGAGTTTGGTACAATCTCGATCCCGTCAGCTGACAAGACTCCAACATGACTCCAAACCCTCGTCCACAGCAGTCTCGCTCCGATTTTCAGCATTCGCAGGAACAACATCGTCCATACCAGCAGTCTCGTTAATATAGACAGGAAAAAGTCCAACGGTGAAAAAATTGTTTGGTAGAAGAAAGTTAGAGAGGAGAGGGAAGAAAGAGAAGAACGTGTCGGTTGCGTAGGATTTTAGAGACGAATCGCAAAGATCGCACTGAGAAAGATAGAGCGAGATAACGAGAGATAAATCTCAATTTTCAGCTGAACTGAATTGTTTTAAACAAATGCCTACCATCCCCTTTATATAGGAGGGGTGGGATTACAAAATTAGAATGAGAATAAAATTCAACAACAAAGCATTTTCCCACAATTAAGTAGGATCGACTACATGGATTCTTTGCCTCTATTTTTTTGAAAAAAATGCGTGGGTGGCCTCCCAGGATGGGATCCACCTCAAGTAGTATTATATATATATATATATATATTAAGACTAATGATACAATTTGATACATGGTCCATGTTCTACATAACATCCTGCAATGCTCAATTACATTCTCAGGATGAAAACTACCCCCTCTAAACATAACCACATTCCACGCACTTCATATCGCCCACAGCACCGCAAACGGAAGTGCACAATCCTCGTGACCGAAGCCGCATATCGATTTGATATCCCTCCAGGAACTCATACAGTCAGTCCTGAGAATTGAGCCAAGAGATGCCTGCTCGGCCCCACACGTCAGACGAGAAAGAACATGAGAAGAACAAGTGATCTGCATCCTCCTCCCCGACCCCATATCTACTGCAGAGAGTATCCTCCTCCCCCAGCAGCGTGCCTTAGTGAGTGTCCTCCCAAGCTTGAAAGTCCAAAGGAAAACCTTAATGCGAGTCGACACTCTGCTCCTCCAATTCAAATTTAAATCCACACCAATCTCCTCCACGACATCCTCCTCCCCTTCCTCTGCGGAGAACCTATAAGCCTTCTTAACTGAGAATCTCCCGTCTCCCCAAACGTAGTGATCCCTGTCCTCTGATGGGACCTCACCTCACGCCAACGACTCCTACATTATAGGTTGCACGATTCAAGCAACTTTCACTACTAGCTAGATCACCCAATGTGATCTCTCCATTTCCTTCCCCAATGAAGAGCTTATGGAAATACTGCTTCCATCTAGTCTCTATATCCTTCTGAGTAACAAGCATGTGACCTTCCTCATCCGTAATGCGTCTCACTTGAGAAAGATCTTTGGTCTTTCTTTCTCTTATTGTGGCCAACCTGAATATATCCTTCTAGCTCTCCTTAGAGTCGAGATTTTTTTATAAAACCTCATGAGCTTTTGACTTAACTTCGCTTACAACCTTCTTTGCTTTCTTCTTCACTATTTGTAGTTTGTGACGTTTCTTTGTTCTATCCTTAGATAGCTTTTAAGCATGCTCTTTTAATTTTGAGCTTCTCTTGCAGCCCCCCACTCCACCACCAAGCCTCCTTTTGGCATGGAGCTCCTCTCTTTGACTTGCCCTAGCATCTGTTTGGCTACCCTTCAGATACAAGATGCTACCTCCAACATCTCGTTTGCACTTCTGCTACAATTCCAAGATAAGTTTTCTAAAACATTCTCGCTAAAGATTGATTGCTTCAGTTGAAGATTCCACCATCTAGTTCTAGTGATCCTGGGAAACCCTCCTTTTATTTACCATCCCTTTTATTTGCACATCCGTGGCTAACAAGTTATCTTGGGTTGTCAAACTCTCTCCTGGGATTACTTGTCAGTCTCTGCAACACAAATGATCTCTTCTCCTCAACACAAAGTATTCTATATGTGTTCTAGTCGGGCCACTCTTATAAGTAATTAAATGCTCCCCCCTCTTCTTGCAAGAGTGTTTGCTATGAAAAGATCATAAGTCGTTACAAAAGTCAGAATGACTTCCCCTCTTCATTTCTATCCACGAAGCTATGGCCTCCATGAACACTAGCATACCCTGAAGCATCCTTTCCCACATATCCATTAAGATCTCCATACACACAAATCATCTCTCTTTGTGGGATTCCTTGCAAAATCTTATCCAGATCCTCCCAAAAAGCTTGTTTAATCCTTTCATCTAAACCAATTTGTTGTGCATAAACTGAGATGATATTCGGAATTTCTTCTTCAAGCACCAAATTTTAGCAAAAATAATCCGATCATCGAATCTTTACACCTTAACCACACAATCTTTCAAATCCTTATGAACAACTACTCCAACATTGTTTCTACCCTTATCTTTACATGAGTAACAATGTTTAAAGCATGTCTTCTCGTTCGCTCTTGCTTTCTCTCCAACATATTTTGTCTATTGGAGACATAGTATCTGAATCTTCCCTTCTTTCTATTGTATCTACTATCTCCATCGATTTGCCGGTCAAAGTGCCAGTATTCCAACTACATATCCATAACTTCCTTTGCAACCTCTTTTGGACTAACTTTTTTGCTCGCATGCATCCATCATGCGAGAACCCTTGCAAATTTTATACTATATCTGAGTGGTGATGCAACAGAACTAGCTTATTTACTCGCATGTGTTCCTTATGCGAGAACCCTTGCAAATTTTGAACTATATCCGGGCAGCGATGTGGCGGCCCTTGCCAATTTTCATAAATAAAATCCTAACTAATTGTAATGACTCGGACAGACTTCCTAATTTGACTCTAACTAAACTTATCTACCATAAATATTAAGACTACAATCTCAAATTATTTAAATAAAATAAGTAATATATTAGAATAATTAATTAGGAACGAAAAAACCCTAATTTTGAAATCCCTTACAACGGCTTCAATCTCACTTGACATGTCAATTTGGGAATAATTACATCGATTCTCCCCTGCTTGAAAAATTCTTCTCCTGACGAATTTCACGATCTTCGGTCCATCGATGGAGAATTTCATATGGATTGGTTGATAGTTTCTCCCCAATTTTGCTCCTTTTTCATGTTATGTTTATAATTTCTTTCCATCGAGGGGTATGGCTGCAAAAGTTCTACCCCTTCACTTAAAACATCTCTTCGAGGGGGATTCAAATGGGGATGTCATTTTGGGAAAGCGGTGTATCTTGCAGCACATGCCGCGATGTGAAGACCGAGCAATGTGCCCTAGGGAGTCGGAGATCTTCCGCGGAGGTCCTAGCCGGATAGTTAATGCGGGTTGGGCTCGAGCCCCTCAATCGGTTCGAGAATGGCAGGTCCGCGGATGGATCGATGGGATCCAGGTTGGCAAATCATTGGGTGGATGGGGAAGCTAAAGACTCGATCGTGCTTGGGGAACTGAGGCCAGATCCGATTGGGGCCGGGGGTAGTGACCCGATTGACTCCATTTGCAACTGTGGTTCGGACCCTCCCGTTTGCAGCAATGATGACCCGACGAAGAGTTCGGGGCTCGGGGAACCTATCTCGATGCTCTGTGACCCAATTCTTTTTTTGGATGAATGCTCCTGAAGGGTTCATGAAGTTGTTGGTCATGTTTGGCCGAAGCACAGGTGTAGCGGGAGATGGCTTGCTTGCCTGGTTCCCATGTGGCTTCCAGAGCATCTCTGGTCGATGGCTTGGTAGGTCTGCCTTCAGGGTGCGTGTGCACGTTGACCCCGTCATTGCCCTCTCTCCAGGTCACGGATTGGGTGGGGGGCAAGGGGTCTGTTGTCGGCTGGTCCGGGAGGCTATCGTATGCTCCCCTTGAAGGAGAGAAGGCGGCGACGCCGTGCTGAGATTTATGGAGGCTGGAAGGGGTGGATGCAAGGGAAGCAGCTGGGGGGAGGTTGGGAGGACTGCGGTGATCGGGCTGGGGCAGCGGGGCAATGCGCCTAGAGGCTCCGCATGAGGAGCTGGGTGGGGCAAGTATCGGGGGGGGGGGGGCGATGAGGCAGAGATGTAGGGGGTGGTGAAGGTGAGCAGGGCGGGGCAGGTGCCGAGGGAGGCCGTGGGTCATAGGTAGGGGGCTTCGCCGCAGGTTTCGTGAGGGTGTGTTCTGGTATGCCTGGGTCTGAGGCTGCCGATGGGATGCTCACTGGTGTTCCAATGAACCTTTTAACTTGGAATGTGAGGGGGTTGGGGCAGGTGGAGAAATAGAGAGCTATATGCCAGTTGCTGAGTGAGCAGAGGGCAGAAGTGGCTATGTTGCAGGAAACGAAGATAGCGAGACATGAGCGAGCTATGGAAGGACATCAGCAGAAGCATATTAGGGGAATTAAAGGCAATTGCATCGGATGGGGTTGCCGGTGGGTTGGTGACGGGTTGGGATGGGGAAAGCCTCGAGCTTCAGGAGGTCTTACAGGACCAGTTTTCTTTCTCTATTGTGTTGTGACGCAAGGCAGACGGGGTGCTCTTGTTCGCCACTAATGTGTACGACCCTTGCAACGGGCTCAGCGGTGGTAGCTTCGTAGAGGAGTTGTTCTTGGCTAGAGCCCGTTTCCAAAATGTTGCTTGGTTGATTGCTGGATATTTCAACGTGACGTTGCAGCCGGAGGACAGGCTTGGAGGTCGTGGTGGCAGTGATAGTGGCTCGATGCAACTGAGAGCGATGGTCGCGGAACTGGGCTTGCAGGTGCTTGACGCTATGGGTTGCGGATACACATGGAGGAGCTCAAGAGCTAGGTTTCGTTTGGACAGATTCATGTTGTCTACCGAGGCAATTGAGATGTTTCCACTAGCGGTGGCGCAGGCGTTGCCTATGGAGTATTCTGATCACACGTCGTTTTTATGGAGTTCGGGTGATGAGGCACGCCCTCGTTTGGTTTTCAGAATTGAGAAGGCCTGGCTTTTGGAGTCAAGATTCAGAGAAGCAATGGCGAATTTTTGGGTTTGGTTGCAGGCATGAGGGGTTGGCGGTTGGGAGACTTACTGGCAAGCTGGCGGAGCTTAGGAAATTTCTTTCACCGTTTGACAAGGCGAACCACACTCAACAGAAGGAGAGGAGGAATAGGGCGCAGGAAGAGGTCAACATGATTGACATGATTGAGGATGAGTGAGACTTTCTTGAGGAAGAGATCGTAGAAAGAAACGTTCGTTTGAATGAGATCTTGTGGGAAGATAAAAAGGATGAGGTGGCTGCAAGGTAGAAATGACTGAAGGAGGGAGATGCAAATACACATTTCTTTCACACCATGGCGAGTGCAGACGGTGAAGGAATCTGATCTATTCGATCTCTGTTGGAGGCGGTGTAGTCAAGGGGGTTAAGGCGATGGGAGAGGCCTTGCGCTCTCATTTTCAGTCGTTTAGTCGGCTGCATGCGTGGGCTGGTTGGGGATGGCAGGGAAGGGGAGTTTCACGGCTTTCAGGTAGGGAGGCGGAAGGCCTCGTGAGTGCTTTCTTTGAGGGGGAGGCAAGAGCGGCATGTTTTCAGCGGAATGTCGATGGGCACTGGGCCCGGATGGTTTCCTGGTGGGATTTTACAGGGAGTTCTGGGACTTGGTAAAGCACGCGGTCTTAGAGGTGCTGGAGGAGTTTCTGGAGGGGAACAGAGGATTTGAGCGGCTGAACAAGGCATATATCGTCCTATTACCGAAGAAGGGTTCGCCGTTCAGGGTTGAAGATTACAGGACCATAGCATTATCTAATGCAATTTATCTCATTATTTCAAAGATCCTGACTAATCGTCTGAGGGGGTGATTGCCCTGATTATCTCATCGGAGCAGGCGACTTTTATGCCTGCTAGAGAAATGGGAGACAGTCTGGTCATGGCCTCGGAGATAGTAACAGACTGGAAGAGAAGTAAAGTCAAAGGCGTGATGTGGAAGTTTGATTTCTCCCAAGCTTACGGCTGTGTTGAATGGAGGTTTCTATGGCATCGCTGGAAAAAAGGGAATTATCGGGTGTGTGGATCGGGTGGATCAAGCAATGTGTGGCGACGGCCTCGCATATGATGTAGATCAGAAGGGGACTTCTTCCAACCCCAGAGAGGCATCATGCAGGGATGCCCTTTAGCTCTGCTTCTTTTTATCATCGTGGCTGGCGCGTTAACTGTGATGATGAGGAGGGCGATGGAAGGGGGTTGGTGCTCGGGTTACAGGAGGGATGGCATTCGCATTTCGCTATTGTAGTATATGGATGACATGGTGATGTATATGGGACCAGAGGAGAAGATTCGACGGGCTTCTGCGATCATGAATCTCTTTGGTGACATTTTGAGGCTTCAGCTAAACAGAGACAAGTCGATTGTGGTTATGTTCGGCATGACAGGGCAGGAGGAGCAGAGGTTGGGTGAGTTGTTGGGGTGTCCTATTGTTGCATCGCCGATCACTTACCTGGGGCTACCTTTGATGCCAGGTCGGCCTAGGAAAAAGGACTGGAGGTTTTACTGGGGAAGATCGAGAACAAGCTTGCTAGTTGGAAGTCTAGGATTCTATCAAGGGGCGAGAAGTTGATTCTGCTGAAACACATCCGCTCGGCCATCCCAACTTTCTACTTTTCCACGCGGTTGATGCATGTCGAGATGCCTGCTAGAATAGAGGTGATGATGCACAAATTTTTCTGGTCTGACGGAAGGCAGTTATGGCAGGCGGTCCATATGGTGATTGGAATAGGGTGACAGCGTCAAAGAAGAAGGGAGGGTTGGGCGTTCGGTGGTTAGAAGAAATGAACAAGGCTTCTTGCAAAATGTGTGGCGCGCTTATGGGGGAAGTCAGAGGATCTGGTCTGCAGGGTGTTGAGAAAAATCTACAGGATTTCTATGTCGCAGGAAGTGGTCGTGGGGGAGCTCCCATCGTCATTATGGAAGGTCATTTCGCAATTGATCACTCAGATGGCTGGTCAGATGCGACCGATGCTTGGGGACGGAGGTCTTTTCGTTTTTGGCGGGATGATTGAACATGAGAGGGTGTTTGGGGGGTGCAATTTCCACGGTTGATGCTTCTAGCAGAGGATAAGGATGTGGTGCAGGAAGTTTGGGGGCAGGGAGCGTGGTCTCTGGTTTTTTCTTCAGGGTTGTCAGATCAAAGGGTGGAGGATTTCTTGGTAATGCAGGCTGAGTTGGCATGGGTAGAGGGCCCTTCGATGGGAAGGAACCACTACATTTGGGGTGACGGAAGATTCTCGGTAAAGAAGGCCGCAAGTTCTTTGTGGAGGACGTGGAGAATGTGGAGGAGTTGGTTGGTGTGGACCTGCAGATAGTTTGGAGAAGTAAGGTGCCAAATATCAAGATTTTCCTGTGGATGCTCAGGTACGAGAGGCTTCTCACCAAGGAGCGTAGGGGAAGGCTATTGGGGGCGGAGGATTTGATGTGCAACATATATGAATCAGCCGTGGAGGACTTGGATCACTTGTTCTTTTCTTGTCCTTACTCAGCTCAGGTATGGAGTACGGCGAATGTTTTGGGATTCGTGGTGAGGATTGCTTGAGTTTTTGGAGGGATATCAGGTTGGTTTGCGGATATGGCCACGAGGACTCGGCTTTACCATTGGCGTTGATATGAGCAATATGGTGCGCGAGAAATGACACAAATTTTTGGGGAGGTAGATTCTACTCAGACTATGTAATTGAACATTGTAAGGCTCTAGTTACTTCTTGGAGCTCATGAATCTATAATCTTGTATATTTAAATTAATATATCATATATATGTTTTCGGATGTAGGTCCCAAATTGAGATGCCACCCTGGTTTTTTCTTTCAAAAAAAAGTTACCTCCCACTTTAACCTTTAGAAAAAAGTTTTGGGTGGAAGTAACTTTTTGCAAAATTCCTAAATCAACCTCCCATCCCTAAATTTCAGGGATTCGATTGTCAAGAGAGAAGCATCTAATCGATGCTAGGGTTTCTTCTTCCTTACAAAACAATGGCGACAAGTTGGGAGAAGATGGCGACGCGAGCAATGCGCAAGGCGACGGCGGGTAAATCGGGCAAAGGGTCTCATTCCACATTTACGACAGCAATGGTGGTGGTGTTGCCCACTCTGGATCTGGTGGCAAGTGCGCGAACAGCTCGTTCAGCGACGTTGACGACCGCGCTTGAAGCGTGCATGGTGGCGACGGGGTGCCAGGCTGTGGTGCATGGGAGGAGGCCGTGCGACCGGTAGGGGTGCTGCGACCAAGGGTTGCTGTGCCGGAGCAGTCGGGGGTGGCAGTGATGATGTATCGTCTTCCTGGACAGCAACCTGGAACGTAGCCATAACAAGATTGTTGGCTTCTTTTTTGATGCCTTCTTTGTTTCCCATGTATAACAGATCTAGAACTTCATATTCTTCATCCGTGGGAATTTTCATCGAACATGGGACATGTTTCGTCATGGTTTTCTACATCTTGTTGTACCTTGACAGTAACTTCGTCCATGAACGTATCGAGATTTTCAACTTCTCCATCCACAGAATCTTCATCGAAGATGGGTCCTTTGTCCTCCTTTTCTTCTTGTATTGAAGTTGTATCAATTAAATCTGTCTTGCATGAAAATACCTTCATTTTCTGGATCAAAATCGTATTGTATCGAGGAAATGATGGTCTGATTTTTGCCGTCGATGAATGATTCTTCCTCGATTATCGTGTCCAGTCACTCTTGTAATTTCACGCTTCATAAGAGGCGATGCTTGAACTTCTGTTGACGCAAACGCACACCATGAGTGGCGGTTTAGATCGAACTTTAAGCGTCAATATGCGACAAGATCGTTGAATCGTAAGAACGATTCAGTTTCCATGCTCTGATACCAAATGATGCAAATGGGAAAAATCCAACAGTGAAATTTTTGGTGGAAGAAATTTAGATAGGAGAGGAAGAAAGAGAAGAACACACCTGTTACAGTGGATTTTGGAGACGAATGACAAAGAGCGTGCTAAGAAAGAGACGTAGATAGAGAACGAGAGATAAATCTCAATTTTTCATATAAACTGAACCGAACTGTTTTAAATAAATGCCTACCATCCCGTTTATATAGGAGTGGTGGGACTAAAAATTAGAAAGAGGATCAAATTCAAATTAAATAAAATCCTAACCAATTCTTATGACTCGAATAGACTTCCTAATTTGACTCTAACTAAACTTATCTACCAGAAATATTGAGATTACACTGTCAACTTTATTTAAATAAAATAAGTAACTAATTAGGGACGAAAAACCCTAATTTTGAAATACTCAAATTCACGATGGCTTCAATCTGGCTTGACCTGTCAATTTCGGTATAATTGCTTCACTTGTCCTGGCTAACAGTTGTCGCAACCACAATATCAACGAATTATGGATGAATTGCATGATATGAGAGTCGATCTCACTCGAGTCTCAAGATGGAGCGATGAATTCACTGCACCATAGACTGCGGTTCCCGCTCAGGTCCATGCTAATCTCAATAGCCATGGGTACAAAGATCATGCACTATTCTCAAAATGTTCTTTACATGAATACGAGATCTTTTCACATGATGTCATCAATCACATTTCTCTTAGACCGTAACCATGCCTGATCGAGTAAGGAATGCGATGACATAACCTCAGTATCAACACTTGAACACACCTCTGGGGATGAAGAGGAGGAGAGGCAGCCAACACTAACACCAGCGCACCTACAGGGTGGGGACCCGAATCCCCAAAAACAACAAAAAATAGAAAAATAAAAAAACTCAAAAAGAGGAGCACATCCATGAGTCAAGTTAGGTGAATTTATGCCGTTTATATTTTTTAATGGGTATTTTGTTGATCTTAGAGTTTTTATTTAATTATCTATATTCAAAAAAAGAATTATAAATTAAATCTTGAACTTATATATTCTGTGTATAAACACATTAAATAAGTTCTAAACGTCCATTATTATTTGAAATTCTAAATAAAATGAACCAAATTTTAATACTCAGACCTCTAAATGATTCAATTTTGAATTAAGTTAGCATAATCATTAAAATTCTAATCAAATTTGAATTAAGAACTCTTAAAATGAATTGAATATAAACATGGTGAATTTGATCGGTGGAGATTGATAGGATCTTGAGAATTATTACAATACTAAATTTCAGATTGTATTGGGTCTATAAAGAAAGGTTAGGTGGTGGCATCCAACTAAGGTTTTACCGAACCAGAAGTTGAATCGGTCAGTCTTCAGTTTGGTCTAATTGGGTCGAATCGTTGGTGCAAACCGGTCAGATCGGCAATCATAAAGTGAGAACCACAACAAAGGCAACGCTATAATTGAGATATAAGGAGAGAAGAGAAGGGAGAGAGCAAGGGAATAAAGTGAGTTGTACTAGCTCTTCCGCAATGATTTTCTTCTCTTGTGGTTGCGTGAGGTGACTGATCACTATCTTATTGGTTATTTTCTTTTTCATGTGATTTTGTACCGGTGGTTAATTGTGAGTTACATGCGATCTAATGTGATATGCTATTCATATCCCCAATAACGGGTATTAAAGCACGCATGATGATGGTTTTGTTCCCAACAAGTTGTATCAGAGCCAGGTTCATTAACAAGAGGACTTGGTGTAAGGTATGAAAGCCAGGTCCAATGTCATCGAGAGAGTACGACACAAAGAATCACAATGAGTTTCAATGTCATCGAATAGGACAAGATGCAATGGATGTGTATTCCTCGGAAGATGTACGTCGATGATCTCTTGGAGAAGTCGACGTGACTTGTCAAATGTTTCTACTAACGATGGTTGGTAGGAGATCGCGAACATGCATGGTGATGTGTGTAATGATGATATGAAACATGGTGTACATGTCTGAAGGAAGAATCATGGGAGGTGACGGAGCTTTAATTATTCCCAGAATGAGCAGTACGGCAATAGAGCAAGGAATTATTGGCATCTCTGATGCAGAAGCATGCAACAAGGAGATGCAAGTGTGATTTACTTTACCAGAGGATAGTGGCACAATCTCTAGCCACGAGAGATGTGTAGTGTTACCTCAGAATGCACAATATTGAATTATGTGAGCATGCCCATGAGGAGGCACATTGGGGGCACTCAGTGATCGATGCAACACTGAAAGGTGTGACAACTTGCGGGAGTTGCTTACAAATATTAAGGGTGGTCAGACACGGAATCGAGGTGATGTAAAGATTGTGATAGAATTCAACTCAAGGGGAGATTATTAGTATTGGGAAAGTTGCATCCTAATACTGGAAAGTTGGATTCGTATAATCCTTACAGGAGTTCTGATTAAATGTGATCGATTTTTGTTAGAATCTTGATTGGTAGAGATTGATTGAGATCATGGTCTTAAATTTCACTGAATTTCGATTTTTGCAAGTGGTCGAAATCGATAGCCCTTAGCATTTCATTTTCCTCGATTTCACCAACATTTTGGTGGAATTTCTGTCCATTTCGGTCAAAGTTTGGTCGAATTGTGGCTGAAACACTAGAAAAAGCGGAATCTGGCCACATTCACTGAAATTTGTCATCCTAGCCTCTTAGGCCACTCTTTCACCTAATTTCTCTCACTTTGGGGTACTTTTTGAGCTCTATATATAGTTGCATTACATTCCATCATTTCATCTCACAATACACTAGAAATTTGATCATTTCTCAGGCTCTTTTATTTGTTGCTTCTCTACTACAAGGAGTCTCTCTGATTATATGAGTGCTGGGTTGTTAGCAACCTTCCATTTCTTGTGACTGTAAGTATTTGCCTACTAATAGGTTGGATATAAATTGTGCTTGTGAATGCTATGCAATGTATTGGTGTTACTTGATTTTTTTTTGTATCTCATATATCATATATTTTACAATCATAAGCTCTACAATGCATATATTAGACATACATGATTGAAAGATTTGTATGCTTGTTTGTGTATATCAGTATGTCTTATTGAATTTCTAAAAGTAAATATTCTTCTAAGTTCAAAGTATTCTGGTTAGATACACATTCTAAGCTATCACTTCAATATTCAATTTATTACATAAGATATCATCTTGCTGGTCCTCTTTATTGTCCTATATTATTTTTTTATTATTATTGCATGTGTCACTATTCTCTTCGTTCACGAGATGAAATTAATGGCTTCTATTTATGGTTCCAAATTCGGTTCTGGTTCTGAGCAGCATAATACGACTGTTGAAGAGATTGGATGGAAATTTAAGATAACTTATCATGTTAACGTCTTATTATTAGAAAAAAACTATGTATAGAGAAAAAAAACTATGTATTTCTATCTTAATTTTTGATTAAAGAATGTTAGAAATTTAAATTTTTGAAAAAAAAGAATTTTCAAGTAATTTCCCCAGTTTCCGACCATTACACTGAAACTCCACCGAAATTTCAACGAATTTCTCTTTCTTGGTTCTTACCAAAACGAAATCGAAATCCGCCATTTAAGGTCTTGATTGAGCTTGATAGGGATAATCAATCTAAGATTGTATTTGAGCCTATAAAAGAGAGGGTAGATGGTGTCGTGATGGCATATCATGACAATTGCATGAGAGTCTGCAATTGATATATAGAAAGAGACGAGAGGTTAGAGAGGGAACATAGAGAGTTATACTTACTTGTATAGTGATTTTCTTCTCCGGTCGTTGTGAGAGATGACTGATCACTGTCATATCGGTTGTCTTCTTCCCATTCTTATGTGGTGGTGATTGATTGTGCATACGCATCTAATTCACTGTTTATATCGCCAACACTCTTCGCTGGCAAATGCCACGATCATCAAAACTACTACTTCGATTCGCTCCATATTGCAATAGAAGCAAGGGTTTTTATCACTTGTGCCCCTCCGAGATATCGCAATATCAGTTATGCCCCTATCTTTTTGGCAATATCCGTTGTGCCCCTCACTTGTTATTTTATCACTTGTACCCCTCGGGTTAGTGACCGTCCATCCACAATGCAAACGAACGTTAACTTTGAGGACATAAGCGGAATTAATTTTAAAAAATGGTTATATGGTCATTTTACACCCTCTTCTTCTTCCTCCTCTTCCCCCATCCTCTTCTTCCTCCTCCAACCTCCTCCTCCTTCCTCTCCGCCCCTTGAGATGTCGGCGGTCATCTACAAAAGCTGGAACTTCGTCAGTCAGGCTCTACCCAATGATCTCCTACTCAGGTATACCTACTTTAAATACTAGAACCATTCAACTGATCAGTGGTTGATTCTTAAGTATTGTAGGTGGTTGACTTGTATAATCAGGGGAGTCGTTGTGCACGACGATGCCGCATTGCACAAACTCATGCTGCTGATCAAGGACTATCCTTACGCGGTTGACGGGCTCGATATCTGGTTCAGCATCAACGACTGGGTCTCCGAGTACTGCGTCATCTACTACCCGACTGATGCGTCCGTCCAGGAAGACGTGCAGCTGCAGAAATGGTGGAAGGAGGTGGTGGAAGTCGGCCATGGCGACAGGAAGGACGCGCCATGGTGGCCAAAAATGACCAGCATTCAGGAACTTGTCTTCTCCTATACCACCATCATATGGTGCGCCTCCGCGCTCCATGCCACTGTGAACTTCGGGCAGTACCCATATGCTGGCTACCTTCCAAACTGGCCGACCATAAGCCAGAAGTTCATGCCGGAGCCCGGGATGAAGGAGTACGAGGCCCTCCAGAAGAACCCCGAGAAGGTGTTCCTGGAGACCATCACTGGCCAACTACAGACCCTCATCGACGTATCCCTCATCGAGATCCTGTCGAGGCACACTTCCGACGAGGTGTATCTCGGCCAGAGGGACTCCAACGAGTGGACCAACGACGCAAAGGCGATCGCGGCATTCGAACGGTTCGGGGAGAGGCTGAAAGCTGTGGAGAAGGAGATGCTTGCAAGGAACCAGAACCCAAACCTGAAGAACAGGAACGGGGTGGCGCGGGCACCGTATGAATTACTGTATCCCGCCACGTCCGACCCAAAGGCGGGCGACGGGTCTCACCGGGAAGGGCATCCCCAACAGCATCTCCATCTGAAGGAGAGTTACACTGTGGTTTGGCTTTCTGGTCCTCGTCGACGTCGGAGTCATATGGGTCCTTTGTGTTCAGTTCAGATCAGTCACTTGGAACAATAACATCTCTCTCGTAGTTTGCTTTTGTACTAATAAATGTGGTTTTTACCGAGAGAATAATAAACTCCTCCCACGCCGCCCAGCCCCGCACCTCCTCCCAGCTCGTCGCCCCTGCCCCTGCCCCCTCCCCTCCCCGGCGTCGTGCTCCCTCCCCTGGACCACCCCCGCCCCTGCCCTTGCCCCCTCCTTTCCCGGCGCCGTGCTCCCTCCCCTGGGCCGCCCTCTCCCCTCCCCGACGTCGCCCCCTGCTCCCCCTCCCCCTGGGCCTCCCCCTCCTTCCGTTGCGGTCCTCCCCGAGCTCCTCCTCCGTCTCCTCCATCCCTGATTTTGTTTTGACCATAATACCCTTCTTAACTACACCATGGTTTGAATAAACCATGGTTATTTTAATTTTTTGACGGTCAATCTGACGGAAGGGCACAACTGATGACGGAGAAAGAAGTGAGGGGCATAACTGATATTACCAAAAAGATAGGGGCATAACTGATATTGCGATATCTCGGAGGGGCACAAGTGATAAAAACCCTAGAAGCAAATTGTGTCCATGTAATTACAACTTACTTGCTTGATGACCTTTCCTGTAACAAAGCACCAAATCCATGTCGAAGATGCCAAAATGACGGCTTGTCGAAGATGCCACAATGATGGCTTTGGATAATGTCATTTACACATGTGGAAGGGATGCAACTTTTTTAGTCTATATAGAAGGGACTTATCCTCTGAAAGCCATTGTTTTCCGAGGTCCCTATGTGAAACTCGTTCTTTTGGTTCCCATAGAGGAGAGGTCCTTTTTTTCTTCTTATAAGAGGTTTGTTTTCAAGATCTACATATAGAGATTTTAGTTTGTACAAAAATTAAGCATTTCATGCTCTAGCTTGAGAGCATGCGGAAAATAATGAAGCATCGAGGAAAATCCATTTGTTTTTGTACATGATCACATTTTAGTTCAAAGGTGTGCCTCTGGATTCTCTCCGTCTCATCCAGACTGGGTTGTTTGCCCCCCATCCTGGACAGGGTTAGGGACCTTAGGTGTGTCTGGTTTGCCCTGGAACTCGTCTTCGAATGCATGCTGTGTAGTTGCATCTCCCTCAAAGAAGGCAGCGGACGATCTCGGTGGTGCAGTTTGCGAGAAGGCATACCCCCCCCCCCTAGCAGTGTACCCTCCGACCATAGCATCTACCAGTTCCTAATGAGGGGGTGTCTTCCTTCGGTAGGGCTTGTAGCCCTTGTCTATCTGAAAGAGAATCCGCGATTTGGATACAATAAACCTAACATGGAACGTAACGTTTGCACCTACTGAATATGTACTGTAAGTCAAGCCGACTCATCGGAGCGACAACCGTGCAGGATACCGGATCCCAATCCTAACTGCTCTTGGTCATCATTAGGTGAAGAGCAGGGTGTGAGTGAGGCCTATGCAGGGCATTAGCCTACATAGTCCTGTGCATGGTTCGAAAAGGCTAGCCTCGAGGCGGTCGAGGCGTACGCCTCGAGGTGAGGCGGTCCCTTTTAGCCTCGAGGCTTACGCCTCAGACCAGTCCTGTGACGCGTGCGCCTCGAGTGGTCGAGGCGGTCGAGGCGTTTCGTGAGGCGTTTTTGCTTTTTTTGAAGTATTTTTTATTATTTTCATGGTTTCCTTAGTAGTTTGAGAAGCTTATCAATATATGTTTATTTAGGATAATGATTATATAAGATGAATGCCTAAATATGATGTTTATTTCATGCCCATAACTTCATATTTACAATTAATGTATCCAACTATTTTGGCAAACTCTTACTATTTCACTCTTAATGAATGAATTCATAAATATTAAATTAAACAATACTTGTAACTTAACAAGATTTTCTATATATCAAGCAAAACAAAATGGATAAGATTCATGGTTTCTCATGTTGCCTTATATTATATATTAGACACAACATAAATTTCTTCGACATATATTAATCGAACTTTTAATTACAACAATATTTCAAAGATTTGCTCGAAATGGATATGATTCATGGTTTCTCGTGCGATCATATATTATATGTTAGACACATAACATAAATTTCTTCGATGCATATTTAGTCATACTTTTAATTACAACAACTATTTCATAGACATATATGTATTGTTTAATTCTTTCACAATATCTATAGTCAATGAATTCCTGTTTGATTGGATGAAAATGTGTAGAAATGTATATGATGTTGTTATATCTTCTATTTTGGGGTTCTTATCTTTATTATTTCATCATATCTTGTAGTGTAAATTATTATATATTGGGCAGGGAACATATAATTACATAGATATATATATAATTGTAGTTTTATACATATTTTTCTATATAAACTGAGGCTTACGCCTCGACCGCCTCGAGGCTACGCCTCGCCTCGATTCCAAGGAGACCGCCTCGTTCCGCCTTTCGTTTTTTCAAACCTTGGTCCTGTGAGATAATCAATATACCATTCCCATGGAGCAGGATGGTCTTCCTGATCGTCTAAATTAGAACGATAATATGTTTGTTGCACTTGTATGCCCTGATCTTTGGTTTCAACTCTTGCCATTCTGAGGAAGTATCTCGTGATTTTTCAGTTTTAACAGATGATGGGTGATTCAAAAAACAGATGTTGATCAGGAACTGTATGTCTTCCAGATATGGTTGATGAATATCTTGGAACTCATTATGAGTGTTGGATTAAAGAGTATATTTTGATGCTCAACTAACACTTGCACACATAAAGGTTGCCTTATCTGTGCAAATGAATTTGCCTAACACCTTGCCATGCGAAAACTTTATTTCTTCCTGATACGGTTACTGAATTGGTTGATAATATTGTCTTTTGAGCTGGGCTCAAAGAGGGTATTTTTTTCAATGACAATTAAACCTTGCACATATCAGGGTTATCTTACATGTACAATGAATTTGTCTAACAACTTGTATTGCTAAGAAATGTTATCCGGACTTATTTTGGGGGTTAATCTGACCTTGAAATCAATGCATCGAGGTTTTCTTGGTATCATAATCTAGCGACTTTTTGTGACTAGGTTCTAACCATAAGTTAAGATTTGTTTTTCTTTTAGGATAGTCTGTCGGTCCTAAATGTAAGACCTCCGATGTTGTGTCCGTCTTGTTTACATGAAGTTTATATGAATTATTCTTTTTCCGTTTTCGTAAGAATATGCACTTGGAAATGAGATTGGTAGCCACAGAAACTGGTTGATTCTATTAATGAATGATGTTATGCAAGGTTGCTTCATGTAGAATAATCTGCGTGCTTTTTAGGCCAACTATGCTATAGGCCAACATTGAATTATTCGTGAATCCAGGATTCCGGCTTCCCGTGTTTTAAAGGTGGTCCAAGGGCAATCGAAAACTTGAGAAAGCGGTTCCACTTGAGTCTCACCGAAGAGGTTCTTTTAGAAAACCTTTCTAACAAGCCTTCATTTTGGCTAAATATTTCTTACATTAACTGCTTCTGTTCAAACAGCAATGCATGTCCCTTGTCCTCTCACTGATCAGTAGCAGTTTGGACGCGTGGAGGACCCGGCAGTACGATTACTATCAGAGAGTATTAAACGGAATCATGTGAGCCACTTCTATCACGGTTTCTATACTCCAGTTGGCTAGCTGCGGACTGTGTTACGTCTCGCCAAGGTGTTCCCTCCTGGTGTTTGACGCTGGGCTGGAAGCGAGCATGTATATGAGTCTCCGTGGAAGTGGCAATTGATGGCGTCTCCAGTCATGGTCTATGCATCATCAGAAAGGAGCAGTTAAATGCTTGATGTCTTTCTGCAACTGATTTTTTGGTTATTTCTTGGTGAGTCCTAAAAGTAAAGGTGCATGAGTTTTCCATGGCTGCCAATCGAATGATCGACAAAGTTGATCTTGAGATCCTGCGGACGTTCACATAACAGATATTTTTCTGGAAGGACGAAACTGTCAGGGAGCTAGAAGCATATGCCACCTGTATATCTATCTGGACTGTTTCTGCATTTCTGCAGGAGTTTAGTGAAACAGCTCGGACAAGTTTTGGAAATACGCTGAGATACCTCCCATTGTCATCATTGTAGCATGTCAGTATAGTTCTCCATGATTGCTTAGTGATATATTTGGTTGAAGCGACGAGTCTCCGGTGTGAAATAGGGGGGTCCAAGTTGTATATTATTTCTTACGAAATCAGAAATGTGGTTCCTTTCGTGTACAGTAGACTGCTGGCATCTGTGAATATGATTGTGGTGCAGAAATATTGATTTTTTTGGAGTTGAATCAGATTCAAAAGAGTGGATTTAGGTTGAAGTGCCCTTTGCTGGAAAGAAAGCATGTTGTCTTCTTGCTTGCGATCAGATCTGGTGTAATTCATTATACAGGAGAATTTCGTTGCCTCTGTTTTGTAAGCGCTGCGATTAAAAGTGCTTCATTTCAATCCGTTGCTGGTTTGTTTTGTCTTTTAAACATACTTATTGTGGTTGATCTCCAGACAGTTTCCAATAAAATGTTGTTTAGGGGCTTTGATCCTCCAAGGAAGTCAAATCCTCATTTAGCTTTCCATTACAAAATCATGAGATTGGTTCTATGCTTCCCACGGTCCCAATTATAGGTGTTTTGTGTATCCTAAACAGTATTGAAGCTTAGGTATGTATATAAACAAGCAAGAACATGTTTTAACTTTTCTTTTACTACCTTTTCTTTTAATTATCTCCCATGGTCATCTTTCCATTCCGCGCTTGATCCCTGGTTGAATTCTCAAGGTTGCTAAGGTCTGATACTTATGGAATTCGCCCATTATGTTTTGTCCATGAAAAGTGGATTGAACCATCAATAATTCGGAGTGCAAAATACAATTGGATCAATTTATTCTGATTTTTGGGATAAATAATTTAAATTAGAAGGATGTATGGTTAGTTGGTAATACTAAAATTATCTATGCTTCATTCAAAAAAATACCAAATTAGTACTATGTATACAATTATAACTTGTATCGTAAATAATATTTCTACCCTAGCAGTTATCTCAAATTGCTAATTAATAAGTAGTAAATATATCGAATAATTTGACAAAATATGAAGAAGTGTGTTTACAAAAATGTAATCTTGACAAAAAGAAGTACTGATATCATTTTGCCCTATATGCATAAATAGAACTTCAGCATGAATATACACCTTAGTGCATGTTCAATTCCATCCTTGTTTAGACTAATTATATATGTGGATTCTGCATTTTTTATCATAATATTTCGACCCATCTTCAACCTTAAAAAGTCGGCATTAAAATATTCTCCGAACGCATCCCATTTACCATTCCGACCTTCCTAACTGTCCAAGCACATGCTATTCACAAAATGACTTTTTATATTCACTTACTGTCCACAAAAAGATTATATATCTTATTAATCTTTTAAAAGAAGCTTACAACGACTCAATCGAATCATGTTATTACTGATGTTTGTTAGGAGCGGCAGCTAAAGATGCAAACGTTCAAGTATGGGTAGGCATGTACATATTCTCATATCTTTATTCATTTTTAAATGTAGATATAAATATTGACGGATATGATCATTAAAGCAGATACATATGTAAAACATATATGGATTGATGATCATTAAAGCAGATACATATGTAAAACATATATGGATTGAGTAAAATAACTATTAGAAATACTCTATAGATTAATTTAAGGGTTTTTATCATTTGTTCCCCTCCGAGATATCGCAATTTCAGTTATGCCCTTATCTTTTTTGTAATATCAATTGTGCCCCTCACTTCTTTCTCCGTTATCACTTGTGCCCTTGACCGTCAAAAAATTAAAATAACCATGGTTTACTCAAACCATGGTGTTGTTAAGAGGGGTATTATGCTCAGAATAAAATCAGATGAGGAGGAGGGTTGGGGAGGAGGTGCAGGCTGGAGCGCGGGCGACGGGGGCTGGGGGAGGTGTGTGGCTGCGGGAGGAGGTCGGCTTCAGGACGTTGTTGAGATTGACATAGATAAAAATTGGGTAGCTGAGCACAATCCTTGGTTGGAGCTTCATCGTGCCAACGAGGAAGGTCATGTTCCTCTGGATCTTCTCGACAGAGAGAGTGAGGATGTTGAGGGTCCGGCTGAAGAGGTGGACGTCGTCGAAGGAGAGGAGGAACTTCTCGAGGTTGGCAATCTTCTCGAGGAGGGTGTCGAGGCAGGAGACGGCTACGATGGAGACAACGTACTTGTACATCTTGTGGGAGGGGGAGACGTCGGTGCGATGAATGAGGTCGAGCTTGGCAGGGGAGGAGAGGTCGGTGCAGGGAATGATGGTCGGGCGGCCGAGAAGGACGCGTCCGAGGTCGCGGGGGGGGGGGGGGGGGGGGGGCATGGAGGGATGGAGCAGTTGAGGAGGGAGGGGTTGCGGAGGACCGTACGGTGGTGGTCGGGGCCGAAGAGGGAGCAGAGGAAGGAGATTCAGAGGTGGAAGTCGTCCAGGGGGAGGCGGTGGTCGAGGAAGGCGGGGCGGGTAATGACGAGGCGGAGGAGGTCAGGGCCACCGAAGCCGAGGGATCGGAGGGCGCGGAGCTTGGAATCGAGGGAGGTGACTTTCATGCGGGAAATTGGGGGATGCCGGCGGAGGATGGTGGAGGTCTGCTCATCCGTGCATCCCCATTGCCGGAGGAGCTCAGTCGAAGACGACGGGGCGGTCGTGGGGATTTCTGAGAGTTCTTGGGCAGTGGCTGAGGTTATGGAGGAGCAGTTGTGCGTGAGTAGAGGTGGAAAGGGACGGCGGAAATGGCGGAGGAGAGGGGTGGCGGGGAGCTTGGGCATTGGGATGAGGTGTTCGAGGAGCACCGAAGACGCGGCTGGATCGTGGGTTGTGCCGCACGGAGCTAGGCTCGGCGAGGCGGATGACATGGAGCTGCTGGAGGAGCAGGTGGCTAGGAGAAGAAAGAGGATGGGGAGGAAGAAGAAGAGTGAAGTTAACGTCTGTTTATGTTATGGATGGACGGAAACCAACTCGAGGGGCACAAGTGATAGAATGAGAAGAAGTGAGGGGCACAACTGATATTACCAAAAAGATAGAGGCATAACTGAAATTGTGATATCTCAGAGGGACACAAATGATAAAAATCCTTAATTTAAATATACATGTATTGGATATATTGCATACGATATAAATATACCAAATGTAAAATACAGAACAAAGTTAGGATGAATAATAATTGCTTCCGTCATCCCCTCGGAAAACGCAAGTCCGAGTGAGGCTGACTTTCTTATGTCAAAGATGATTAAAGAAGATATAAACTAATGTTACATGTGATTAAAAACAAATCTTTGACTATATTTAAATGGAAACGGATACAATGATACATATGCATCAATATATTTGAAGTTATCAAAGTATTATCCATATTCATATTAATTTTAAATTTAATACACACACATATATATATATATCAAAATATATATATATATATATGTAAAATACAGAACAAAGTTAGGGCCAGGTGCATGTAAAATTACATGCACCCGGGTGCATACTCCCTATCCTCATATATATATATATATATATATATATATATATATATATATATATATATATATAGGGAAAAATGGTGCTGCTCCTTGGGAGTAGCCAACGTGGCTACTCCCACCCTTATTTTTCCCTCATTTTTTTAGTTTTTTGAAAAATACAAATTTGTATATTCATCACTATATCCCTCTAACATTCTACTAAAATTTCGTCAGAAACAGAGACTCCTAGGTCCTCCATCCAGACGTCATTTTTTTAACGGTGACAGGATTTTTTAAATCGACCATGTTTGTATGGAGGCCATAGGAGTCTCTGTTTCTGACGAAATTTTAATAGAATGTTAGAGGGATATAATGATGAATTTACAAATTTTTATTTTCAAAAAAAAATAAAAAAAATGGGGGAAAATGGGGGTGGGAGCAGCCCGTTGGCTCCTCCCAGGGAGCAACCCCATTTTTCCCATATATATATAGGGAAAAGGGAAGCTACACCGGGTGGTGCAGTCAACTAGCTACATCCGGGCATTTTTCTCATTGGTTTTTGACTTTTTTTGAAGAAAACCTATGGGGATTTACTTAGTTTATTGAGTGGAATATGTGTTTCAAATTTCATGCAAAACATTCCTAACATGCCCATCTAGAGAGGGTCAATTTCAATAATTCTGAGACCGTTAAAATGTGATAGTCTTGATGGAGATGATAGAGGTGTCGAATTTAGTTGAAATTGGTATGATATCATGGTGATATGTGGTGATTTAAATCCTCCTAGATTTCACTTCAAAAACACAAAAAACCAATGAAAAAAGGACCGGGTGCAGCTAGTTAGCTACACCCCCGGGTGCAGCTTCCCCAGTCCCATAAATATATATATATATATAGGATTTCTTTCAAATAGGACTTGGTCCTTCCATCCCTAAGGAAGGCCAGCCTCTTTTTTGTATAAAACAGGATGACTTTAGTAGAATACACATACAGTTTTGTATTATAATGTGAAGTTTTAATGTTTGTATTATATTGCGCAGTTTTGTATGCGGCTTTGTATTTATAACGTGCACCTATAATACAAACTGTATACGTATTCTACTAAAGTGTTCGTGATTTATACAAAAAAGAGCCGGCCTTCCTGAACTCATGAAGGACGGCGTCCTATTTGAAAGAGAGAGAGAGAGAGAGGAGTATCATATGAGAGCAAAAAATGTAGGAGCATGAGAGCATGCATTCTGGACCACATGATCCTGTTTTCTCTCTCCTGCTCTTCTCTCTCCTGGTTGGAACATGTGGTCCAAAATGCATGCTCTCATGCTCTAACAAATTTTGGCTCTCATAAGATCACTATATATATATATATATATATTATATATATGGGTCATATGTGGCTGCCCCCTAGGGGCAGCCAACATGGCTGCCCCCGCCTTATTTGGGCGAATTTTTTTATTTTTTTTGAAAAATAACACCATTTACATTCATCCCTATATCCCTCCTATATACCATTCGAATTTCGTCAGAAACAGAGACTCCTACGGCCTCCATCCGGACAGTAATTTTTTAACGGTAACAGGATTTTTTTAAATCGATACCATCGAGATGGAGGCCGTAGGAGTCTCTGTTTCTGACGAAATTCGAATGGCATGTAGGAGGGATATATGGATGAATATACATGGTTTTATTTTTCAAAAAAAATAAAAAAAATGCCGAAAAATGGGGCGGGGGCAGCCATGTTGGCTGCCCCCAGGGGGCAGCCCCATTTTTTCCTATATATATATATATCAAAATCTTTATAAAATAGATACGATAAGATACGAATATATTTACATGAGTTTCGTTTGCGTAGTGGTAACGCAAGAAGTAGGTACGAGAAGATCTCTTCCTTTCCTTAACACTTTTATATAATAATAATATAATGTTGCATCTTTATTTATAGGTGAGGACTGAACATTAATTAATTCTCTTACGTGGAAGTTATATCGTTCAACCATTAGATCCGTCGGAGTAGATTCGTATCCATTTACGTGTCAATGTTGGCGGCTGCCAATGCACAAGCTAATCTATTACCTTTTAGTTGAGAATCCACAAGTCCACTTCCACGTGGCAGGTTTCTCTTCAATAATCTTAAAACACATATATTTAGGTGTGAATCATAAATAGGAGAAGACGGTACATAACCATGTCATGCATTGTCTGGAAATCAACTCACGTCTACTTATTTATGCAATGAAAGATTCCAAGCTAATAATATATATGCAGCGCTCATAAAAATTTTAATTTGGAAAAGAATAATTGAATAACCTCATGTTGTTAGATTTACAACAACAAATGACATATTCGGTATTATATCACTGTTCGTTTGGAGAATAAGGCCTGAAATAAGAGATCAATTCCCTATCCAGCATAGTTTCCAAGAGTATGGCTACTCTTATCTACATCTCATTATTTCACCTTATTGAACTCTTATTCTATCTTTATTACACATTACCTACCCTTATTTCACTTATTGTCCTTATTCATATCTTTCCAACTAAACAGATAATAGATACATTTTCCTTAATCCCCATCCTTATTCATGCTTATTCCTGATCTGAGCGTCCCCTAATGGTGTTTCAAATGATAATCGTTGTTTGTTGCTTTTATTATCAAAATGTACACTAATCGTTGATTTATGTAACAACTATTAGTGTAATTTGTTACAGTAGGATAAGAATTGTTGCTATTAATTTTTACGGCCTTCACCCCCAATCTCTCTCTCACATACTTATATTGGGAGCTAGGAGCTTACACCTGGGGTGTAGGTAACTACTTACACCCGACTTTTTTCATTATTTTTTGATTTTTTTGAAGGAACTCTAGAGAGATTTGCCTAGTATATCAAGAAAAATATGTGTTTCAAGTTTCATGCAAAACAAACATTCCTAACGCGTTCATCTAGAAGTGGTAAATTTCAGCAATTCTGAGACCGTTAAAATTCGGTACTCTTGATGGAGATGATAGAAGTCCTGAATTAAGTTGAATTTGGAATGACACCATGGTGATATATGGTAATCTAATTTTCCAAAAATTTTATTTCAAAAAAATCAAAAAATATTGAAAAAAAGTTGGGTGTAGATAATTAACTACACCCCAGGTGTAGGCTCCCTTTATCCATATAAATATATATAGTCATCTCACACCAAATAATAGGCACTATTATGCATTTAATACTATACCAACTAATTATAAAATAGAATAGTTTTCTGGAAGGTCCTCGCACTTTTCATCATATATCAATGTGGTCTCAAACTTACACATGTAATGATTTGAGTTTCAAACTACTTTAAATGTAACAATGTGATCCCAAACCGGTTCAAATGATGTTCTCGAATTGAACGGTAGAGGAATAGCATGGGACCACATTATTATCGTTAAAAGTTTGAGACTCAAAACTTTACATTTGTAAGTTTCGGGATCGCATCGATGTCGGATAGAAAATGTGGTACCTTCTAGGGATGCAAACAGACGGATACGGATATAGGTATTACCGTATCCTTATCCGTTTTCGAATACAAATACGGATGCGGATACGGATATTGACGGATATTAAAACTATCTTACCATATCCTTAAAAAACGAATACAGATGTAAAACGGATATTGATCGCATACAAGTAATGTTAGAAATACTCTATAGAATCGACTTAAATATATATGTATTGGATGTAAAACATGTGATATAGTAATATAAAATGTGTTTGTATCATAAAAAATATAAAAATAAGATAAAAGAAGGTATAAAATTATGTTATATAGGATTAAAAAAATCTATGACTATATTTATATACGAAAACGGATATACGGATACGGATACGGATGTTTGTGGATATCAAAATGATATCCACGTTCATATCCATTTTAAAACGGATACGGATGTCAAAATATGTACAAAACTGATACGGTGATGGATCGAATACGGATATATCCGTAACCGTTTGCATCCCTAGTAACTTCTTGTAAATTACTCTTCCGAAATTGTGTCAATAAACGTAGTAATTAAAAGACTTGTAAATAGCACCCTTATAAAAGAAAGATTATCATGTGTATAAATTAGCATCACTGTCAAGTTGCTTGGGCATTCGATTTTATCAAAAATTCTAGGCCACAAGTTAGCATGTGGTCATCATATGGAATGTAGGGGGTAGATTTGATCATATATTATATTACTCATTGCTAAATAATAATAATAATAATATCGTGTGGATGCCAATAATATAAGGTCAGGAGAGTATCAAAGAAATATGTCTGCCTTAGTCAAAAGTTTTCTATCGACATCAGTCAAACCATACATTTATTTCTGAATATGGTTTTATTAATAATTACATTAATATGAAAATACAGCAAGAAATGGCATTTTGAAATGCCCAAATTCCACTGAAAGGATGACCTGACACTAAGGATGCAAATGGACGAGTACGGAAATGAATAGAGGTGTTATTGTATCCTTATCCATTTTAAAATCTTGATACGACTACATAATCAGATATAATATGGATATTGAAAATTACAAAGTATATCGCTAATATATATGTGGATATGGATAAGAAAAAGGATAATGATCATAATTCAGATACGGATATTTAACCAGTGATTGTGGATTGTCATACGGATATAATGTCTCTTAGTGCTTACATTCGCTTACATTCGAAAGAAATGTTCTTATAAAGTTGAAGTTGTTAACTAATTAAATCAAATTTATATAAATTGCAAATACAACAAAATAGAAATGGAAAAAAATAATAAAGTACATGCTAAATAAAACCTTGTATAATAAATAATTAAATAGTATAAAAATCTATATTTTTCTTACGCATGTGAAAATATCTCCAGAATGCAATATATTACATATAACCCAATTTAAATGCATGTCTACACATACACCGCTATATGTATGTACTCAGTATGCACATATAAATTTCCATATCCGTTAATAAAAACTGTAATCATATATCCTTATCCTAAAAAATGACTGCGATATCAATTTGTATGCATGTCCACATCCGTAAAAAAGTCTAGATCCTTATCCTTCTATGTATATGACAAAAATAAGATACATATTCATATATGCTTAAAAATGGATACTATGAAGGATAGATGAAGATATATCGATATCCGAATGCAACCTACCTATGAGACTTTTTCAAATCACCCTGTCATTGTTAAATCATTTTTTACGCAACCAAGTTTGGAAGTGGGTGCTTCATAATAGAAATACGGTGAAGGATCTGTATTGTACGTTGTTAAATATAATGATGAACATTAATTCGTTACAAAATGATTTTTATACTAGAAATCAGCAACATACATCTATCGTTAATATATATATAGAGAGAGAGAGAGAGAATTTTTATGCAATAGGTCTTACACTAATTCTAGGCGATACACATGTATTACTAATTGAGTGATTACCTATTTCGAAGGATGTCATTTTTGGAAAGATAATAATATGCAAGACGATTTAACAATAAATATTATTTCAATTATATATATTTTTTAAAAAAAGAAGACCTTTTTGGGAAAAAAATATTCAAATCAATTATTTCTTGCAGCAGAAAATTGAGATTCAAATACGCAGGTCACTAATATATATATATACAATAGTCAAGTAAATGGTTGTTGCAAGATCAGTAATACACAAACAGCAGTCAGTAATTTACATTCATTTTATTATATGGTACAGAATTCATTAGTATATATATACTGGTCAAGTAAGTACTTGTTATGAAGTTAGTAAAATCATAACAAAGGGATATAATTTTCATATGTACTATTACTTTGAATATAATTCAGTAATTTAGAGACAATACTCAAGTAATATTAATACAGTTCTTAAGTAAATTATTGTTGTGTATTCAGTAATGTATATATCTATGTCTTATATCCCAATTTCAGTAATTTATATATAAATATCAAGTAATGACTATTATGAGATTAATAATAATAAAGTAATGGTCAGTAAGGCACGGATATTGCTCAAGTAAGAGATTAACATATAATCAGTAACATATTCTCTTTCTATACGATTAATATGGAAATGATACTTTGAAAATGATCAACAATTTTTATATCTATAATTACTTTGAACAGAATTCAGTAATTTAGAAACAATATTCAAGTAATATATATATACAGTTCTTAAGTAAATTTTTGTTGTGTGTTCAGCAATGTATATATCTATGTCTTATAACAGGTTCGGTAATATATATGATTCTCAAGTAATGACTATTACGAGATCAGTAATAACAAAATAATGGTCAGTAAGCCATGAACATTGCTCAAGTAAGAGATTAACATATAATCAGTAACATATTCTCCTTCTATATCGTTACTATGGAAATGGTACTTTGAAAAAGAAGTTACCAAAACATGTACATAAGAAAAAACGAATTAGTAAAATAAATGGAATGCTTTGTTGATGAAAGGGGAAAAATATTACAGAAATGAATGCAATGATTATTACATACAAAATGGTATTACTAACCACTTGTTATGGTATTACCGATCTCGCAACACACATTTACTTGATCATTCTATATATATATATATATATAACTAAATTTTGTACAAGATAATAATTTGGATGTAAATTACTGATCATTTTTTTGGTATTATTGATCTCACAATAATCATTTACTTGATCGAAATATATATATTATAATCACATCATTTGGATCTTAATCATCTGCATGAAATCATTGATTTGAAGCTTTTCTTTCCAAAAAATCTTCCTTTTTTTAAAGAATAATGTATAATTGGAAGTATAGTAATTGTTAAATATGTGTTAGCATATAATTAGAAATATAGTTGTTACTAATACACGTGTATGACCTAGAATTGGTGTCCACTAAGACGCTAATGGGCACATGGTCCCTTGGATAACTCCCCTATATATATATATATATATATGTGAGAAAATTAGTATGCTTCATGGGAGCATGTAACTTACATGCTTCCACCCTTTTTTCTCTGTATTTTTTTATTTTTCAGAAATGAAACCTAGTGGAATTTAGTTCACCATATACCACCATAGTTTCATTCAAAATTCAACTTAATTCGAGACTACTATTCCCTCCATCAAAACTGTCAATTTTAACGATCTCAGAATCGTTGAAATTGACCCCCTCTAGATTGAAGTGTTAGGAACATCAGTTTTGCACGAAATTTGAATCACGTATTCTGCTTACTATTCTGAGTAAATCCCCCCATGATTCCATTTCAAAAAAAATTGGAAGCATCTTCTTGTATGATCCCAACGAGCATACTCATTTAACCCTATATGTATAGGGTTAAATGAGTATGCTCCATGAGAGCATGTAACTTACATGCTCCTACACTTTTTTTCCCATATTTTTTTTATTTTTTTGAAATAAAACCTAATGGAATTTAGATCACAATCTATCACCATGGTGTCATTCAAAATTCAACTTAATTCAAGAATTTTATCCCCTCCATCAAGATTGTCAAACTTTAACGGTCTCAGAATTGATGAATTTGTTCCCCTCCAAATGAAAGTGTTAGGAACGTCTGTTGAACACGAAATTTTGAAACACGTATTTCACTTATTATTCTAAGTAAATCTCCCATGATTTCATTTCAAAAAAAAGGAAAAAATTGAGGAAAAAAGGTGTGAGCATGCTCTTATATGCTCGCAGGAAGCGTACTCATTTAACACACACACACACATACACACATAGGGGCAATCCTGTGAGATGGGGCTTTTGTGAGATGGTGATACGGGTAATCCCAACCACTCGTTTTACCATCATTCACGACATGAAACCTTGGAAGATTTAGATCACCATATATTACAATGGTGTCGTTACAAATTCAACTTAATTCGAGGCTTCCATCCCCACTATTGACTGCCAAATTTTAGCGGTATCAGAATTATCGAAATCGACCGCTTCCAGATGGACAATGTTAGGGGTGTTATTTTACATGAAATTTGAAACACATATTCAACTCATTATTCTATCTAAATCTCCCAAGGTTTCATGCCGTGAATGATGGTAAAATGAGTGGTTGAGATTACCCATCTCACCATTTCACAAAAGCCCCATCTCACAGGATCGTCGTGTGTGTATCCTTTTGGATGAGGTGCGTCTCACCAATATTGTAGCGATCCATCAATCGGATTCATCAGATTTCAATCTGACATTTGCATCAAAAAATATATCCAAAAGGGCATTTCTGTTATCTCATTTTTTTGTAAATTCGAATTTTATTTAATAGCTTTGAATTACCATTTAATATTATTCTCGATTTAGTATTTTCCATCCATACCTTTATTAATTGATTTTATATTTTACGATAAATGAATTGATTTCAACCGTATCTTTGCAAACTTCCGTGGGTTTTTGTGAAAATATTTTTTCTCTTCGTAATTTCGTTAATAATTTTTTATATTACCCTTCAATATTTTTCAATAAAATGAGTATATTATTTTGTAATTTTGTTCGGCTCTTTGTAAAGTCCACGCTCTTTTTGTACGTATTTACATGTAAAACCATCAATCACATTTTTTTTGTAAATGGGAATGTTCCCTTTGTAAAATTGCATGGATCTTCGTAAATTATTCATGTCGCTCCTTCATGCCCTTGAGATTTGTAAGATTCTCATCACATTTGTAAAAAAACTCATGCTCGCTTTGTAGATTTCCTGGGAGATCTGCAAAATAAGAAATCGATAATAAGTTCTTTAAAAAAATGAATCAATATGAAAAATCGAATGTCAATTATATAAAAAAATGTATACAGGAATGCTCCCGCTCCCCTTCTTCCCCTCCTCCCTCATCGTCTTCAACCTTGTCGTCCTCGTTGAAGGCATCGATGCTCTCGGATAGGTCTTGGACGATCGTTGCCGACGGCGTTGTCGCATACTTTCTCCACATCGTGTGTCGTCGTTAAAAGAGAGGAGGGATCAACCACTATCAATGATGCAACCGTGCACAAATCTACACCGTGGTGTGCTGATGCACCATGTCTCCATCCTCCGCATCTTCTTCCTCCGAGACACCTTCACCACTGCCAAGAAGCTTGCTTGAAGGAGGATGTTGGCATCACCGGTGGTCGATTGCGCGCAAGAGAGGGAGGGGACCGTTGTTGGATGATCATGTGAGAGAGATTGGGTGATGTCGTTGATTAATCGAGAGAGAGAGAGAAATTAGGTCAAATAATTGACACATTCTATATTTTGAGTGTGACAAAATGACCAAAATGTGTTTTCAACCATTTAAGTATTATAATTAATACATCATTAATTCCAGTCATGTAATTGAAAATGGATGGATGAGATGGATGGCTCACCATAAAAGTGGTGAGACCCCACTTCATTTGAAGTTTCTCCTATATATATGTATATATAGGTGGTCTTTCTAATAGAACTTAGTCCTTCCATCCTTAAGGAAGACCAATGATTGTAACCGTTAGATTCAAATCTAACAACATCATCAATTTATTTGCCTGAAAGGGCATTTTGGTCATCAACTTTTGCATTAATCATGCATGCCCATCAATATTTCGAAATACTAATTTTAGCTAGTTTTATTTTTGGTATTTTTTGCGATACCATATTTAAATAATGTTTAATATTGTGTTGGGTGACATTACGTGGGCATATATTTGTATCCTCACACATTTTTTGTAGAATACATGGTTCCTTTTGTAACCATGGTATGTTTTTTGTAGAATATGTGGTTTATTCAAAAAGTTGTCAGTTATTTGTAAATTTTGCATGGTTCTTTGTAGAATACAATTTATATTAGCAATTAATGTGTGGTTCTTCGTAACGATTGTATGGCTCTTTGTATAATAAAAGTTGTATGGTTCTTCTAAAAATACGGTAGTCATTCACGATTAATTGATGAGAATATACAAATCAAATATGTATAATACACATCTAAAATGTATAATGCACATCCAAAATGTGCAATGCACATCAAATATAAAAGATATATAAAAAATTACAATTTTCATTCGCAACCATTTCATATGTAATATATAACAAGTATGTATAATACATATCAAAATTGTATAATACACATCAATATTATATAGTACACATCAATATTGTATCAAATTGCGAATCGTTTTTCATCCAAGACTGTTGCAGCACTTTTTTGTCGGCGTCGCTTGCATGAAGAACTTCTTTGATAGTCATCACTACTCCCGCGTACTCATTGGATAGATCTCCCACTGTCCATGTCAGACCAACACGTTCGCGTGGTGTCTGTGTGAAGAACTTGCCAATGATGGCACGCATGGCGCCGTCAACTCCGATCATGTGTCATCACTATCGATGCTCTCCCTGACGTTTCCAATGCCCATGTTGTCATCACGATCGATGACAAAAACTTGGATGGCAAAAAACACTTCTAAACAGTTTTTTTGAATAATAAAACTTGGATGGCAAAAAAGTTGTCGACAAACATCAATGATGGCAGTGTAAAACACTTCTAAAACGTCAATTAATTGTAATTTTTAAATAACATGACAAAATAAAAAACAAATAGGCTTAATTACAATACACAGAGAACGATCATGTTCCATTTGAAGAAAAAAATGGATACCATTTTGGAGGAAGAGGACCGATGTCAAGCCATTCACACTTAACGGATTTCCACCAATTAGCAAAACTAAAGTTGCTCACGAATTTTCCTTGTGAAAGAAAATCAAGATGCCATTCCACGATTATCACGACAAAGAAGTTTGATGCGATGAAACACGATCGTAAACCAACCAGGTGAAATATGTTACTTGAGCTGCATCTTTCGATGAAGCAAAAACATCATCTTCTCCCACACAGAGTTCAGCGCCATCGTTCTCCTCCTCCTCTTTCTTCTCTCACCGGCGTCAACACACCAAAATGGCGCCTCCATGCCAAAATAATTAGGGTTCCTATTTTTGAATAAGCAATTAAGGTGACATATTAATAGATGAGATAATTGAGGTGGTTAGATACTATATTTAGATAATGTATAAAGTGCACAATGGGTTTTTGCTTAATCTATAAATAATATTAACATGCCATTAATACCGACCACAAGATTAATTACGAATGGCTTAGATTGATGGCCTTCCTTATGGATGGAAGGACAATGTCTCATTTGAAAGATGTCCTATATATAGGGCAAACTTCAAATAAGGTGTCTCTTTCCTAGATGCATGGAATGCCAACTATCTTATCCATCCGTAATCAATCCGATGGCTATTATTAATATCTTGTTATCTATATTTTTAATGTTGAAAAATATATTATGGTTATTTTAACATATTCTATATTTAGGATGCAACAAATATCTCACTAATTATCTCTCCTCTCTCTCGATGGAGGCACGCGAGGAGGAGGTCGTTGCAAGTCGGTGATGGCATGAAAAGATGGTCTAGGGAGAACATTGGGCGGTGGATGCGTCGTGCTTCTCTACGGTGGCTATCGACGACGTGTTGCTCTGTGGACCTACAATGGTTGCTTCCCGCGACAGTATGGTGTTTCTTTATCCTTCTGATCTATAGAAAAAAGATGAGTTCTCCAATGTTGTTTTCTTGCAGGCAATGGAGATGGTGTTGCATGGAGGTGGTTGATACGCATGGAGGAGGTGGATCATGGAGTAGAAGGTTGAAGGAGAGTGTGGATGGAGGAGAAGGGTGTAGGTATAGGAGCAATGTTGGCAGAGGAGGGTGCAGGTGGCGGAGGTGGATCATGGAAGAAAAGGGCGAAGGAGGGTTGATCACTGAGATTTTCTGAGGGTCTAGATAAATATCCAATCGCTGAAGTGACCACTCAAAAATCCTCGGTTATTCAGCAATTAACCCACAATATTGAATAAAGCAATTGAATCCCAAAAATGTGGAATTAACATTTATTATAACTCTACATGCAAATGTGTGTAGCATGTAAGCATGTGTAGAGATCGAACACAGGGAGCAAATGGTTGGAGGCAGAAATAAACACATAAAATTATTCAATTCTTTTCTTGTCCATGTTATTATTTTGTGGATCTTTTAATTTTAATTTATTTTATTTTATTTTTTGATTTTCTAATTTTTATTTGATTTTTAATTTTCTAATTTTATATTTTTTTATATTTCAGCTTTTCTTTTATAAAATAAAAATAATATAGCCTATACAAGGCTTTCTTTAGATAATACATAGAAATATATTTATACTATTACTAAATATAGATAAAATCTATAGAATAAATTGTTTTTGAGTTTTTGATATTTTTCTAATGCTTTTGGTATTTTTAGAATTTTTGCTAATTTTTATTTATTTTTAATGTCAAAAATATCCTAAATATGGGATTAATGCATAATCTGAGATTGATTTGGATTTTAAAAATAAAAATCAAGTCCCAATATTACTAAAATTAATTTTAATACATAAATAATAATATATAGATAATTATAAAATAGAAAAACATATTTTTGGTATTTTCTAAGAATTTTTATATTTTTTATTGGATTTTAGAGCTTTCTGATTTTTTTTATTTTTTTATTATTTTTAAGGGTTTTTGCTTTTTAAACTTAATAAATATTAAAATATACCAAATATAATTTTTTGGAATTTTTTTCAAAAAATTTTTATATTTTTTTGGTATTTTATAAATTAGATATGGACTATTTAGGCTCCTTTTTAATTTTAATAAATAGGTTAAATGCAAAAAATGCAAAGTAGACATGTGGCATGTAAGTAAAATGCATGGAGCATCTAATCCTATTTTGGGGGATTTTTAGGATCGATGTAGCTATTTTTAATAATAAGATAAAAGTCACAAAAATAAATGGCATGGCAGGGGCATAAGTACAAATAAATAAAAGTACATGGGCATAACGTAATTTTCCCAACTAATAAAATATTTATCTGAATTTTAGATACTATTTTACAATAAATAAAAATACTAGGGTGTCATATGCAAAATTTCCAACGTCGCGTGGGGACTGCACGTGACATTTGCAAGAACCAAAGTGCAAATATAAAAAGTTCAAGGGCTTTCATGCAAAATGCCCTATTTTATTTACATAATATTTTATTTACAGCACTAATTATCAAATACAAAAAAAGCAGGGGCATGCATGCAATTTACCCCTAAACGTGCGTTGGTGGACAATCTGGATCATTTCACTTATACACGTGGCGTCCATCCAACGGCTGATGACGCTTCACCGATGAGCGGTGGAGATTAGATCCATGGAGCAGATCAAATGGTCGAAACGAGGCTCCATCAGACAGTTGTGGTTTAATATGGGCGGCTTATCTGATCCAACGGCGAGGAGGCGCAGTGCAAGAACATGGTAGAACACTCGTCTGGGTGAGGTTCCTCCGGCCAAATATCCCTCCTCCGACGTCCATTTGAGCTCCGAGATGGCCGAGCAGCTTCCTAGCGAGATCCTCTTCGTGCTGGGTCTGTCAGAAAAAGCAGAGGTTCACTGGGGCGCCTCCACGGCATCAAGGACAAGGTGGCGGTCCAGGTACCTCCGGCGAACTTCGTACTTGGCCCCTAGCGCTTATTTGCGCCTCTATCTTATACAGGAAGACGGAGAGACCGAAGGCAAAATGCATTGGCCCCGTTAAATGGCGAGATGAGGCGTAGGAGGGTCGTGGCGGCGACACCGACGAGGTGGATGGAGGTGGACCTCATATTCCAGATCCGAGGGTGGTCTGGGGAAGCGAAGGTGCGGGGATGAAGTAGAAATGAAGGGGAAGGTAATGGGGGTGGAACGGTGGTCGGAGTACTGGCGAATCCACAGTGGAATATCCGCTCCGGCGAACTACGAATGGGCTAAACTAGGCTAAAACTACAGCCTAAATGCTTAAATAAATGCACAAATAAAAAGCTAGGATTAAAATCTACATAAAGAAATGAAAAGCGTAGCTCGAACCTGGTTGGGTGGCCAAGGAGCAGGATCGCCGGCGACGGTGGCCATGGGTGCATCTCCTCCTCCTAGCTCCGCATCCAACGTCTCAGGGGACCTCCCCCTGTCACGAGGATGTGCACTAGACCAAGAGTTGGGGGTTCAAGGATTCAGAAATGACCCAATTTTGAAATGGAGGTGGAGAGGTTTTTTTATGAACATAGGTGGCTCCCTTATTTGACCGGGTGGTAGAAAAGAATCGGTGATATGTACAAGATATCTAATGTCTCGGCGTGAATCATGCTAGTCCTGGGAGCATTTCTTGCGAAGGACACGAAGCTGATTGATGGATAGATTGGCCGCAAAAATTGGCGGAAAAGCGGGGAGAAGACGGGTCGCGTCACTTCATATGGCAGAGGGGGAAGTTGACCACGGTCAACAAATGACTCAATCCTATTGGTCCAGCCAGGCTCGCTACAGGACAAAACAAGTTGGTTATTCAAAAATAATTAATTTAGAAATAGTAAATGATTTTATTATTTTTCGAGTGTAAAATAAAAAATATTTATTATTTTATGTAGTATTTTTTTATGATTTTTATTTATTTTTTTGGCTTATTTTATTAGTAGTTAATTTTTAATGGCTTATTTATAGGTATATTTACCTATATTTTGTACATTTTTATTTTTATTTTTAATATTTTATTTTTAATATTTTATTCTTTTATTTTATATATTTATAACTTATTTTTATATATATAAATATATTTTTATTTTATTCTTATGATGTAATTTGTACACTTGAATAAATAGATATGTATATTTTGTGGGTACATTTATAGGTATTTTACCAATGTTTTATGTATACTATTTTATTTTAATGGATTTTAATTAATTTTAATCTAGTTTTGTATTTTTAATAGAATATGTATACTATCTACAATCTTATAAAAATATGAAAGAATAAAGAATTAAAGAATATCTTCCCCTTTTATTTATATACATATAATAACATAAGTATTTTGCCTATGCTTTTACATAAACTTATTTTATTTTTCCTTTTCTTTTTGATTTTATTTTACTTTTAATATACACATATATTATGAATAATATTTACAAAAATATAAAAAATATGAATTTGTAAAAATAATGAATATTGAATAAATTGAATAAATTAATCGGTAGAATGTACAATGAGGACCGAAAACCTAACTTTTACACAGTAACTCCAAAAAATATAAAACCACCACCATAAAATAGCTCGTGAAAAGTTATATACAATTAGATGATTTTTCTATGTTTTGAGTTTTTATTTGAAAGATATGGGTCTGTGAAGTTTGGTTTTTGACTTTTTATTCTGGGTATAAAATGAACAATGTATATTATTTTTGTACAAACTCAATTTTGTATTTTTAATTACATTATTATCTACAACTTTTATGTACAAAGTTTCTTTATTTGATCAACAAATAATAAAGAATAAAATTGGTGTCAAAATTACATAATTAATGAATAAATAAAATGAGGTATTTATTGCATTTTTGGCACTTATATCCCCCTACTTTATTCCTTATCGACCAACTCCATTCTGGACTTGGTCTCGGGGTTAGGGTCATAAAATATTTTCAATATTTTATTCTTTTTTCTTTTCTTCTCTTTATTGTATAGTTTTAGCATTAAAAATTTTATGTACAATAAATACAATAAATAATGGGTGCTATTATGTGCAAATTAATGATATTTACATGCAGTAGCTAGGGTTTTTAAGGCCAAAATAATAGAATAAAGGTGATGAAATGAAGATTCATCAAGGGTGCAGGTGGAGGAGGAATGCGGGCGAAGGAGGGCGCAATCAGTTTTTGCAATTTGTGATCATTTTTACAATCTTCGGTCTTTTTTATAATATCATATCTTTTTTTTACAAATTGCAAATTGTTTTTACACTCTAATATATTTTTACATTTATTATATATTTTATAAATTTCTAACAATCCCAGATATTTCTTTAGTATATCAAGTATTTTTTTACAATATCAGATCATTTCTTGCTAAAAATTAAAAGAGCATGCTTTAAAGCTTTGTCTAAGGATAGAATAGAGGAAATTGTCACAAACTACAAAATAGCGAAGAAGGAAGCAAAGAAGGCTGTAAGCGAAACTAAGTCAAAAGGTTATGAAGTTTTTATAAAAATCTTGACTCTAAGGAGGGTCAGAATGATATATTCAGGTTGGCCAAAGCAAGAGAAAGAAAGACCAAGGACCTTTCTCAAGTGAGATGCATTAAGAACGAAGAAGGTCGCATGCTTGTTACTCAAAAGGATATAGAGACTAGATGGGAGTCGTACTTCCATAAACGTTTCATTAGGGAAGGAAATAGAGAGATCACTTTGGGTGATCTAGCTAGTAGTGAAAGTTACTTGAATCGTGCAAGCTATAGACGAATACAAAGAAAGGAAGTAGAAGAGACTTTGAAGGTTATGAAACCTGGGAAAGGTGTAGCACCGGATGACATCCCTGTAGAAGTATGGAGAGTTTTAGGTGAGCGTAGTTTGACTTGGCTTACGAATCTATTCGATGTTATTTGGCAAAGCAAGAAAATGCCTGAAGATTGGAGGAGGAGTATCGTAGTGCCTCTGTATAAGAATAAAGGAGACATTCAAAATTGTTCAAATTATAGAGGTATCAAGCTGATGAGTCACACTATGAAAATTTGGGAACGTGTGATAGAAAGAAGGTTGAGGCAAGTTTCCAAAGTAAAAGAAAACTAATTCGGATTCATGCAAGGTCGCTCAACCATTGAATCCATCCATTTGCCGAGGAGAACAATGAAGATTTATAGAGCTAAAAGGAAGAATCTGCATATGATCTTTATTGAATTGGAGAAGGCTTATGATTCTGTATGATCTCTCGTGGAGAGTTTTGGAGAAGAGACAAGTACATGTCCTATACATTAACCTCATAAAAGGATATGTATGATATGGCTTTATCTTATGTAAGGACACCGTCTGGGAAGATTGACTATTCTGATATCAACATTGGTTTACATCAAGGTTCAGATTTGAGTCCATTTCTTTTTACTTTGATTATGTACAAGTTGACAAATCACATTCAGGATGAGTTACCTTGGTGTATGTTATTTGCTAATGATATTGTGTTGATTGACGAGACTATAGATGGACTAAATGAGAAGCTTGAGGTCTGGAGACATGCATTGGAGACTAAAGGATTTCTTATAAGTAGGGATAAGACGGAATATATGGAGGATACCTTTGATGGAAGCAATGGCAAAGGAATAAAGGTGAAGATGGGCGACTATAACGTTCGGAAGAGAGATTCTTTTAGATATATGGGATATATTTTGCGACATGATGGGGAAATTGATGGAGGTGTTGCTAATAGAATAAATACAGGATAGCTAAAGTGGAGAGGAGCCTCTGTTGTTCTCTGCAATAAGAAAATTCCTTTAAAAATTAAAGGAAAGTTTTACAAAGCAGTCGTGAGACCTATTATGCTCTATGGATCTGAATGTTGGCTTGTGAACCACAGACGTGTGTAGAGAATGGTTGTAGAAGAAATGAAAATACTAAGGTGGATAAGTGGACATACACATAAAGATCAGGTTCAGAATGATGCAATCTGAAAGAAAGTTTGTGTAGCTCCGATCAAGGATAAGATGCAAGAAAATCGCTTAACATGGTTTGGTCATTTGCAAAGAAGATCAGTTGATGCACCGGTTAGGAGATGAGAGTGTTGGGATGTTGAGCCGGCTAAGAGAGGGCGAGGAGACCCAAGAAGTGTTGGAAAGAGATTATACGAAGGGATCTTAGTTTTTTGGATATAAGCTCAAGATTGACCCAACAGAGATCTGAATGGAGGCAATAAATCTATGTAGCTGACCCTACTTAATTATGAGAAAAGACTTTGTTGTTGTTGTTGTATCAGATCATTTCTTACAAATCTTATATCATTTTGACAATATTAGATTATTTTTCATATTTATAATTTCTTTTATCAATTTCTAACAATCTCATAACGTTTGTTTTATAATCTCAGATTGTTTTTTACAATCCCAGATCGTTTTTTTACAAATCTCGTGTCATTTCTTGCATTTTCATATTGTCTTTTTACATTTGTCATTTATTTCTATTTCTAACAATATATTTTTATTACAGAACACAATATAAATTTTACAATCAAGCATGAATTTTACAAAGGTAATGTGAGTATTACAAACCACATTTTTTACATTTTTCTCTTTTCGCTTAATAATTGTTGAATTACTAACTTTATTTTTTGCAGATCTCGAAACGAATATTACAAACATGCACATAATTTTACAGAGACATTACCTAAATTATAATTACAATAATAAATGTATTATTAACTATGATTTTATTTTACAAAGCATGATTCAATTTTACAATGTCAATACATAATTTACAAATAGGTTTGCCATTATGCATAACGCGATAATGCTACCACGTACGTAGGGTGGAGCATTGGGTTGACCCGGCCCAATCCGGGAAAGCCCGATCCGAGCCCATCAATTTTCTGTGGGCCTTGGGCCGGGTCGAGGCCCGTTTTTTCAGCAAATTGAGGACCCAGGCCCGACCCAAGGCCCGCGGGATCGGGCTCGAGTTCGGGTCGGGCTCAGGCTCGGGTCGGGCTCAACCCGCACTTATTTTGATTCTATGAAGCTGCACTTTGATTCCAATTTATTGTTATAAATATAATTTGTCCATAACACATGAGTATTGGATGTATTGTTACAATATAATATTACTATTTATGGATGAAGGAAATATTGGATGTATTGTAACTATAAATCTGTGTCCCCTAATTTAGTTCTAATACGATATTTTGAAATATGAGGGTCCTGGCCCGGCCCATTTGTACTTCGGGTTCGGGCCCGGCCCGGCCCTAGCATAATATTTTTAAAAAATGAGGACCCGTGTCTGGCCTATTTGTACATCGGGTTCAGGCCGTGCCCGGACTTTTGTGGGATCGGTCGAGTCTGGGCCAGCCCGGTCCAATGCTCCACCCTACACGTAAGTGAAACCTCATCGAATAAATAGCAACAAAAAGTTCCAAATCAGATGTGCTAAAATCGGCAAAATAAAATGATTTAATGAAATTTAAATTCAAAATGAAAACACACTGATTAAAATACATTTTTGGATAAAGAACCGTTAGATTGAGATTTAACGGATGAGATAGTTGGCTTTCCATGCATCAAGAAAGATCCACCTCATTAGAAGCCCCCCACACCCACACACGCATGCGCGCACACGCACACACACACACGCGCGCACACACACACACACACACACACACACACACACACATATATATAGGGCTTATCCAATGAGCCATATGCCCATTAGCATCTTGGTGAGCATCCATTATGGGCCAGACACGTGTATTAGTAATAACTGTATTTCTAATTATAGACTAACATGTATTTAACAATTACTATATTTCTAACTATACAGTGTCCTTAAAAAAGGGAAGATGGTTTTGGACAGAAAAGATTCAAATAAATGATTTTATGCGGATGATTAAGATCCAAACGATAGGATAGTAATATATATACTCTGACAAGTAAATGCTTGTTGTGAGATCGGTAATATCAAGACAATGATCAGTAATTTACATCTACATAGTTACCTTGTATAGAATTTAGTAATATGTATACAATGGTCAAGTAAATGTGTATTGCGAGATCAGTAATAACATAACAAATGATTAGTAATACCAATGTGTATTTAATGCGCATTGCATTCATTATATAGTATATTTTCCTTTTTCGTCAACGAAGCATTCCATTTATTTCATTAATTCGTTTTTCCTTATGTGCATATATTTAATAGCTTCTTTTCAAAGTATTATTTCCATATTAATCATATAGAAGGTGAATATGTTAATGATTATATGTTACTTTCTTACTTGAGTAATGTTCGTGACTTACTAATCATTTATTTTATTATTACTGATCTTATAGTAGCAATTACTTGAGAATTGTGTATATATATTACTGAACTTGTGATATAAGACATAGATATATACATTACTGAACATATAACAAAAATTTACTTGAGAATTGTATATATATTACTTGAGTATTGTCACTAAATTACTGAATTCTTATTAAAGTAATAATACATATGGAAATTACTGACCATTTGTTATGGTTTTACTGGCTTCACAACAAGCACTTACTTGACCAGCGTATGTATGTATATATATATATATTACTGAATTCTGTACAATATAAGAAAATGAATATAAATTACTAACCGTTGTTTGAATATTACTGATCTCGCAACAACCATTTACTTGACTATTGTATATATATTACTGACCTGAGTATTTTGATCTCGATTTTCCATAAGAAATTACTGATTCGAACGTTTTCTTTCTAAAACGATCTTCCTTTTTTTAGAACACGATATAATTGGAATACCACTTATTGTTAAATCGCTTTATATTTTAATGTCCTTCCCAAAATGACGTCCATAGAAATAGGTAAGCACTCGATTGGTAATACACGTGTGTGGCCTACAAATGTGCTCACCGGAACGCTAGTGGGCACATGGTCCATTGGATAAAAATCATATATATATATATATAGGAAATATTTCCAATGAGGTGCACCTTTCCTGGGTGCATGAAAAGTCTGCCATCCTGACCATCCATAGTCAATCTGATGGTTATCATTAACGGCTCGTTATCTATATTTTTTAAATGTCGAAAAACCCATTATGGTCATTTTGGTATATTCTATATTTAGAATGCAACAAAATATCTCCTAAATTATCTCACATCTCTCTCTCTCCTGTCTATCTCTCTCTCGACGACGGCTCTCTCTCTCTCGACGACGACTGTCTCTCTCTCTCTCTCCTGTCTCTCTCTCGACGACGGCATGTGCGAGGAGGCTGCTCCGACGTCCTCCATCGCCTCCCCAACAGATCACGTTCACCTACGTCGTGAAGATCATCGATGACGGCATGTGGGAGGAGGCCGGTCGATTCCACAGGTTCAAACGTCGAAGATCGTGCTGGTGGATGTGAAGGTAATCGGGGAGGGGAGGAGAAGGTTGAAGGAGTGCGTGAATGGAGGTGTGTGGGCGGAGGAGGACGTGCATGGAGGAAGTGGGTCGTGGAGGAGAAGAGCGGAGGAAGTGCGGGTAGAGAGGATGCTAGAGGTGGAGGGCGTGCCCAGGTTTTTACAATATAATGACTTATTTTGCAATCTCGAGTTTTTTTTACAATCCCAGATCGTATTTTACAATAGCATATCATCTTTTTACAAATTTCAGACTGTTTTTTTACATTTATACGCGTGGAGGAGGTGGATCATGGAGGAGACGGTTGAAGGAGTGCGTGAATGGAGGTGTGTAGGCGGAGGAGGATGCGCATGGAGGAGGTGGGTCGTGGAGGAGAAGGGCGGAGTATGTGCGGGTAGAGAGGATGCTAGAGATTGAGGGTGTGCCCAGGTTTTTACAATATAATGACCTATTTTGCAATCTCGAGTGTTTTTTTACAATCACATATCGTATTTTACAATATAAATGACCTATTTTGCAATCTCAGACTGTTTTGCAATCTCGAGTTTTTTTTTACAATCTCATATCGTATTTTACAATTGCATATCATTTTTTTTACAAATTTCAGACTGTTTTTTACATTTTTTTTAAATTACGTGATATGGCAAAAACTATTTGAATGTATTAGTAACTGTGATCTTATTATACAATGCAGGATGCAAAATTACAACAGGGATTCGAATTTTACAAAGATGCTTGGCATTTGTGAAAAACGCACATAATAGGATCTGGTGGATTTACAATCTTCATGCAGATTTTATAAAACGTCCATAATCTTTTGCAATAGTGTTATCAAAATTACAATTAGTATAATATAAATATTACTAATTGTGATTTTATTTTACAATGCAGGATGCAGCTTTACAATATCAAGGGGAATTTTACAAAAAAATCTGCTATTCTACATTGCGCGAAAATGCTACCAATTTGGCGAAAATTCAGTAACTAAAAGGCAACAAAAAATACTAAATCAGACACGCTAAAAATGGAAAAATATAAAGATGAAATAAATTTCAAATTCGAAATTAAATTCAAATTTAAAACGAAAATGTATGGACTAAAATACCCTTTTGGATGAAGAACCGCTAGATCGAGATCTAACGGATCTCGTGATGGGTTTTCCATACACCCAGGAAAGGTGCACCTCATTGGAAGGGCCCTATATATATATATATATATATATATGTATGTATGTATATATATGTATATATATGTATGTATGTATATATATGTATATATATGTATGTATATATATATATGTATATATATATTTGTATATATATATATGTATATATATATATATGTGTGTGTGTGTGTGTATATATATGTATGTATATGCAACTTGCCGAAACGACATGCTATCGGGTAGTGATGTGAAGAGAACATTTCAAGTAGTCAAAAATCGATTTATGTGGTTATCGTGCATGCGTACGTATCCCTTTAAAACATGGAAAAGGACTTGTGGAAACGTGTTCACAATTGGGTTTTATCACTTTTTCTTTCTTAACTTCCGATGCAATATATATTATGCTCCTCTCTTTTTTGTGATATCAGGTATATCCTTGACTTCTTATAAAACTCACAATACTGCCATTTTATAACATCTATTACGCCCTTATTTTACCTTAATGGAAGGCAAAACTATGAATTTTGTAAGAAGTCAAAGGTATTATTGACATTACAAAAAGAAAGAAAGACATAACTGATATTGTATGATAGGCAACGATGGAACTGATATTGCAGAAGTTCGGAAGAGCACAAGCGATAAAATCCCCTTCACAATTTTATTAAATTGTGTGGCATACAAATAGTATGATAGGCAACGATGGAACTGCAACCATTCGAGTATTCTAAGAGGAAACTATCTTTGAAACCACTATGATAGTTTTTGAGAATATATATGTTTATATCATACTATTCGCATTATTTAAGGAGTAGAGAATAGTAGCGGAGGTAAAGATAGGAGGCGGAGGGCCACTCGATTATGGTTGGCTACAAAAGTACCTACAAAGTATCAAAACCAACAACTCTTTTCCTTATCACACGTACACGGACCAAGTTTATTGTTCTTCAAAAATATATATAAAAAAACTATATAGGTCTGGACCCATCATCGCTTGGACGATAGGTCTCCATCTCGACCTTCGAATCATTTAATTTATTTTGTTAGTCAGTGTTGCTTTTCTTGGTTACTGTGATGATAGTTTTGCTTTTCGTACGCTATTTGATGTCCTCCCACCAATTGGAATGGAAAGGGTATGTGATGGGCGCAAGAGCACCACGTTCAACTTGTTCCCACCGCTATGTTGTCCTACAAATTTATGGTCATCTTTGTATGGTTAGGGGAAATTTATATCGTTTCAAGTTTAGATCTTCGGTGCGTTATCAAGGAAAATTGATCTTCACAATTTGTAGGATTCAGACTCGAATGGACCAATTGACAAACACTCAAAATGCTTAAACCCAAGTTGTCGAGTAGTAAACCCAACCACTTCTAACTCATACACACTTCTTGAGTTTTAGATGTGTGACTATGCTTTGGGGTTGGGGTGTTACAAAATTATTTCAGAACAATGCAACTAATTGAGCACATGATTAATGTCAAGAATAATGGAGAATTATTAACTTCGAGATTATGCATTCCAAGTGAGGTTTCACATCTATTGTTTGACATGACGATGTCTAGGATCAAGGTGAGATCTCTGGGCAAAAGTTCAATATGGTCGTGTAAGAAACGTTGACATGTTACTTACTATAAAAGAGAGAGAGCATTTAATAATGGTCTCTCTCTAGTTGCCTTATTGGTTCTTATACAAGATCGTCTTATTTTAATTGATGTTCCTCCGTAGAAAAAAATCAAAATATCAACTGATCAGAAAGTTTAAAATATAAATTTCAAGCAAATGAATGGAGCCCGTGAAAGACTATATGTGTCATATCTCTTAACAATCCTGTTAAGGACAATGTAGTGGTCGACGCATTAAGCAAAAAGCCTTGACACAACCAATTAATCCATGTTTTGCCTTCAAACATAGGATACCCTCCTAACCATGGAGACCCTTTGAAGACATACTAGGAGATTGTTTCATACAAGTCAAAGATTTGCAATATTGTTTAGGTCCAAAAGATAGACAAGAAGCTAGGGAATTTGTAGTTTAGTAGTTAGTGTTGAGTGCTTCTCCATGCCATAGAACATAGTATAGAATGAACAATAGTATATGTTCCAAATAACACAAGGGACACCACAAGACATATATAACATATGCGGATAGTTTTGATGGAAGGGGAAGAAGAAGGGTGTAATTAAGTTTATCGGAAACTTTTAATATGCTAGTGGGCCAATATAGAGCATCGAAGTTTTCTTGATTTAGTGCAGTTTATCTCGATTACATAGTCCAAATGAAAGAAGACCTTGTTTGAGGCAAGTTGCCACCATGGCATGTGAATCCATTTGAGAATGCAAAGTGTATTGGGAACATGGCTTACATGGTGGCACTTCTTCCTACAACTATTACGACTATACGAAGTGTTTCATGTTTCGAATCTTTGAAAGTACATCAGAAATCCTACACAAGTGATAAGACGCAAGTATCTCCATAGTGAACCCAACCTATCACGTCCATATGAGTTGAATTAGATAATTGATTTTGCAAGTACAGATTCTCGATAGGGTAATGAAATAACAACATGATTCCTATGGTGAAGGTTATCTAGGTGAGACAGAATACTGAGAAGACCACTTGAAGCAGAGACGTGCGAGAAATATTTATCTATTCAACGGTATGTTTGTCGTACCCTTAGGGCATGTTTGGTTGCCAGGTTACCTCGCGGTAACGTGGCATACCCACTGCTCTATCCCTACATTCCTGGATTGGAATTAGTTGTAATGACCATGTAATTTCTTTATTATAATATTTTTTAACCATATTCAAATGAAACAATTAATATAAATAACATATTATAATCATTAAAAAAGTTAATATAATACATAATCAATGTCACATCACATCACATTTATCATTCCAACCCTCCTAACCATCCAAATAGGTAAACCCAGCCCAATTACTAAAGACACATGCAGAGACGGGTGTGGAACATGTTCATCTCACGAGGAGTTTGTTTTTCCCCTAATCAAGTACATATTTGATGTGATTATTGGCTATATCGTGGTTTAGATATTCCAAAGGGATTTTTACGCTTGTGTTCAATAACACGTGTATCCTTGTATTCTTACAAAATTCAGAAAATTGTTCTTCTGTTATTACACGTATGTCCCTATATTACATTAACAGAAAGAGCGGTAATTTAAATTTTACAAGAATATAGGGAAAAGCAAAGGTACAAGTATTCCTGAAACTTGAAGAGGTACAAGTGTAAAAATACTTATTTTAAAATCACAAATACAATCATTTTTTTATTACTTGTAACTTAGAAAGATTCATCATCCAAGTTACTCACTTTCTTGGGATATCTGAATGACTTTAAATTCAACCTTCTGCCCTCATCACTGATGCAAGAATTTGGGCTAGGTTCGCTCAAACAGACACGAATGATCCTTAAGTTCGCTGACCGATCTATCAAGCGACCTAGAGGTCTTTTGGAAGACGTTGTGTTAAAGGTGCGGGAAATGCAATTTCCAATTGACTTTGTAATCCTTGATATGGCTCACCCGCACCGTTACTTCAGACCCCTATCATCCTTGGCCGGTCATTCCTACGCACCTCAGAGGCCGTGGTTGATTACGGGTCTGGCAAGATCACTTTCAGCTCGGGCAACAAGCAAATCACTATAGACATGATCAGCAAGCCAAATGTCACGACTGATGAGAGCCGTGCAGCAACAGAAGCAGACTGTGACTTCATTGCAGAAATCAGTGATACACCACTTTCTTTGGATGATCCATGGACCCAAGAAATCCTCTCTCTAGAGGAGGACTTGGAAAGCACAGTTGACACATGCTCCGATGAAACTTGGGAGACGAAATCCCAGTTACTGATGCGCCTTTTTGACTCCAAGGATTCACTCCAGACCGAACATGATGAGCCTAGTGCAGAACTGTTCGGCACATCACCAGGATCTCAACAGAGTACTGAGGACAGTAGCTCTATCAAAGTTCATGCAGTACATCACACCACCAGTGCAGTTTCTGAAGTGACTGACAAGTTGACCGGATTAGGACCAGAACTCAAGCCACTTCCTGCAGGCCTGAAGTATGCTTTCCTTGCGGTGAAGAAAACATGTATCCGATCATCATCAGCAGCAGGCTGAATCCGGAGTAGGAATCTCGACTTCTCGATGTTCTAGAAAAGAACCATAAGGCTCTTGGTTGGCATGTATCAGATCTCAGAGGGATAAACCCGGCGTTGTGTTCACACCATATTTATCTTGAAGAAGATGCCAAGCTGTTTTGCGAATTCCAAAGAAGACTGAATCCAAATCTCTGGGACGTCGTCATGAAAGAAATCATGAAATGGTGTGATGCATGCTTCATTTATCCCATCTCTGATTCAAAGTGGGTAAGCCCATTGCATGTAGTTCTAAAGAAGTCGGGGCTTACCGTGGTTACAAATGACAAAGGAGAGGAGATATCCACTCGGGTACCAACATCTTAGCGGGTGTGTGTTGACTACCGCCGTCTTAATGCAGCAACTAAGAAGGACCACTTCCCCTTTCCATTCATTGATCAGGTTCTGGAAAGACTAGCCGGCAAGGAGTTCTTCTGCTTTTTGGATTGGTACTTCGGGTACAACCAAGTGGCAATCGCCCCCGAGGACCAAGAGAAAACCACCTTCACTTGCCCATTCGGCACCTACGCTTTCATGAGAATGCACTTTGGATTGTGCAACGCACCTGCGACATTCCAGAGATGCATGCTAGCAGTCTTCGCCAAGATTGTAGGCAGTTTTCTTGAGGTGTTCATGGACGACTTCTCAGTCTATGGTGACCGCTTTGATTCTTGTCTTGAGCACCTGGACAGAGTACTTTAGAAATGCCGTGAAGTTAATCTAGTACTATCATGGGAAAAGAGCCACTTCATGGTCACAGAAGGGATTGTGCGCGGTCACGGCGTTTCCAAACGTGACATGGAAGTCAACCCGGCAAAGGTGGATGTGATTGCCAATCTTGAGCCACCTCAGACAGTGAAGAATGTTAGGTCATTCCTGGGGCATGTGGGATTTTACAGACGATTCATCAGAGATTACAACCACCGGATTGGTCATTACCTTTCGAGATCATGACGGATGCGTCAGACTTTGCAGTCGGGCTATTTTGGGACAAAAAAAAAGACAAGGCACCCTATACCATTCATTACGCCAACAAAACATTAGATGAAGTGCAAATAAATTACACTGTGACAGAAAAAGAATTACTGGTCGTGGTATTCGCCCCGAAAAAGTTCAGATCTTATTTACTTGAATCAAAAGTTACCATCTTCACATACCACTATGTTATCCGGTATTTACAGCAGAAGAAGGATGCCAAGTCCAGACTGATCAGATGGATCCTTCTCCTCCAGGAATTTGATTTGGAAATCAAGGACAAGCCTGGAGTTCAGAATGCGGTAGCAGATCATCTCTCCAGAAATGAGCAGCAAAAGCCTCCACTAAGCAGTGCACCTATCACAGAAACCTTTCTCGGTGAATCAATTTTGATTGTGGATTCACTCCCTTGGTATGCTGATATTGTCAACTACCTCGTTTCGGGGGTAGTACCATCGGATTGGACGAAAAATTAGAAGGACAAATTCTTGTCGACCATCCACTTCTACCAATGGGGGGATCCCTTCTTATTCAGAGAAGGGGCAGATTGCATTTGGCGTAGGTGTATACCTCGGGAGGAGCATCATAGTGTCCTCGAGCACTGTCACTCGCTCGAATATGGTGGACACCACTCTGGAGACAAGACGGCAGCGAAAGTACTTCAGTGTGGCTTCTGGTGGCTGATGACGCGCCTGACAACTCGGGTTAAGTAAATAATAAACAAAGGTCGTCGTGACCCAAATCACCAAGTGCGGTTAATTGAGAAAAATTTGTAAACCACTCAGAAAAATAGATAAATAAATAAATAATGTAAGCGGCTTTCGCTATTCTTTTTACCTGGTATAGTGACCAGGGTCAAACACAAGGAGCACGATTTAAAAACTTTATAATCAAATTTCAAAGATATTTTTAGTGGTTTTTGAATTTATATTTTTTTGTATTTTTTCGAATAAGCACAAATGAATAAAAGCACCCACACAACACTTTTTTGTATTTTTTTGGAATTTTTGGAACAATATTTGAATTTTTATTAATTTTGGAATTTCAAGCAAAGAGAAATGACACTGTTTTTGATTTTTTAAATATATCAAATGACAATAAAAAGCTATGAAAATTTTATACAATAAAGAAGACCAGAGCAGGAGTCTACAAATAAAAACATCTATTCTGACAAAGATATCAAGCAACTCAAGGTCTGGAAATGCATGGACTAACATGTAATTTCTCAAAGTTATGACTTAAAAAGATAACATAATTAAAATGTAGGAGGAAACTTGCAATTTACCCAGTAAGTATATGCCACGCACATGACTTGAATGTTGAGCAGGGGCTTATTCGCATTGTTTTAAACGCCAAGGGCGTGATAGTATTTACCCAATTTTATATTGCAAACCCTAGGGTTACTGTTCTTTCCCAATACAAAGAAGGGCACGGTCGCCATCCTTATCTTCAAGCATCGAGGGAGGCGCGAGCGGCACAGGCTCTTGGGCGCTGCCTCGCGGCGGAAGGCGCACAGAGGCGATGGAAGCGCGGCGCGACGGCGCACAACGTGGTTGCAGAGAGGGGCTTCGGTGGAGGTCGGTCGCTAAAGCGGTGCGAGAAGGTGGGGCACCGCCCAGGTGGAGGTGAACGGCGGTCGGGGCCACGCGGCGCGGGCTGGAGTGGCTGCAGCAGTTCTGGAGGCACGTGCGTACAGCCCGCGCGTGAGGGCGATCGATGAGGAAGCTTGGGGGCTCGCACGCGGGGAACGAGAGGTGGATGCTGGTGGGGGTCGCGCGGTGGACCAGAGGCGCCCGCCGCTATCTGGGGCTGTGCCGGCGGATGAAGGAGGGCGGCAAGGGCGCGGGGCAGAGCCGCGGGTCGCGCGGCCTGGGTCGACGTCGCGGACCAGCGACGCGGGTGGCGCACGGCGGGCGGTTGCTGGAGCGCGTTGCCTGCGAGTCGACGGCTCGGTGCAAGAGGTAGGGGAGCGTGCCACTTGGGGCTCGCGGCTGAAGGGCGGTGGAGGCAGCAAGACGCGGGCGCCGTACTTGTGATGCGGGCGGCGGGGGTGGCGACCTGCTGCTACGTGAAGAATTTTTTTGTTTTTTTTTTAAATTTTTTTATTTTACTATAAACAGAATATAAAAAAAAGAAAAGTTTCTTTTATTTCCCTTTTTTTATATTATCCTGCAAAACAAAATGTTAAAAAAAACAACAATAATATTTTTTTGATTTATTCCTGCAAAACAAAAGTTAGAGACAAAGATAAATGATTTTTATTAATTTACCTGCAAAATAAGGGTTAGAGAAAAACAACCAAAAGGATTTTTTTTATTTTTTATTTATACACAAATGGAATATGTGAGATGATCGGATCTTGACGTAGTGAGAGATAGATCCACGGACTCCGACCACCATGCGTGGTCGAAGGTGAAAGGTTGTGCGGGATAGAAATGAAAATGGAGGGACACGAAAATGAGGCGAAAATCGATTTCGGAGGTGGATCAAAATGTGGTGGAAAAATTTTGAGATTTTAATATCTAAAAATTTATAACGACATCTACGCAAAAATTAAACCTATGATTTATCTAAGCAAAAAGATAGGAAATGAAAGTGGATCTCACATCGAGGTTCGGACACGTCATGATGGCCTCAACGAGGACCGAAACGCTGTCACCGGACGGCTCGGAGGCTAGGCACCCTCTTCAACAAAAAACCTCTCGGAAATTAGGCTCCTCTCCACCAAAGATCGATCAAGAGGAAATGAGGGAGGAGGAGCCCATTAAAAAGAGACGAAAATCAAAAATGGAAAATATTTACAAATAAAGAAAGTCTCTATTTGTTAATTAAATATAATAATTAAATAAATAAAATAATTAATTAATTAATTTCGAAATTCAGAATTAAATTAAATAAATAAATAAAGTAATTGCCAAAAATGAATTAGCCACCTTAATGATGACCCTTAAAGGAATAAAATCAAATCTTATATAAAAGGTAAGTTATTAAACCAAATAAATGAATTAAATAATTAAATATAAATATAAAATTCGTAATTACATTAAATTAATTAATTAAAGTTAGATAATTAGTTTTTTTGGTGGATTTTATAAAAGGAAGTTAATTGTATACATATATTATGCACATATAATATAATATACATAGGTACAAATAAGGAAATAATTTCTATAAAAGATTTTTTTGATTTTTAATTTTTTTAATTTTATTTTTAATGAAAACAATATTTACAATTATATAAATTATGTATAAAAATAAATATGAATAAAATATATACAATAAGTATATGGGTAAACTGCACAATACACCCCAGAAAACCGACTTTCAACCGTAATTCCAAAAATTATGAAACCACAACCATTTAAAAGATAATTTAATTTAGAGTATGATGGAAGTGAGTTTGGTTTAATTTGAGCCTGTATGGAGCCAGAATTGATGTTTCAATTATCACTTTGCGGCTTTTTCTGGGTGTAATTATTTACAATATATAATATTTTAATTTACAAATATTTTTACTATTTACAACATATTTTTATTTACAATTTTTGTTTACAAAAATAATTGGTTTGAGTTCAAATTATGTACAAATAAAATAATGCAAGTTTTGTACAAATATACAAGAGAAATATTTACAAAATATTTTTGGTTTTTCTGACAGAAGACCCTATCTCCCCCTACTTTATTCCTGGTCGATCAGGTCAAGTCTTGACCTTCTCTCGGGGTTTGGGTCAGTCTGTATTTATTGCATAAACACATCTTTTCTTTTTCTTTTCTTCTTTATTCTTTTATTTATGTACAAAAAGTGTTAAAAATGCAATTTTAACAAATACATGCAAAATAGTAATTTTATATAATTGGTAGATATTTACAGGTGTTTAACTAAGGAAAAGAGGCTAAAATAAAAGAATAAAGGTGATGAATCGTTGATTCATCATTCCCCTATACTTTACCTTTGTTACTCCCTTAGCAAACACTTATTTGGAAAATAAGTGAAAACAAAAATAAAGAAAAGAAAAAGGAACGAAGTTAGAACAACAATGACTTTTAAACTTATATTCATAAAAATGTAGTCTGGAGCTCTGTCGGACCTTTGGATTATTAGTGTTTCGGAACCTTAATGGGAAATGGAATTAAAACCTAACAGACTCTAAGTTCCATAAGACTCCTATTCAGGTCTCCTCAACAGTCAGATCAGAACAAGTCTACATACACAAATTCTTATGACTATGAATCTTTTCTTGTACGTGTAAGTGAAATATAGCTCCTCATCTCAAAAGTAGCAAAGAAACAGTCTCTCTCAACAAGGTAACTCTAATCCCTCAGTCTGGCAACTCTTTCCTCGAGGAGCTGTGATATTCCCTTCTAAGTTCAAGTACAACCAGCTCAAGAAGAGGGGGTGGAGAAGAGAATGGACGGTAACCAGTGTAGTTACCTATCCTTGGATGCATGACCAGTGTAGCCATGTCACCCGCTGCAAGCTCACAAATATATGACTTTGAAGCTCTTATTCTTTTTTTTACTTGTATATACACTCCGGCAGGCATTTTATTTTTCTATCAGGCCTGTCCACTTTTGGAAATTTTGCATATATTTTTCCTTTTTTCTTTTTTTTTTGAAATATATACAAGGTGCAGCATGTACATAAAGAGTTTTTCCTCTTGAGCCAGTAGACTATCCCTCTTTTGAAGCATTATTGCAACCCCACAGCTCCTGTCTTTAGACCTCACCATCACCAGACTAGGTTGAGACGCACTTCCCTCCCTAGAGGAGGACGAGAGGTTCCGCCTAGATGTACTACCCTCGTATGCTACCCCAAGCCAAAAGATTCTGCCCCCTCACTACCTCATCCATGAAGAGCTACGTATAAAGTGCATTGTCCAAGGTAAGCCACGGTCTGAAAGAATCATGTGTGTGTTGTTAAATATTCTACTTAGACTTATCAAGATGACATGTGAACATAGTCTTATGGACTCAAAGAATTAAGTCACTAGGACCTGAAAAGTCTTAACTCCAAATCTTATAAGGTTCCTCTAAAATTAAGTGCATTAAGGTCCAACTAAGCTCCATTATTAAAATTTATTCTGGACTTAGTTTAAATGTCAAAATCATCCTGAAAAATGCTCATGCAAATGCAAATGCAAGAAAGTATGTACATGCAAGGAAAAGAAAACAAAATTTTTTGTGAAACAATTTTCAAAATTTTGAAATTTTTATGGATTTTTGAAAAATGATGCACATGCAAAAAGTTTTTTATGCAAATAGTTAGTAGTATATACAAGTATATACAATTTTTTTAGAAAAAAATTAGGGAAGAGATACGCATATTTACACGGGAGTGAGTTAATTATTTTACAAGAATAAGATTCAAGAATTTACAACTTGAGTAGTGTATACAAGTATATACAGAGCTGAGGTTTTTTTTATTTTATTCATTTTTTATTTTTGTGATGCATATATTCCTCAAATTTATTTGAAAATAATTTTACAAAGAATTTTAAAAACTATAGTCCAAAATAATTTTTCACACAATTTTACAAACATTTACACACATTTGAAAAGTATTTTGCAAACATTTTTCAAACAGTATATATAGATTTTCAAAATAACTTTTCACACAATTTCCAAACATTTGCAAATAGTTTTTACAAAATAATTTTATTTCACACAAAGAGAAAATTTTTTACAAACCACAATATTTTTACAAAGGTTGAAAATATTTTTCAAACATTTTTCAAATAGTTTTCAAAAGATTTTTTAAATAGATTTTCAAACTACTTTCAAAATACTTTTCAAAATATTTTAACCTGATTTATTAATCAATATATACAAAAAGAATTTTGAGGAAATATCTGTATCTTTTTTATTGGTTAGATTTTTTACAAGTTTTTTTTGAGTATGAGTATTTATACAGTATTTTAGCCATATTAAAGATATGAAAGTACGAGTTATGGCTAAAGTATATATACAATATATACGACTCCCCCCTATACTTAGCTCGAACTATGTCCTCATAGTGATCAAAGAGCTGAAAAGAAAGACATAACTCGTGCTTTGTATAGAAAAGTGAAAAGAATAGTATACTACAACGACGAATAAAGGAATAAAAATAATAGAAGTCGGTGATCCCCCTGTACTTAGGATCAAGTAATCCTAAGTATAGCAGACTGTACATAAAGGGAAGACCGAGGAGTAGAATGTACATAGTCTACCTCCCTATACTTAGGGTAAAATATCCCTAAGTATAGGCAGCAAAACAGAGGTAAAAGTATCAAACGAATAATCATAAGTCTAATACCCCCCCTATACTTAGGGTAAAGTACACCCTAAGTATGAAATGATCATGAGATGAAGATGGGTGTGAAACAAAAAGAATGTATGATATGGATAGATGGATCTATACAGATATGAGTCATGTTGAGGTGCCTCTCAACAAGCGCTAGAGTTTACGCCCCTAGCTGGGCACATATGTTAGGATAACGTCGTGTCAAGGTTCAGGACGGCATCTGTCAGGCGAATATCGTACTGTCGTTGTAGTCTCGGTGGGAGAACAACAACGAGGTCAACAGAGTAAATGATAACACCCGAACAAACAGTCAGGCGGGTGTTTGCTATCAGGTAAAGAGATTGGCAGATGAAATCGGGCTCCGGTAATACAAAAGAAATCATCGGCTCAAGATCTGTATGGAGTGAAAGGGTAGAGCTAAAGAAGTCGAATGTGGAGAAGGAAGGATCAGTCAGTGAATCCTCCACATTAATCACAGTCTCTAAAAGATAAGGAAGATCATGATCAGAAGACTCACTAGAAAGGCTGATATCCGATGCATATAAAGTAGACACATTAGTGAAATCATCGAATACCTCAAAGATCGGGTCATCCTCGCAAGGGTCGTCGAGGAGAGAAATCTCAAACTCATTATCAAAAATATCCAAATACTCGGTTTCGTGATCCGCCAGATCGGATGCATTCCTAGAAAGTGAAACCGAGTACACATGCTCCATGGCATCCTCCCGCAGATAACCCTCGGGGAGTAATGCCGAATCATCTGGAAATTGGGGATCAATGCTGTCAAATGTCTTGTCCTCCAAAAATATATCGACCTCATCAAATAGGAGGACACAAGGCTCAAATACAGGACTATCAAGGTCTGTAAAATCCAAAATCGGTCTCTCATCAAGCTCTCTCTGCTGAGATGAATCCAAGTATATCTCTGAATCTGAGAAGATCTCCTGACGATAAGACACTGAATCAACTGCGTATGGATACTGAAAAGATTCAGAGGATGGCTGAGATGTGGGTTCCTCCTCTATCTCTTGGGATCCTAGCAGATCTAGAATCGAAGAATCTTCTACGTGAAAGAGCGGGACTGGCTCAAAAGGTGACTGTAAATCCATTTGGTCCTCAACCAATGTCCGGCTCTGAGAACTCACAAAAATAGGCAACACATCCATCATATGAAAAGTATCAGCATCCATATCCTTTGATCGGTGTGTGATGTCTGAATCAGAATGGTGTGTCACACACTCAACTGTTGTCATCTCCCCCTCATGTTTTGTCCGGAATAAATCATCTTGTGAATATGTAAGATCAGAAAGTGTATCCAAGATGGTCTCCACTAAATCCAAGTCAAGACAGTAGTGTGAACCACCACACGAGGTAATGGCATATGTAATCTGCCCTGCGTTCCTCCCCTTCATGGCGATATGGATAAGGTCAGTCATCGAAAATCCATAATCAGGAAATTGCCTCAAAAGCTCTCGTAACCTCAACCATGAATCTATCAATGGCTTCTGGGGGTTACCTGAAAAATCACGAATACACGACTGCATCATCTCTACTCTACGCTGGGGGTAAAATTTTTTGCAAAAATAACAATTGTAAATCTTCCCACGTAGTAATCTTCCTTCCCAATCGTCTGTGCCAACTCTTGGCTCTACTCTGAAGTATAAATGGGAAGGTGATCAACATCATGTCCTCAGAAGTTATATTCGAATATGATCGTGTTCTACAAATTTCCTCAAACTCATCAATATGCAAATAAGGTTCCTCGTGCACTTCGCCTTAAAACTTGGGCAGTATATCAATTAACTCTAAATCCAAAATGAAGGGGCTCAGTGTAGAAGCGGAGTGTGCTTCTTGATCGGTGTACTCATCCATCATCTTAGGATTAAAGTCATTTAAAGCTTGCCACTGCCCCATTTGATCGCCCATGGGATGCACTCTCATCTCAACAAGGTGAATGCATGTGTCTCGTATATGGTCAATCTGAACTCTTCGGGCTTCATTCACAGCATGTCTCGAATGGGAGGGTGGGTAGGGAGAAGATGGGAAATCGGATGGAGTTCCGACCTCCCAAGAGAGTGGACGGGAGTGATGGGCGTGAAATGAAGAAGCCATAAATTTCAGCTGGAATGGAAAGTCGCCCATCGTGACGAGAGGGAAATGAAAGGAGGGAGGGTGGGATAGAAGAGACGAAGTAAAGGAGAGAGTGGGTAAGATAGAAGCGAGAGAGATAGACGGTGGGGAGGATGGAATAGAAACAGACGGTGAGAGATGGTGGGAGAGAGAGATAGAAGGGAGGGAGGAAAGGCGATTGCTAATGATTCAGGATGATGAACGTAACCGACTCACACCAAAGACATACAAAATACAAAGCAAACCCCCAGTTCACCAACTCAACACAAAGTGAAGACCGTGAGATTCGGTCTTTTATCTTTTCAATTTTAGAGTTAGGTGATCAACAAAAGTTGTATAAACACTTAGGAGGTTTGAATAGGAATTGGGCACTACTCCTTAGTGTGTACGCGAGCGAGTAAAAGCGCAAACAATGAGGGGATTGCTCTCCCAATACAATAGAGTGGTCAATTATGTTTAATTTTAATGGTCAAGTTCAATTAGCAGTCCTAATTTTTAATTTTTTGGTTTTCTATTTTTTTGGATTTTCAAAAATAACGCCTAACGAGTTTTTCAATTTCCTCTTTGAATAATTTGAGTCCAAGAAACAGGGGGAGGAAGTCGAAAAAGCCTATGCATGATCAAAAATGATGATGCATGTAGAGATAGAAAATGCGTACCTTACTCCAGCACTCTACATGCAATATGATCCGCACAGGAATTAAATACAGAATGTAAACTAATTATATGATGCACGTGGAAATCGGCCTTAGACGTGCAGCTTCTATTGATCGTGAAGAACTTTTTAATTTTAATTTTTAATAAGGTCCAAACGTTCTATGGGAACAGATAATCTATTAGTCACAATCAACCAGAAAATCCTACATCTAGGGGCTAAAACCAAGAAAATCAACTAGCAAGTTATGGCGGTTAAATCAAGAAAACCTAAAATAGTGGTGAGGTCCCCCGAGCACACCGATGCTCGACGAAACAGACCCCGCATAAAGTATCCAAGTGAGTTCTAAGAGTCCTAAATTATTACAATAAAAATATTGGTCTCTCAAATAAAAAAATCCTTCTTCAATTCCCTTCTCTTCTTCCTGTGTGGGTCCTCAAAAAGTAAACTCAACGTCGTCCAAGTAGTACCTCGCACAAAAATCAAAGAGAGAAGGTCAGAAAACAATTATGATATAAAGAGACAAAATAGAAAAATGACAACAAAGCCGTGCTCCCCGGCAACGGCGCCATTCTGATGACGCGCCTGATAACTCGAGTTAAGTAAATAATAAACAAAGGTCATCGTGACCCAAATCACCAAGTGCGGTCAATCGAGAAAAATTTGTAAACCACACAAAAAATAGATAAATAAATAAAAAATGTAAGCGGCTTTCGCTATTTTTTTTACCTGGTATAGCGACCAGGGTCGAACACAAGGAGCATGATTTAAAAACTTTATAATCAAATTTCAAAGATATTTTTTAGTGGTTTTTGAATTTATATTTTTTTTGTATTTTTTCGAATAAGCACAAATGAATAAAAGCACCCACACAATATTTTTATATTTTTTGGAATTTTTGGAACAATATTTGAATTTTTATTAATTTTGGAATTTCAAGCAAAGAGAAATGACACTGTTTTTTATTTTTTAAATATATCAAATGACAATAAAAAGCTATGAAAATTTTATACAATAAAGAAGACCAGAGCAGGAGTCTACACAATTATTTTGAGAATTTTTAGGAAAATAAAAACATTTATTCTGACAAAGATATCAAGCAACTCAAGGTCTGGAAATGCAGGGACTAACATGTAATTTCTCAAAGTTATGACTTAAAAAGATAACATAATTAAAATGCAGGAGGAAACTTGCAATTTACCCAGTAAGTATATGCCACGCACATGACTTGAATGTTGAGCAGGGGCTTATTCGCATTGTTTTAAACGCCAATGGCTTGATAATATTTACCCAATTTTATATTGCAAACCCTAGGGTTACTGTTCTTTCCCAATCCAAAGATGGGCACGGCCACCGTCCTTATCTTCAAGCATCAAGGGAAGCGTGGGCGGCACAGGCTCTTGGGCGCTGCCTCGTGGCGGAAGGTGCATGGAGGCAATGGAAGGGCAGCGCGATGGGCGCACAACGCGGTTGCGGAGAGGGGCTTCGATGGAGGTCGGTCGCTAAAGCGGCACGGGAAGGCGGGGCGCCACCCAGGTGGAGGTGAACGGCGGTCGGGGCCACGCGGTGCGGGCTGGAGTGGCTGCAGCGGTTCTGGAGGCGCGCGCTATAGCCCGCGCGCAAGGCCGATCGGCGAGGAAGCTTGGGGGCTCGCGCGCGGGGAACGAGAGGTGGATGCTGGCGGGGGTCGTGCGATGGATCGGAGGCGCCCGCCACGATCTGGGGTTGTACCAGCGGATGAAGGAGGCGGCAAGGGCGCGGGGCGGAGCCGCGGGTCGTGCGGCCTGGGTCGACGCTACGGACCAGCGGCGCGGGTGGCGCACGACGGGCGGCTGCTGGAGCGCGCTACCCGTGAGTCGACGGCTCGGTGCAGGAGGTAGGGGAGCGCGCCACTCGGGGCTCGCGGCTGAAGGGCGGTGGAGGCGGCAAGACACGGATGCCGTACCTGTGATGCGGGTGGCGGGGGTGGCGACCTGCCGCTGCGTGAATAATTTTTTTGTTTTTTTTTGTTTTTTAATTTTTTTGTTTTACTGTAAACAGAATGTAAAAAAAGAAAAGTTTTTTTATTTCCCTTTTTTATATTATCCTACAAAACAAAATGTTAAAAAACAACAATAATATTTTTTTTTGATTTATTCCTGCAAAACAGAAGTTAGAGACAAAGATAAATGATATTCATTAATATACCTACAAAATAAGGGTTAGAGACAAACAACAAAAAAGATTTTTTTTATTTTTTATTTATGCACAATGGAATATGTGAGATGATTGGATCTTGACGTAGTGAGAGATAGATCCACGAACTCCGACCACCGTGCGTGGTCGAAGGTGAAAGGTTGTGCGGGATAGAAATGAAAATGGAGGGACACGAAAATGAGGCGAAAATCGATTTCGGAGGTGGATCAAAATGTGGTGGAAAATTTTTTAGATTTTAATATCTAAAAATTTATAACAACATCTACGCAAAAATTAAACCTACGATTTATCTAAGCAAAAAGATAGGAAATGAAAGTGGATCTCATACCGGGGTTCGGACAAGCCATGATGGCCTCGACGAGGACCGAAACGCTGTCACCGGACGGCTCGGAGGCTAGGCACCCTCTTCAACAAGAAATCTCTCAAAAATCAGGCTCCACTCTACCAAAGATCGATCAAGAGGAAATGAGGGAGGAGGAGCCCATTAAAAAGAGACGAAAATCAAAAATGGAAAATATTTACAAATAAGGAAAGTCTTTATTTGTTAATTAAATATAATAATTAAATAAATAAAATTATTAATTAATTTTGAAATTCAGAATTAAATTAAATAAATAAATAAAGTAATTACCAAAAATGAATTAGCCACCTTAATGGTGACCATTAAAGGAATAAAATCAAATCTTATATAAAAGGTAAGTTATCAAACCAAATAAATGAATTAAATAATTAAATATAAATATAAAATTCGTAATTACATTATATTAATTAATTAAAGTTAGATAATTAATTTTTTTGATGGATTTTATAAAAGGAAGTTAATTGTATACATATATTATGCACATATAATACAATATACATAAGTACAAATAAGGAAATAATTTTTATAAAAGATTTTTAAAATTTTTAATTTTTTAATTTTATTTTTAATGAAAATAATATTTACAATTATATACATTATGTATAAAAATAAATATGAATAAAATATATACAATAAGTATATGGGTAAACTGCACAATATACCCTAGAAAACCGACCTTTCAACCGTAATTCCAAAAATTAAGAAACTACAACCATTTGAAAGATAATTTAATTTAGAGTATGATGGAAGTAGGTTTGGTTCAATTTGAGCTCGTATGGAGCCAGAATTGATGTTTCAATTATCGCTTTGCGGCTTTTTCTGGGTGTAATTATTTGCAATATATACAATATTTTAATTTACAAATATTTTTATTATTTACAACATAATTTTATTTACAACTTTTGTTTACAAAAATAATTGGTTTGAGATCAAATTATATACAAATAAAATAATGCAAGTTTTGTACAAATATACAAGAGAAATATTTACAAAATATGTTTGGTTTTTCTGACAGAAGACCCTATCTCCCCCTACTTTATTCCTGGTCGATCAGGTCAAGTCTTGACCTTCTCTCGGGGTTTGGGTCAGTCTGTATTCATTGCATAAACACATCTTTTTCTTTTCTTCTTTATTCTTTTATTTATTTACAGTGTTAAAATGTAATATTAACAAATGCATGCAAAATGATAATTTTATGTAATTAGTAGATATTTACATGTGTTTAACTAAGGAAAAGAGGCTAAAATAAAAGAATAAAGGTGATGAATCGTGGATTCATCAGTGGCCCGCACTATTCAAGGATGCAGCAGCCCTTGTCAAATGATGCACTGACTGTCAGAGGTTGAAGGGCACACTCACAACAAAAGACTCGATGCCCCTGAAGATCATTCAGATAGCAGACGTTTTCGATGCGTGGGGCATCAATTTCATGGGACATTTCCCTAATAGTCAGGGATATAAGTACATCCTTCTTGCCATCGATTATGTGAGTCGTTGGGTTGAAGCTATCCCCGCTCGAGCCGCAGACATCTGAACAGTGTGCCGATTCTTAAAAGAAAATATCATTTCGCGGTTTGGGATTCCGAAGATTCTTATATCAGATGGGGGTAGCCACTTCATAAACAAAAGAGGTCAAGAAGTTAACGAAGGAGTACATCATCGACCATCGAGCCACATCTCCTTACCATCTCCAGACCAGTGGCATGATAGAATTGTCGAGCAGAGAAATCAAGATGATCCTTCAAAAACTTGTGAGGCCGGATAAAAAGAATCGGTCACAACTCCTGAACTCAGTCCTCTGGGCATACAGAACTGCCTACAAGTCTCCCTTGGGCATGTCGCTCTATCGTCTTGTGTATGGGAAGCCATGTCACCTGCCCGTGGAACTATATCACAAATATTTATGGGCAATTAATATGTGCAACATGGACTCACGGAAAAGTGGTCAGAAAAGGAAAAATGATATGAACAAACTCCTGGAATTCCGAGACTATGCATACGATAACACATTGATGTACAAGGAGAAGATGAAACGCTGGCATGACTGGCACATCAGACGAAAGACCTTCGAAGCTGGGAAGAAAGTGTGGTTATTTGATGCAAAGTTGAAGATATTCCTGGGAAAATTAAAGAGCAAATGCACATGACCATTTCAAGTTCGTGAAGTGCGTGACAATGGAAGTATTACCATATCAGAACTGTCTCCTGACACACAGCCATTCGTCGTCAACGGTCAACTCCTGAAGCCCTACCTTGAGCATGATACTTTCTTGGTCGTTGTCGACTTGATTCAGGTTCTGAGTTGTGAAGACACATCCAAGACACTAGCATCATCGATAGATTCAGATACTGCACCTCAAAAAAAATTTCTCTGATCTCTCTTTTCTTCTTTGCTTCTTTCCTTTTCTATTTTCTTTTTCTACCAGAAAGGTGCCATCCCTTTTTGTCTGTCTGCTATGCTTAGGACGTACTTCGTCCCAAGTATAGGGGGGTGTGTACCCCGCGTTCTTCCTTTCTTTGATCCTCTTCGTTGTCTCCTCTTCTTGAATGTACTTAGGAGTATCTCACCCTAAGTATAGGGGGAGACAACCTGAGTACGATCTGTCTTCCTCGCCCTTGACCATCCCTGCCTTGTGTACAATCTGCTATACTTAGGATTATTTAATCCAAGTATAGGAGGGACGATCAACTTCTTGTTCATTCATTTATTCCTTCATTCTTTATACTTCTCTATACTTAGTTTGAGTTATGTCTTCTCTTTCTCTTTGATCTATGAGGACATAGCTCGAGCTAAGTATGGGGGGTCGTATATTCTATGTATATACTTTAAGCCATAACTCATATTTTCGTATTTTAAATAATACCTATGGTTAAAAATAGTATTAGACTATTCATAAAATGCTAATATTAGATGATTGTAGCTCCTCGGACTCTTTTTGTACATTCTGGTTAATAAATCAGGCAAAAATGCTTTTTGCAAAATGTTTGAAAAATGGTTTGAAACTCTTTTTGAAAAATCTTTTGAAGGTTGTTTGGAAAATATTTTGTAAAAAAAGTGTTTAACCTTTGTAAAATATTTCATTTGTAAAATTTTATTTTCTTTGTGTGAAATAAAAATGTTTGAAAAGCGATTTGTAAATGGTTGGAAAAATGGTTGTAAAAATATTTTGAAAAATCCATATATACTATTTGAAAAACCATTGCAAAATGATTTTCAAATATGTATAAATTTTTGTAAAAACTAGTTGTGAAAATTATGTTGGACTATAGTTTTCAAAACTGTTGCAAAATAGTTTTCAAATAAGTTTGAGGAGTGTACACACTATACTAAAAAGTTCTTATAAATATATAAAAATAAGGAATAATCCTGTGTAAACCTTGTAAGAACCAAATTCTTTCTATACATAAATATATTTCCATTCTTCTTCTATAGACTTATTAATAATCAGGTTAAAAATATTTTTGCAAAATGATTTGAAAAATGGTGTGACCCGTTTGGAAAACTTTTTGTGAAATATTTTCAAACTTTTTAAAAATATTTTGATTGCAAAAATTCTTTTCTTTGTGTGAAATAAAAGATTTGAAAACCAATTTGCAAATGGTTTGGAAAATATTTTGTAAAAATATTTTGAAAAATGTATATATATCGTTTGAAAAATCTTTGCAAAATGGCTTTCAAATGTTTGTAAAGGTTTGCAAAAATTATTTTGTACTATAGTTTTCAAAACTTACCTTCAACTAAATTTGAGATATAAAGGCATCATTAAAAATATAAAAGTACATAAGTAAAATTCTTTATCAATTACCTAAATAAGCCACTTTGTTAAAACCTATGAATTCTTTGAAATTATCGAGGTCTGTAAATAAATAAATAAGGCACGCCCGTGTAAATAGCTGTAAATATTTTATACTTTCTTTTCTTAAATTCTTTTTATTTAATACAATTCTTTTTGTAAAAATATTCTGTGATTTTTAAATTTTTTGTGAAAATTGCATTATTCATTGTGCATAGCATTAGCATATCATTCATAATATTTTTGAGTGAGTTTGATGATTGAACTAGTCCAATGAAGTTTAAGATTGGAGCTGGGTTGGACCTTACTGCACCTAACTGCACTGGAACCTCACGGGAACTAGGTTTAAGGTACTTCAGTTCCATTTGAGATTAATTCTTTGAGACTCAGGGCTGGGTTCAAGTCACCTAAACTGACTAAATAGAACTTTTTGAGACGCATGCATGACTCTTGTCGGTTGTGACAGAACTTGGACACTTGCACCTTTCACTTGTCTCAACTCAGTGGAGTGGTGAGGGGGTTGGATTTGCCAGTCTGAGATGCACACGGGTGGACATGCGAGCCCACGGCGAGCCATTATGCACTAAATGTTATTGCTCATATCATTCCCTGATCTGAAATGAAAAATAAATACTTTGCATAATAGGTCCCTTAGTACAATTAGGGTTATGTACCATGACCATCTTAATAATCATACAGATGTTGATTCAATAATTGAATCATAGAGGCCGGTGCCTGGATGAATATCTAAAGAGTTAAATTGAGGACTCATCAAGCATCGTCAAATGATTATTAAGAGATGATCTCCAGCCTGAGTAGGAGATGGCAATCCTTTCTCACATAGGTTGATATCTGACCGACCTCTTGATGCAGGTCCTCTGCATAGGAATAGAGATTCGAAGGTGTTAGATTAGTTAGGTCAAAGAGTTGACTTAACGAGATCAAGATAACCAAAGTCCTATATCGTATACTGTCACGATATAGGCACGCATCCTCTGACCGGAGACAGATGTCTTACTATATGTCTGAGTATGTACATTTTGCAGACCAATAGGTTGATGACCTAACTAAGGTCTATACACCGGCGTGCTGGTGTGCATATAAGGGCATATGAGTAATACGATCTCTCAAAGGGATCATACAGGTTCACTACTGAACCGGAAGACATGAGCTCACTCATGAGATATTCGGAAGAATCAAATTCCGTGCACGGTCATCTCGCTTTGGAAGCTTGACTGAATTTGTAAGGTTTGATATATACTTTTGAAAAGTATATGATCAAGACCGAGGTATGATATATGGTTTTTGGAAAGTGTATGATCGATACCGACTCCCAATGATCAAATGAGAAACTTAGTGATAAAATCCTGAAGTAGACAGTATAAAGTTGATATAATACTTCGTGTTTATTCTGAATCTTCCAGTATGCAGGATGTACAGGTATTAGGAATACCTGAGGATGATGTGATCATAAACGATTGTATAACCAAGACGCTTCCATTCCTAGGGAGTGATGAATCAGGTCTGGATTTTAGTGACTCCTATTAGTGGAGAAGTAATCTGATCTTGGTCCAAATGTTGGACATTGATCTGAATGCGATTCAGATGCAATGAGAAGATTAGATTTGTGGTCTTGATTTAATCAAGCATCTATGGGAGGCTCGAGATCTAGATTTGAGATGCGATCTCAAGATCCAAGTCACTATACGTGGAACAATACAATCATCCTGTCCTTATCTCCAAGTATCCGTGAAGAAAGCGCATTATCCTTGAAAGAGTTCATAGATAATTTCATTGTTGATATATGTATCCAAGCATCAAGAAAATTGATAATTAAATGTGATTTAATTATCATGGATAATATGAATTTGATTCATATTATAAGGAGAGTTATCTGAGATAACTAAATGTGATTTACTTATCAAAGATATGAATAATGTGAATGTGATTCATATTATTTGGGCACATGAGAAAAGAAATCCAAGATGATTAAATGTGATTTAATTATTATGGATATGAATAATGTGGATAGCACTATCCATATTAATCATATATATTATAAATGTGGTTTATAATATATTAAAGAGAGCATATTGTGATTTATATTTGTTGATTAATTGTTAATGTGAATTGGATTCACATTGAATGATTAATTGAAAATATAATTATATTTAGTTTTGGGTTGTGAATGAGATTCACATAATTTCAATGGCATGGTTGATATTTTCCATAAGATAATTTGGAGTTATTTTTTGGTGAAAATATTGTTGACAAGAGATGATGAATATATATCATGAGATAGTGAGATCTCATGATAATTAGAAGAGATGGACCAAGTCCAGCAAAGAGAAGTGGACGGCTACAACTCTCCATGAGGAGAAGAGTAGCTGTCCCCTCTTTTGAGGAGATTGGTTTATTATCTTCATTATCTTTTCTCTTATCAAAGATGATTTAATTTGAAATTAATTTTGTTGATTTATCAATGAAAATTAATTTAAATTAAATCATTAGTTGTTGTACTTTTACAACAACATCTTAGCCATTGAAAGGAACACAAATCAATCTCAACCATTAATTGTGTGTTGTCCATGGATTGGGATCCATGGACTCCCAAAACCCTATATAAGAAGAGGTACCCCTTGCTCTTCATGAGACACATCCATGAATGCTCTACCACTCTCTCTTTTCTCTCTACACGCTCACTCTCTCTGTCTCTCATGTGGCCGTCCATCATGGATGCCCTAGAGAGATCCTCCATCGTCGCAGCGTCGTCGTTATGTTGCCCGATCGTTTACTCGTGGATCTCCGTCTACTTCGACGTGCCTTACTCGTGAAGAAGATGTTGTATCTCGTTTGTTGAGATCAGGAGATCCGTGGCTTGAATCATTAACATGGATTGCGAGAAGCACGTGTCTCATCCTCGCGCTCGCAAGCTTCTCCTCTGTCAGATTGGACTTGAGACAGGAGGTCTCTTTGTTTAGAGACTCGATCGTAACCACACTTCAAGAGATAATCCTTTTACTTATTTATGGTTTAGACGAGACGATCCGAGAAGTATTCTTGGATCATGTGGTGTCGTCACATAGAAAATTTTAATTTCCGCTGCATCGAGCAACTAGTGCAACTAGTCGCTCCCGATCGCATACGATGCGCTCCTCACGCTTTTGTGATGTGCTTGAGGATTTTTCCCCGTATCCTTCAAGTGGTATCAGAGCCAGATTTACGGAGGTTTTGGATATGATCCATGAACCTACGAAAATTTGGGCTAGTTTGGGTTCGTGAAAATTTTAGCATTTCAATTTTCGCAGCCCTGTCTTGTGATAATTTTTCAGCCCTGTTTAAACGGTTTAAACACAAGTTTATCACTTAGATAATGTTCCCCATTAAATAAGGAAAATGTGGAATTTGAGTTTGTGTGATTTGGATTCAGTTTGCTCAAGATATGGTCGTTTTATTGACCATATGTCCACTGTTTCGGGGATGACAATTAGAGACGCAATTAAGATATTAATTACGATTTTAAAATGCCTAGAAATACATATTTATCTCATGGTTTCGTTTTTAAATCAAGTTATCAGTCTATGGAAATTGATTTTGCTTAATTTTGATTTAAAATGAACGAGATATGCTAATTTTAGTTAGTGAGGGTCACCGTTGGAAATTGCATCATTATCCGAAACCTTGTGATTGTTGTTTAAGAAAAAATTGTGAAATTAATAGTTAATTTCCTGGAATAATTCTAGATAATATTTGAGAAATATTAGAACAAAATTTATTCCCTTAAATGACATTGCCTCAACCAATGAATGATTAGATTAGATCTAGATCGCCAATTAGTTGCTTGATACACTTTCAACAAATATATTACTTGAATAGGCTTTGAGAATTTGTCTAGCAAATTTCCTTATAATCAAAATAGTTTTGACTATTACTATATGGTATAATTTCGGGTGAAGAATCGATGATCATCTCAAGTACAAAGTGATTGGCTCGGCATTATTTTTTCCCGAGGCGGATATGGTGTCTAGTTGGGTAACAGGTTGCACCGTGTGCGGTCTGTCCCACTCCCGCCGGTACTGGCCATGACAACGGGTAGGGAACGAATGATGCCTGAGAGATCATGATGTATTTTCTAATTATTAAAATCCAAATTAATACGTACCTTGAGATAATACCATATATTCAAATAAAATCAGGTTTGTTGATTGAATTGGATTGATAATTTATTTAATGTGATTAAGTTAATTATATCCAATTAGAAATACTCTATTATAAATAGATGTGTATTTCCCTTGGAAGAATTAATTATGTGAATATGATTTACGATAATTAATTAATTATAATTTGAATATGATATGGAGGATCATATAAGTGACATCCATGGTCTCCCGTCAAGGCGAAGGGTTCCGTCGCCAGATATTGCATGTAGGAGACGCATGTTCGAAATGACAGCTCCTGCATACAATCCATTTGGATCGGGCTCTTCGCTTCCCGAAAGAGTAAGGTCGTATATATAGTGACCCTAATATCGAGTCCTCATATTATTGGGGCGATATTGGATTGCGTATAGCGAGTATTAAGTATGTTGACGGTTGGTTCAATTAATGAGAGGTCAACATCACCTTAGGGTTGGTGGGCTCAGGTGTTAAAGATCTAATTGGGAGATGCAAGTTGGACTTGCAAGGTAGAATGTGTTCCTGCTTCTTTTTATCGAAGTCACAAGTTCTCATATTATTGGGATGTGACAAAGATAAGGAAGGAGATCCCAGATCTTACTTGAGATATAATGGTAAGTATATCTCTTACATTGAAAGTGATTAAGGGAATGAACTTTCAGTGTTGACAAGGCAAGACAACTTTGATATAAAAACTCCTAAATCAAAGTAAAATATGTATATATATATACACTTATACAAATTTCTTATTTCAGATAATTCTTCGTTAAACCCACTCAATGTTATACTCAATAATAACCAGTAAAATATCATGGATTGGACTCATGATCCAGATATTGTACTTGCAGTTGGACACATATTGTATGTGGTTTCAATGTGCAAGTTTCCTCATAATAACGAGGAATGACAATTAAATAGATAATAGGACTACAACCCTAGGATCTGTATGTCTCTATAGTCTTGATCTCTCATCGAATGTACTTTGGAAGTGACATGTTAATGATGATCGTAATTGTCAAATTAATCCTTATAAAATCAAAGAAGATGTTTTGGCATACACATGCGCTCTCGACATTTTAATCATGAATGACATGGTTCGTTGCATCATGAAGAATGGTAGCTCTATAAGAGATGATGTATTCAAAATATTTGAATACCTACCTGAACCAATGTTTTAAGAGTCTAGATGGAGGGAGACATGATGAGTGTCATCATTCTACTGTCTATACTCTAGTCATTCATAAAGCTTCATAATATTTATATTGTATGAATTTAGTGAAGCATGTATAAATGTTGAAATGCTCTTACATTGAATTCTTTTGAATTTAATATAAGAGATCCTTAGTCTTAAGCAATGGTTGTTTATAGATAAAAAGAGCACAGTGGAAGCATGGGTCAGACCCAAGATGAGAAGGATAGTCAAAGAGTTGACCGTACTTCTATGACTTCCACATGACATCCTAAGAGTTGGATGAATGGCGATACTACAATAAGTCGGTGTGTTGATAGTATGACTATCAAGTCTGTCTGGAATCCTTAGAGAAGGACTCGGATAGAGCATCAGAATAATCTACATAAATCATTGATATTGACTTGCTTATTGAATAAGATATAGTCTTATAATTGTATCTCAATCTTCTAACACTTGCAATGGGTTGCATATGTTTTAGAAAATTGGAGAATTTGATCTTTAATTTTAATAGTCATCTAGGTGGATTTTGATGCAATTGTTGCAACAATCTCTATTGGATAGATGGACTTCATATTTTCAGTGGGAGAGCCCTTTATCTTATAGAATGTCTCTATGACCTAGATATAAGAATACACTCATAGTTTATTTCTAAATGTTGGAAATAAACATGAATTCTGGAATAAACCTATCATAAAGAGTTATGATGGATATATTTCAGATAGTAGTATGGCATCTAGTGGACTCTACTAAATTAGAAAATTAATGAATGGTTCATTAAGATTTCTAATATTGAAATTAAACCTTTAAAAGATCAATAGGAGGATGAAGATCATTTGACAATGATTTGGCATCAAGCCTTGGACATTTGTCTATTGATTTGATCAACAGACTAGTAAGATATGAAACTTTAGAATGTCTAAAATTTCAAAACTTACATACTTATGAATATTGTATTCAAAGTAAAATGTCCAATGCACCCTTCTTTGGGAAAGGTATAAGATGTCGAGGTATTCAAGATCTAATACATATTGATGTATGTGGATCATCTATATCAGAATAAACATTATGGATATGTGATATCTATTAATGATTATTTGTGACATAAGATTTCTTTCCTTCACCATTAGAAACCTTTGAAATGTTCAAAGATTTCACAATTTTGGTTTAGAACCAAAGTTTGAAGAAAGATGAAATGAATTTGATCTAACTTAGGTAGCTTGTACTTGTTAGATAAACCCAAAGGATACTTTATGGAGATATGAATATCATTTCTATATCACTCCTCCTGATAAACCTAAACTCAATAGAGTTGTAGGGAGATACAGTTGGATCATGTCTGACATGATTTGATCTATGATAAATTTTAGCATAATTACCTGTTAGTTTCCAGATATATATGTAGTAGAGACTACATTATATATCCTTAATAAGATTCCATGCAAGTAAGCTGGAATTGAGCACTAGAGAGTGCTACTTCATTAGGAAAATAAAGGATGGTATTGGATACCTACCTTATAACCCTGAGATTCTTAAAAGATCTCATCTCTGAGAATGTGATTCTTAGAGGATGACTCTCTTGAGAATCAAGATGAAAATGAAGTGTGGGAACCCATTTAATCTCGAGAAGATAATGAGGCTCCTGAAATCGGGAACTAAAAGGACAATTAAAGATGAAACACTAATACTTCTTCAAATGAGTTTGAGGATGTATTCCATGTGTCGATTAAGTCTGACAACGATCGGACTTCATGTGATGAAGCTCTTGAGGATCATGACATGGAAAGATGGATGTTAACAATAAAAGTCTAAAGTAGACTTCATATACAAGTGTTGTATATTGACCCTCAAGGATCCACCTATATGGGTAAGACCCATAAAGGTGTAAATGGATCTTCAAGAGAAAGAGGGAACTTGATGAGAAGGTAGAGACCTTCAAAGCACGGCTCGTAACCACAAGCTACACACCAAAAAGAAGAGACTTGCTCTTTAGTGACCATGCTTATACCCATCGGAATATTGCTAACTAAAGCTACACAACTTGTCTTTGACATCTTCAAGATGGAGGTCAAGATTGCATTCCTCTATGAATACCTCTTTGAGGATATTCACATGAAGTAGCCCCAGGGCTTCATGGTTAAGGAAAGCAAGATGTGCAAGCTAAAGAAATCCATCTATGGACTCAAATAAGCTTCTTGTAGCTGGAACATAAGATTTGATGAAATTAGAAATGTTATGATTTCAGATAGAATCTTGATGAACCATGTGAAGCTTAGTGGGAGTGCCATTGTGTTCATTGTGCTAAATGTAGATAATATCCTAATCATTTTAAAATTATATAAGGATGATAATAAGTGTGTTATAGACTTGCTATTCCATATCTTGAAATATGATTTCAGTGATACCTCTTAGATATTAGTTCTGAAGTTGTTCAGAAGCAAAGAAAAGAGGGTATTGGGACCGTCACATTTGTAGTACACCTTGGACATATTCCATTCTTGGAAATTCCAAGAAAGGCTTCCTTCCCTTAAGATTTGGTACTGACCTATCTAAAGGGATAACACCTCAAAGAGTTGAGGAAGTGAATGCTAGAACTGCTTGCACTTGTGCATCAGTTACAAGAAGCTGAGTGTATGCTAGATGTATACAAAAGCCAGATGTCTGCCATGCAGTGGGAGTAGTAAAGTATTGTTAATCCTACTGTGGAGATAAAAAAACTTTTGATTGCAGTAATAACAAAATCTTCAAATATGATAAGACTTTCGAGATAGTGATCTCTAAGCCTTATCTTCAAGAAATTAAGACTTTGTAGATAGTGATCTATAAGGGTCTTAACTGTAGATGCCTTAGGAGATAGATATCTCCTGGAATAAAGGTATTCTAATAAGGATTATGGAAATACTGGTTATAATAATTACCAAGCAATAAAGTCAAGGACACTATAATTGCTTTATCAAGATTGAGTATTGGTTGCATAAGATGCAACATTCGCATTAGATGCGAGCATTGTTACTGGGGATATGCAAGTGACGTAAAAGGACTTGGGATAGTCTCACGGGAATAGAGTGACTGATCAGCTTACCCAGCTATTTTCTAAATAGCCTTGTCACATGAGTGTGGGTTTAAATAATTAGCCCATTAATGGCTCTTTGGGCTAGTGGGAGATTGTTGGAAATGCGAGCCCACGGCGAGCCATTATGCAATAAATGTTATTGCACATATCATTCCCTGATCTGAAATGAAGAATAAATAATTTACATAATAGGTCCCTTAGTACAATTAGGGTTATGTACCATGGTCATCTTAATAATCATACAGCTATTGATTCAATAATTGAATCATAGAGGCTGGTGCTTGGATGAATATCTAAAGAGTTAGATTGAGGACTCATCAAGCACCGTCAAATGATTATTAAGAGATGATCTCCAGCCTGAGTAGGAGATGGCAATCCTTTCTCACATAGGTTGATATCTGACCGACCTCTTGATGCAGGTCCTTTGCATAGGAATAGAGATTCGGAGGTGTTAGATTAGTTAAGTCAAAGAGTTGACTTAACGAGATCAAGATAACCAAAGTCCTATGTCGTATACTGTCACAATATAGGCACACATCCTCTGACCGGAGACAGATGTGTTACTATATGTCTGAGTATGTACATTTGACAGACTAATAGGTTGATGTCCTAACCAAGGTCTATACACCGGCGCGCTGGTGTGCATATAAGGGCATATGAGTAATATGATCTCTCAAAGGGATCATACAGGTTCACTATTGAACCGGAAGACATGAGCTCACTCATGAGATATTGGGAAGAATCAAATTCCGTGCACGGTCGTCTCGCTTTAGAAGCTTGACTGAATTTGTAAGGTTTGATATATACTTTTGAAAAGTATATGATCAAGACCAAGGTATGATATATGCTTTTGGAAAATGTAAGATCGATACCGACTCCCAATGATCAAATGAGAAACTTACTGATAAAACCCCGAAGTAGACAGTATAAAGTTGATCTCATACTTCGAGTTTATTCTGAGTCTTTCAGTATGCAGGATGTACATGTATTGGGAATACATGAGGGTGATGTGATCATAAACGATTGTATAATCATGATGCTTCCATTCCTAGGGAGTGATGAAACAGGTCTGGATTTTAGTGACTCCTCTCAGTAGAGAAGTAATCTGATCTTGGTCCAAATGTTCGACATTGATCTGAATGTGATTCAGATGCAATGAGAAGATTAGATTTGCGGTCTTGATTTAATCAAGCATCTATGGGAGGCCCGAGATCTGGATTTGAGATGTGATCTCAATATCCAAGTCACTATACGTGGAACAATACAATCGCCATGTCCTTATTTCCAAGTATCCGCGGAGAAAGCGCATTATCCTTGAAAGAGTTCATAGATAATTTCATTGTTGATATATGTATCCAAGCATCAAGAAAATTGATAATTAAATGTGATTTAATTATCATGGATAATATGAATTTGATTCATATTATAAGGAGAGTTATCTGAGATAATTAAATGTGATTTAATTATCAAAGATATGAATAATGTGAATGTGATTCATATTATTTGGGCACATGAGAAAAGAAATCCAAGATGATTAAATGTGATTTAATTATCATGGATATAAATAATGTGGATTGCACTATCCATATTAATCATATATATTATAAATGTGATTTATAATATATTAAAGAGAGCTTATTGTGATTTATATTTGTTGATTAATTGTTAATGTGAATTGGATTTACATTGAATGATTAATTGAATATATAATTATATTTAATTTTGGGTTGTGAATGACATTCACATAATTTCAATGGCATGGTTGATATTTTCTATAAAATAATTTGGAATTATTTTTTGGTGAAAATATTGTTGACAAGAGATGATGATATATGTCATGAGATAATGAGATCTCATGATAATTAGAAGAGATGGACCAAGTCCACCAAAGAGAAGTGGACGGCTACAACTCTCCATGAGGAGAAGAGTAGTCGTCCCCTCTTTTGAGGAGATTGGTTTATTCTCTTCATTATATTTTCTCTGATCAAAGATGATTTAATTTGAAATTAATTTTGTTGATTTATCAATGAAAATTAATTTAAATTAAATCATTAGTTGTTGTGTTTTTACAACAACATCTTAGCCATTGAAAGAAACACAAATCAATCTCAACCATTGATTGTGTGTTGTCCATGGATTGGGATCCATGGACTCCCAAAATCCTATATAAGAAGAGGCACCTCTTGCTCTTCATGAGACACATCCATGAATGCTCTACCTCTCTCTCTCATTTCTCTCTACATGCCCACTCTCTCTATCTCTCATGTGGTCGTCCACCATGGATGCCCTAGAGAGATCCTCCATCGTCGCAGCGTCGTCGTTATGTTGCCCGATCGTTTACTCATGGATCTCTGTCTATTTCGGCGTGCCTTGCTCGTGAAGAAGACGTCGTATCTCATTTATCGAGATCAGGAGATTCTTGGCTTGGATCATCAACATGGATTGTGAGAAGCACGCGTCTCATCCATGCGCTCGCAAGCGTCTCCTCCGTCGGATTGGACTTGAGACAGGAGGTCTCTTTGTTTAGTGACTCGATCGCAACCACGCTTCAAGAGGTAATCCTATTACTTGTTTGTGGTTTAGATGAGACGATCCAAGAAGTGTTCTTGGATCATGTAATTTCGTCACATGGAAAATTTTAATTTCCGCTGCATCGAGCCACTAGTGCGACTAGTCGCTCCCGATCGCATACGATACGATCCTCACGCTTCCGTAATACGCTTGAGGATTTTTCCACGTATCCTTCAGTTGGATTTGCCAGTCTGAGATGCACACGGGTGGAAACATTTGTCCTCGTCAAGGGAGGGAAGTGCACCCCAACCTGGTCCAGTTTCAGTGAAGTCTAAAGACAGGAGAGTGTGGGTTGCAATAAAGCTTCAAAAGAGGGATAGTCTTCCGGCTCAAGAGGAAAAACTCTTTATGTAAATGCTACTGTGAATAGTATGTTTGAAAAAAAAAACTCCAAAAAAGTGGACATACTTGAAAATAGAAATAAAATACCTGTCGGAGTATGTATATATGTTGTATAGAAAATAAGCAAGCTTGAGCATCAAACTTATACCATGTGATCCTGCAGCTGGATGACTTGACTACACTGGTCTTGCATCCCAGGATAGGTAGCTACACTGGCTACCATCTATTCTTTTCTCCACCTCCTCCTCTTGAGTTGGATGCCACTTGAACTTAGAAGGGAATACCCCGCTCCTCGAGGGCAGAGGGCTGGATTGGGGAATCATTGGGTTGTCATTCTAGAGAAGTCAATCTCTTTGTCATTTCAGTTGGGGAGATCCACCATCACTTACACCGTACAAGTCAGTTTCATAGTCATAAGGGTTTGCGTATGATGTAGGCTAGTTCTGACTTGGCTATTGACTATTGAGGGGGTTGAACCGAGTTCTGGGACTCTCGAAGGCTCTTGTGTTTTAAATTTGGTTCCTATTTAGGTTCCACACACATTCGCACATCAAGATCTAACCGGAACCCCAAATTGTGATTGTAAGGACAAGTTTTACAACTGAAAGCAATTCTCTTCACTCTTTCTTTTTCTTTCTCTTTTTGTTTTCTTCTTATTCTTTTTCGGTACTTATTGCATAAGTATTTGCTAGGGACTAGCAAAGGTAAGTATAGGGAGGTGATGAATCTCCATTTCATCACCTTTATTCTATCATTTTGACCTTAAAAACCCTAGCTACTGCATGTAAATAGCATTGATCTGTACATAATAGCATTCATTATTTATTGTATTTATTATACATAAAGTAAGATTTTTAATGCTAAAATTATAGAATAAAGAGAAGAAAGAAAAAGGAATAATATTGAAAATATTTTGTGACCCTAACCCCTAGACCAAGTCTAGACTGGAGTTGGTCGACAAGGAATGAAGTTTGGGGAGATAAGGGCCAAAAATACAATAAATACCTCATTCATTTATTCATTAATTATGCATTTTTGAAATCTATTTTATTCTTTATGATTTATTCATAAAATAAAGAAATTTTGAACATGAAAGTTGTAGATAATAATGTAAATAAAAATACAAAATTGAGTTTGTGCAAAAATAAGACACACTGTTCATTTTATACATAAAATAAAAATCCAGAAACCACACTTCACAGACCCATATCTTTCAAACAAAAACTTAAAACATAGCAAAATCACCTCTAATTGTATATAACTTTTCAAGAGCTATTTAATGGTAGTGGTTTCATATTTTTTTGGAGTTACTGTGTAAAAGTTAGGTTTTGGGCCCCTATTGTATAGTCTACCGATTAAAATATTCAATATATTCATCATTCATTCTTTTTACAAATTCATATTTCTATAATTTTGTAAAAATTATTTATAACACACGTGTACATTTAAATTAGAAAGAAATCAAAAGGAAACTACAAAATAAAATAAGTCTATGCAATTATATAGGCAAAGTACCTATGTATATAAATAAAAGGGGAAAAGATTCTTTAATTCTTTCATATTTTTATACTATTCATATTCTATTAAAAATACAAAACTAAAATAAAACTCACCAAAATACATTAAAATAAAAATAGTATACACAAATCATAGGTAAAATACCTAGGAATATACATATATAATATACATCTCTATTTATTTAAGTGCACAAACAAGATCATAAAAATAAAACAAAAATATATTTATACTCACAAAAATAAGTTATAAATATATAAAGTAATAGAATAAAATAATAAATACAAAACACAAAATAAAAATAAAATTGCCTAAAATACAGGTAACTATACCTATAAATAAGCTATTAAAAACAAACTTATCATAAAATACATCAAAAAATAAATAAAATTCATAATAAAATACTACATAAAATAATAAACATTTTTTATTTTATACTCGAAAAATAATAAAATCATTTATTATTTTTTTATTAATTATTATTTAATAAAACTCCATGTTTTATCCTGTAGCGGCCTAGCTGGACCAATCATCGTGCGTCAATTGTTGACCGCGGTCAACTGCTCTATCCCCAGCCGCCTAGCGAGACAGGCGTCTATCAAGCCATCTTCTCCCATTTTTCCCTTCCTAACCATTGATGTCCTCCCTTCGATTCCTTCACGAAAACCTTTGTCCATCATCCCTCAATCACACCACCTACTTGGATCACCTAGAAACACACTCGATTCTTCGATTCACCCTGGTCAATAAGGGTGCATCACCATGTTTATAAATAAGTGCCTCCACCTTCGTCAGTAAATTTGGTCAACCTTTACCCTTCTTCTACTCTATCCTTCGGTCCAGATCGATTCTTCGCTATAGGGAGAAGCTCCTGGAGGCTGGAGCCGGTCGGAGAAGGCGGGGTTGCACCCACGGTGACGCTCCGGAGTAGCCCTGCTCCCTGGTGTTCCACCAGGTATAAGAGCTGCTTTTCTTGCTTGTTTAGCTAGGCTTTAATTCCCGCATTTTATTTGTGTAAATCGTTTAGTGATTAGCGTAGGTTAGCTTAGTTTAGTTAAATCGAAATTCGTAGGAGCTCCGCTCCGGCGAACGATCTCATCGTGAACCATCTGTGCTCTGACCCTCATTTCGCCCTCACTTCGTTCCCTCTCGCATTCTCCATCTCCTGATCACCTCTGATCAACCAAAACCTTCCTGGTTCTGCGAATCGAGGATTACCACCTCCCCTTATCGGAGCTTCGCCGCTCATCCCTTTTTCACCGCGTAACAGCTTCAATTCTGGTCGAGGTCGAAGCCCTCGAGCCACTCGTTCTTTCTGTGCAGGGTATGCGATCGAAGGAGCCCTTCTGGGCTCATATTGGCCTGGCATAAGGTTCCTGGAGGTTCCCTTATTCTCCGAGCTTGCCTGACCTCTTCAGACCTCCAGGCGCCTAGTTGAGTATGTCAGCGATTGCGGAACGACTCCCTGGACGTGCAGACACCATTGCCATCGCCAAAAGCCACTGGAGGAGGGAGGAAATTGAAGACGAAGTTTCGGGAAGAAGACCTTCTTCCTTGTTCTTCGTGAACAACAACAGCTGTCGGATGGAGCTCCCCTCCAGTTCTAATCCTGGTCGTTCAACCACGCTGCACCTCCAGTCGTTCGATGAAGCCCAAGATCTCATCCTCACCGCAGATCGGCGAAGGGGTATCAAGCCTCCAGGTCTTGCCACGTGTCTAAGTGAGGATGGAGCGTCGTCTGATCCATCCTATTAAGGGATAATTTGCACTTGTACCCCTTCCCTTTTTGTATTATTTATTTAGTCCTGTAAATTAAATATAGCGTTCAAAATAAAGTGGAAATTTTGTAAAAAGACCCCCGAGCTTCTTGTAATTGCAAATAGGTCCATTCCACGTCACCTCAAGTGTTGTCCCACGTGGTGGGAAAAATGCAGGGATACCCCTGCGGTTTTGTGTATTTATAAAAGGTCCAATAAAATGAAATTTACTTGTTATATTTTAGTGAAATTTGCAAGCAAGCCCCTGAACTTTTAATCTTTACATTATGGTCCCTGCCTATAGGAATCACGTGTCGTATCACGTGATGGGTTACTTGCATCCGAACCCTAGCGAGTTTTGAAATTGTCATTTAGTCTTGAATATTTAATAAACGCTGAAAACCTTTGGTGTTTTTGCACAGAACCCCTTGGACTTTATTTTATTTACAAAAATACCCCTGTCAGGCAATGTATTTTTGTGGTTTTTATGTATTTATTAAAAATACCTCCATTGTTCCTAAAAATACGAAAAAATAGGGGTAAATGCTTCGTATTATGTATTTTCACGCCCATATTTTTAATCAGCATTTTTTTGCATTTCATTTATTTTTAAAAATAAAAAAGGAGCCCAATTAGTCCCTGTCTAATTTATAAAATACCAAAAAATATAAAAACTTAATGAAAAATTCCAAAAAAATTATATATAATATATTTTTCTATTTATTGAGTCCAGAGAACAAAAAACCTAAAAATAGGAAAAAGAAAATTAAAAAAATCGCAAAGACCTAAAATCCAACAAAAAAATGTACAAATTCCATAAAAATACCAAAAATATGTTTTTATGTTTTTATAATTACCTATATATTGTTATTTACGTATTAAAATTAATTTGTGTAATTTTAGGACTTATTTATTATTTTTAAAACCCAAATTAAGTTGAAATTATGTATTAATCGCATTATTGGGATATTTTGGACTTTAAAAATACATAAAAAAATTAGCAAAAATATCTAGAAAAATAAAAAAACATTAGAAAAATATTAAAAATAAAAAATACATTATTTTCTGAATTTTAATTATATTTACTAGCATTTAGAAATCTATTTCTATGTATTGTGTAAATAAAGCTCTATGGAAGCTATATTGTATTTATAAAAAAAAGAAAATCTAAAAATATAAAAATGTAAAAAGAAAATACAAAAGTAAAAAAATAAAAATCAAATAAAAAAGGAAATATAAAATTAAGAAAAATATCTAGAATTAAAAACCCACAAAAAAGAATTATAGGCACAAATGACTTGGTTGTACATAGAAAACCATACACTACCTATTTGCTCTCTGTGGTTCAACCTCTACATGCTTATACACTATGCATTTTATGGTAGAGAAAATAAATGTTAATTCCATATTTTTGGGATTCAATTACTTTAGTCAATATTGTGGGTTAATTGCTGATTAATCGGGATTTATTGAGCGGTCAACGCATCGACTATTGATCCGCTTGTAGACTAATATGACCCTTGATATTTCTCGTTTATCAGCCGCCACGTGGCTCACGGCACCTATGGCAGCTACCAGCCTCCGCTCGTTCCTAGCCCAAATGTGCGGGTTAGGAAATTTGCACCACCACCCCATCAGGTTCTCAAAATTGCAAAAATACCCCTCTAGGGCCTTTTTTATGATTATTTTGCATTTATTTCACGTGTTTCTCTTGCAATTATGCTCCTATACTCTTTCCTTGATATCTTGAGCATAGGAACTCCAATTTGGAAGATTTTAATTTCATTGTTATGCATATTTAATTATCTACATAGTGGCCCCATTAGTTTCTTGTTTTGACACATAAATAGCATGATAAATTCTAAGTACATAGTGTCATCTACTCGGTGATTTTTTAATGCCAGTTGCTTATCAAATAATTTATTTTGATGCATAATTTGTTCATGAAATTGGATATAATTTATTACTCAATTATCTGACTAAATTAGGGGCACATTTGTATATTATTTCATGTTTGCATTCCATTTGCTTTTCATAGCATTTTGTTGCATATTGCATCACATTTAAAATGCAAAATGTTAAAGAAAAACACATTCTATTCATGCATTATATTTGGCATAATATTAGTTGCTTATTGTGTGTGTTTGCAGACCTAGGTGGACAATTTAATCGCTTAATTAGAGTATTGATTCTGATTAATCAATTTGATAACCCGTATCCCTGTGTTCGACCTTGGTACACTTACCAAGTAAAATTCTCAACATAATCCAATGTGTGGTTCTGCATGGATCGTTTTAGCCTCTTGTACTTTGACAATTCTAAATTACTAAGAGAGACGAAAACCAGTTTATCAACTGTTCCGAGAGATTTTCGATCTAGGACCTTTCGCTCCTCATCTGTCATGCTTTCGGGCTTCTTCCCGTCTATCGGAATATAAAGATCGTTCAGGTACAAAACATCTTTGATATGCATTTTCTAGAATACGAAGTTCGATCTATTAAACTTCTCGATATTGATCTTTGATTCTTCCACCATCTGTGCAGAGGTTGATCTACGAACCACGTTCTGATACCAGATGTTGGGTAGTAATCTGATAAAGCGTCACACAAATAAAATTTTGATCAAGGAAGAAAAGCATGCATAATCATACAGGACAAGGATTTATAGTGGTTCAACATTGTTTATACTCCACTTGCTCACATGAAACTTGTAACGTCCCGGGCTTAGGTCCCCGGTCCGTTATCGAGGAAAACTGGCCCTGACAACTTGTTGGGTTCGAGCTCAAATGGACTCGTTGACAACCACCTAAAATGCTTAAGCCCAAGTTGTCAAGTAGTAATCCCCATCATTTATAAACCATACCCACACTTCGTGAATTTTAGGTATGGCACTATGTTTGGGGTTGGGGTGTTACAACCTCCCCCACTTATATTCGCAACGTCCTCGTTGTGACATGGCACATCACTTATTCCCAGTGATAGTGGCGGTTGCACGCTCCATGTAGTCATTTCCTCCAACCTCTTGTAGGGGTGGCTCCACCTCTCGGATAGCCCTTTCCACTATCAGAGAGAATTTGGCTCTGATACCATTTGTAACGTCCCGGGCATAGGTCTCTGGTCCGTTATCGAGGAAAATTGGCCCTGACAACTTGTTGGGTTCAAGCCCAAATAGACCCGTTGACAACCACCCAAAATGCTTAAGCCCAAGTTGTCAAGTAGTAATCCCCATCACTTATAAACCATTCCCACACTTCGTGAATTTTAGGTATGGCACTATGTTGTAACACCCCAACCCAAACATAGTACCACATGGAAAACTCACAAAGTGTGGGTGTGGTTTATAAGTGGTGGGGATTACTACTTGGCAACTTGGCTTAAGCATTTTGGGTGGTTGTCAACGGGTTCAATTGGGCTCGAACCCAACAAGTTGTCCTGGCTAGTTTTCCTCGACAACGGACCGGGGACCTAAGCCCGGTGTGTTACAAATGATATCAGAGCCTAATTTCTTCTGATAGTGGAAAGGGCTACCCGAGAGATGGAGCCGCCCCTATAAAGAGGTTGTAGGAAAAGGCTACCCAGAGCGTGCAACCATCACTATCACGGGGAATAAGTGATGTGCCATGTCGCAACGAAGACGTTGCGAATATAAGTGGAGGAGGTTGTAACACCCCAATCCAAACATAGTACCACATGAAAAACTCGCAAAGTGTGGGTGTGGTTTATAAGTGGCGGGGATTACTACTTGACAACTTGGGCTTAAGCATTTTGGGTGGTTGTCAACTGGTTTAATTGGGCCCGAACCCAACAAGTTGTCCGGGCTAGTTTTCCTCGATAACGGACCGGGGACCTAAGCCCGGGACGTTACAAAACTATCTCTATTATGCTTGAATGATTTTGAAATACAATATGTGGTGTCCCAAGGCTCCTTTTTTGCTGTCACAAAATAATACCAATTATATTCAACATTTTCCATCATCAACTCTCAACCAACCAGGCTGCAGGAGGAGGATTCGACATCTCAACAATCCAACCCAATAACTCTTAGCCAATCACGATGTAGAAGGAGTATTAGGCATCTCATCAATCTATCCCATCGATTCTCAATCAATCATGGTGCAGGAGGGGATTAAGCATCTCAGCAATTCACCCTAGCATTGCTCAACCAATAAGAAAGTAGGAGGGAGATCAACCACATCGGCAATCCTCTCAACTAGTACTCAAGCAATCAGTCTTCACGGGATAAATCTCGATAATATGTATACACACATTATATGTGTGTGTATTATGTATCGAATCAAATTATTAATGAAAGAATTCAAATTAATTCATATTCGATTCATTTGAGAATTGAACTTTAAGTAAAATTCATGTTCAATTTGTTTTATCTCGACTGAATGGAATGTATATCAAATGAATCTTAATTGAATTCAAATGGTTTACTTCAATTAACACCCTAAACCCAATCAATTAACTGGCATTTAAGTTTATTAAATACCTGTGTAGAATTTCCACATGAATGTAAAACTTTAGCATCATGTTCTTGATAGGAATGGGGTTCGCTTTATGGAATAAAGGACATCAAAAAAAATAGAGTATATAGCACGCAAGTCCATGAAATATTCATCAAATTCCACTGGTATATCTGGACATTAAAAAGTAATAATGTATTATGGATGTTGTGTTTCGAAGAATTGGATTTGCCATTCAAAAGGGATTGGCAGCGCAGCTTGTTGCCCGTCTGCTAACAGTCTATGTAAAATAAATTAATATTTTAGTTTTAATGAAGGAATAATGATATGTACAATTCCAACTTATGAAAATGGTAGGACAATGTATATGCAAGTAATTAGCCCTGAAAAGGTCTTCCCAATGAGTTGAAATTTGTGTACTATAGTAATCTAATTACGTAATTACACCGTGACCTTGCAAACGACTCTACAACCGTAACTATATAGAGGCCGTGGTGGAATTGCAAAGAAAAAGGGTTTGCAGTGTAATTGTACAAGTTTGTAGGGATCTTGGTGTAAAAATCCAAAAAAAATGAGGAGGCAAGTTCCATATAGTTAAAAGGTAACAAATACTAGAATATTGAATCGAAAATACAGAGAGGTATATTAGTGAAAGAACGAAGAAAAAAGGAAGTTTCTAGAGAGGAGTCCGACCGATGTGGGCGAACCAGGAGTTGCCGTAAGAGGCCACGTCATGGCAAGGAAGGCTTTCCACGGTAGTGGGAGAAAGCCTCCCTCACCTTCCCCCATCCCCCACCACTCGATATCTCCGCTCTCTATATATACCCCTCTTCCCAGCGCCACCACTCCCCACAACAGCCACCAAGCGCTTCAAGGGTCCTTCGGATCAACGCACGGGGGCCGCCAGAGCTGGGGTCACCACGGCTGGTCTTGGAGCCGACGGGCGGTCAACCTACCGCCACCCTCTAACCCCTGAGGTGATCGGCGTCCCTTCCCCCAGGCGGAGAACCCCACGCCGCGGTCCCCTCACCTCCCTCTTCGACAAGAAGAGGAACCCCTCCCCGCACGGCGGCCGGGGAGCCCTCCCGTCCGCAGGCGGAAGCCCTTCCGACCTCCTCTTCCTCGCAGGCGGCGGCATCGTCTCCCTGCCACGTGTCCACCTCTCCTCTCCCTTCGTAGCTTAGATCGATCCCCCCTTTCTCTTCTGACCATGCTGACCATCAAGAGAGTCCCCACCGTGCTCTCCAACTACCAGGAGGACCTGCCGGCCGATGGCGCCGGCTGCGGCCGCAACTGCCTCGGGAAGTGCTGCCTCCCCGGTGAGAGCCCGATCCTCGTCTATCTGTTGATTTCTGAGGTTTTCCGTGTGTTTTTCGTCGCGATTTTCTCTTGAAATGTTTTTTCATTGTTGGACGATCGAATTTTCTGTAAACAAGGGTTTTCTAGATAGAATTGGTTCATATCTAGATTGGATTGTCGTCATGTTGTCTTTATATGCCGTTTGATCTTGTTTTTCTTCGTTTTTAGGTTGATATTGGCAGTTACCATACCGAATTTTTGGAGATTCTAGATAAGTAGCCTAATGGGGGATAAGGAAACGCTATCAGAAGATAAGCTATCCCATCCTTCAACCTAACATGATCGTTGGACGATCGATTTATTTTGTAAACGAGGGTAGATATAATTTGGTTATAGTTAGCTACGATTGTTTTTATGTGGATTCTAGAAATTTAAGAGTTGTGGTTGATCTTGGTTTGTCCATTTTTTAGGTTGATATTAGCAATTACCATTATGATTTTAGATTCCAGATAAGTAGCGTACTTGTATTTGTGTTTATATTTGCTGAACATTTTGGAGAGTGGGGTTGATGTCAAAGATGAGTGGTCTAACTTTCCAAAAACAACTACAATAGACCACACAGTCAATTGAACAATCATGCCGAATAGGTTGACATCTAAGAGGAGTGCTTTACCTTTTGTCTCACCATTAAGATTGATGTTTTTTCTTGATCATATGTGCGAATGGAGGCGTGTGGTCTATCGTCGTGTGTTGCCGTCAGCTGATTCTGCGCTTTTAGATATCAGATAATATGCTGAAAATGAAGATGTGTGTTTGATAGCGTGTTGAACAATTGACTCAAAATATGCATGCATATTCTGTTGTTGGTGACAAGAGTGTGTATCTTGTGATTGCAGTTTCAAAGCTTCCACTGTTTGCGTTCAATGAGGAGAGGAAGGATTTGCCCCTGGAGAACCTGTTATCTGAAGAGGACCCTCCCATTGATTTCCTCGGCACCCTTGTTCTCGGGCAGGTAACTTTTATCAGCCACATCTGGCTGTTTTGCTGTCCTACTGCCAGTGTTCTTGATTTGTTTGGTAATAGTCGTGGATCTTGCTCGTGCAGTGGGAAGATCGGATGAGCAGGGGCCTCTTCCGTTATGATGTTACTGCTTGCAAGACCGAGATCATCCCTGGAAACTATGGGTTTATTGCCCAGATCAACGAGGGGCGCCATCTGAAAAAGCGCCCAACCGAGTTCCGTATTGACTGTGTCCTCCAGGAATTTGACCCCAGCAAGTTTAACTTCACTAAGGTTGGCCAGGAGGAGGTGCTCTTCCGCTTCGAAGGAAGTGCTGATGGAAAGGCTCACTACTATGAGAAATCTTCTGTCAATCCCGCATCTACTCCGAGTGTTATTGCAATTAATGTAAGCATACGATTTCAGTCTTAGATTTGATATTAACTTAATGTTGTAATTGCTTATTTGAATTGGTGATATGTTATGGTGCATGTCTTCTGAATGTGTGTTTGTAACTCTTCAGGTTAGCCCAATTGAATACGGTCATGTGCTTCTGATCCCTCGTGTACTTGATTGCTTACCTCAAAGGATTGACCCAGAGAGCTTCCTGCTTGCCCTTCAGATGGCAGTTGAGGCTGGCAGCCCCTACTTCAGATTGGGTTACAATAGCCTGGGTGCTTTTGCCACCATCAATCACCTCCACTTTCAGGTATTATTTCCCACTTGCAACATATTCTGTCTTTTATCTTTTAATAAATCTAAAGATTGCCCTTATCTGATAGCTCAGGTCTGACATGGTTGTTGACATGTTGTGGTTGATTAGTTTTTATAATGACAAGTATCTCTCCCTTCAATTTGTAAATACTATAACTATACATTTGGATATTCTAATGCCGATTCCTTTGTATAAAAAGGCAACATTCCCATATTTCGATCTTTTGTAAGATGACTATCTGCGCCGGCCTCATATGGAAGGAAATTTCATATCCAGATCTTTACACATTTTAAAACAGAAATACTGTTGCATCGTTGAAGAGGAAAATGCCTTGTTTGTTGTTGCCATTTTACCCTCACCATTTGAGATGTTCTCGATGATGTAACTTCTTCCGTAGTAGATAATTTCATCTTCTACAATCTTCCTTGCCATTTCTTATGTTCATAATCTCTGCTATTCTGCTTTGATTGCTTGAGTTGTAAAATTGGTAGCTTCATCTTGGTGTCCAGACCAGCACCTCTGCCAAGTTTATCCTATCATCTTTCGCATTCATCATTCTCTTGTTGAACTCCTATTCCACACTGTTTGTCTAATATCTTTTGCGTTGGTGAAGTGCTTCCACCTCCATTGCCGACAATATTTTTCTGCATCTCAGTAAAAACTTATGCACCGTTCTGTGCCTCAGCCTTGCTATTGGCCTTTATTCCTCAAGGCATCATGTCTATTGGCCCTTGCTAAATCCCGGGTCTATCGCTAATGGTTTTCCAAGTAAGACTCTCTACGTCGCGATTGATTATTAGTAACCTTGTATAATTGTGTTTATGTTTATATTTTTTTGGTGAACTTGTCTCTGTCAAGCAAATTATATATGGTTGAAAGATGATGTTCGATAAGGGAACTCATAACGGAATGTTATGTATTTCGCTGATTGCAGGCCTACTACCTCGAACAGCCCTTCCCTGTGGAGAAAGCCCCAACTAAGAGGATATCCATAGATGAATCATCAAACAAGAGTGGTGTGAAGGTCTTCCACCTACTGGAGTACCCCGTGCGGGGCTGGGTCTTTGAAGGTGGAAACACCCTTCAGGAGCTTTCGGATACTGTATCTGCTGCTTGCATTTGCCTCCAAGACAACAACATCCCTTTTAACGTGCTCATATCCGACTCGGGCAGGAGGATCTTCCTCTTCCCTCAGGTACAAAACTACTTACTCTTGCGATGAACAATTTGTCGAAGTTCTTGTTCTGGATGAATCTTCCATGCAACTTCTCATTCACTCGAAATATCTGCAGTGCTATGCCGAGAAGCAAGCCCTTGGAGAGGTAAGCCAGGAGATCCTAGACACTCAGGTTAACCCTGCGGTGTGGGAGATCAGCGGGCACATTGTTCTGAAAAGGTCAAAGGACTTCGAGGAAGCCTCGGAGGATTATGCATGGCGGCTCTTGGCCGAGGTGTCTCTTTCGGAGGAAAGGTTCCAGGAGGTGAAGGCCTACATATTTGAAGCCATGGGATTGGCTGAAGTAGATGCAAATACGGTCGTTCAACCCCAAGCGACGTTCCAGGCGCAGCCACAGGTCACCACCCCTCACTTCCCGGAAGGTTGTGTGGTGCAGCAGTGAACAGGCCTCCTGTAGGTGCAATATAATAACAGGTATACAGAAGTTTAGTATGTTGTTGCATCATGTAGCTTGTGAATCGAGCTTGAGATGGTCCAGTCTTGTTAATGGGGTGACCATATATAGACTCGTCTTGCCGTTCCTTTTGCTTGGAGAAGTAAAAAAATTGTGGATGTTTTTGGAGATGTAGATGAACACCCTAGCTTGTCCCTTCTTTAAATGATATAGGTCTAATATCGTCTGATATTTACTGGGTATAGATCGGATTTCGACACTGCGGAGCCTGCGGATCTCTTGTTATTAGCGTATGCGTATATCGCATGTATCATCTGCCACCCATTTTGGCATGTTTGCATAGCCGTCTACAAGACTTGGTCCTGTTGGTTCAGCATTTGAATCTTTGGCATTTTGAAAAGAGTAAATTACAAAAAAAAAAGTCCTTGAACTATATACCCGATTTCAATATTATACATGAAAATACGGTATTGAACTTTAAGATTTGTACCCGATTTCAATGTTATACATGAAAATACGGTATTGAACTTTAAGATTTGTCTCAATATGGTCAATTGACTATTGAAATTTAAGATTGGAAAGGAGAAATGATCGATTAAATTTTAATAGCCAAGATCATATTCAGATAAATCTTAAAGTTTGGAAACCACATTGTTACCTTTTTAAGTTTGTCTGTGTATTCTTCATGGACTTTTTTGTTTGTAAGTTACTCTTTTGAAGATCTTGATGGTTTTGAGCAAAAGACAGATTCTTTTGGTGATGGGGTATTTGTTATGAGAAAAAGGGCTTTCCAACTCACACCTTCCTTATCCCATCATATTTTTCTCGTTTGCTTTGTCTTCTCTTTAACAATCATCGTCCCACGATAATTATCGTGCATTTTGTAATGATTTTTCTTATCCTACATAGATGAAATTTAAAAAGTAACATACAAGTAACCAGCTAGATCTTATCCCATCATATTTTTCTCGTTTGCTTTGTCTTCTCTTTAACAATCATCGTCCCACGATAATTATCGTGCATTTTGTAATGATTTTTCTTATCCTACATAGATGAAATTTAAAAAGTAACATACAAGTAACCAGCTAGATGAATAGGAGGCAAAGAAGATAGCAACCTCATTTAAGATGTCAAAGAGGAAGCGATGCTCATATTTTATATATATATATGGATAAAATGGGGTTGCATAGGGGGAGCTAAATTGGATCCCATTCTATTTTCTTCATATTTTTTATTTTTTTTGAAAAGTGCTTTCGTGGATTTTCATTATTATACCCATATATTATGTTATTCAAATTTCGTACGAAAACAGATCGTCCTACATCCTCCATCCAGATGGGTCGATTTCAACAATTCTGCGATCGTTAAAAAATGATTGTCTAGATGGATGTCGTAGGAGTTTCTATTTTTCACGAAACTTAATTGATATAATACAGGGATATAGTGATGAACTTTCATAGATTTATTTTTTAAAAAAAAATAAGGAAAATGGGATGGGGGAACCAAGTTAGCAACCTCATTTTTTCCCTTTATATATCGGAGTAAGTAGACATTATCTCGTAGTAAGTAATCTTAAGCTGAAAGACATTCTCGTTAATTTTGCAAGAATATAGGAGCATAAATAGCGAAGCCTTCCTTCACTATAAGTAGGGTTGGTTACATGGATTCTCGCTCAAATACATGTTGAAAGATTCGACCTACCTAATGCAACCTGACAAGGATGGTTTGAACCCTTGTCTTTTGAGTGGTAGGCATGCACCTCAACATTTTGGGACACAAGTTGTTGAAAAACTCTAAAGGACATGAGCATTAAAATCCCTATTTATTTTAGAATAAAGTTCTTTTATTTGAGATTTATCTCCCATGAAACTAATGAAAGGAAGTACGTGTAGAGTTAATCCCAGGGAATAACTTTGCAAAATATTATCTAAAATGGGTACGTCTCGAAAATAATTTCCAGAATAGGCATATATCGGCAAACCGTTTGCCACTTGGCTTGTTTCGAGTGGCAAACGGTTTGCCTTGTCACATGAACAGTAGAAACAACTGCGCGTGATGAAAATCTGAGTCCTCGACCCCCTCCCGTTCGGCCAAGTAGCACGACAAACCATTTACCGTGCACGATAAATGATTTGCTGATATATGTCCATTTTGATAATTATTTTCGCATTGTACCCATTTTAGGTAAAACTTTTTCTGTCGTCCCCATTCTTTTAAAAGCCGCGTAGGTGTATCCACTTTTTTAAACATATTTTCTGTCAGTTTCCTTTTGCTGAAAAAAGATTGTTTAGAAAACAATGCCGATGCGCTTGCGAGGTTGGATTATTTCTAAACAGTGTTAATATTTTCTAATGATAATTTTAAAATTTGATATATTTATGTCTTAAACAAATCTAAACTTATCGATAAGGTCGGGTTATCAATATAAACATTGTGAAAATTTCTTTAGTTAAAGAGACGATAAAACGAGTTAAATAAATAAAAATAGAGAGCGGGAGAGAATTACATAATCCGATAAACATATGGTATAGAAATGTATTATATGATATTCGCATATACCACGGAATATTCAACATCAAAATCAATTTCTACAAGGAAAAAGTGCAGTTGTAGAGTAAATAGTCCTAATTTTTCCTCAATTTTACTAACACGTGTCTGCCCCGTGTAATCCTATTATGCGAAGTTGCTCTTGAGTTTCATAATTTCTTATGTAGTACTAACCAAAGGAAATATGATACCCGAGAGTGAAAAGGTTGTTTTTAGAAACTTTTTTTGAAGTTTGATATTTCTTTCTCCTTGTTGGAGGAAAGTGTATAGTTCCTTATTTGAGTTTCGAACGATTTCATTTCCCTCCCTAGAAAGAAATTTTGCGAGATCCTCGTCGTCAATCAGATGATGGAAGAGCTTTTCATCTAATCCACTTGATTCCACAATCTAAGACACATTCTCATTTTTAAGCTATATAACCAATTATTTTGGCTCAAAGTTTGGTCAAATCCTACTTCCAAGAGTTTTTTATTTCAAATATTAGCCAAAGGTCGAAGAATTTGTTTTTAAGGCAGTGCTCAACATTTATCATGTTAACCATAAGACAATTTTTCACATTATCTTATAATATTATGAGATGTTTCTTTAATTTTCTCTTATTTCAATGATGTGTGAATTTTAAGGGGATGGGTCTTCGTCGAAAATATGAATGCTTTGAAAATATTTCTTAAAATGAGTTTTTCCCATCTAAGATAGCTATCATTATTTTTAATAACATGGAGTTGTTAAAAATTTTTAGGTCTGAAAATCCCAACCCATCATTTTCCTTTGTTCGATAGGTCTGGGCTACACAATTTTTTTGACTTGAATTTGTGTTTCGATTGGGAGACAGGCAAGATCCTTTGCAGACGACTTAAATACGCGACGGGATATTATAAGTAGCAGAATGGCATTGTTGCCACGATCCCTTGAGATCTAAGCCCGAGAATGACCCAAGATTATCTGAATGGATGCAAAGAATCTATGTAACCGACCCTACTTAACGTGGGAAAAGACTTTGTTGTTGTTGCTGAATTTGTATTTTTGTTCTAGAGAAAAAAATATTTTATCAATTTTCTAGGTCATTGTTGTTTTAAGGATGGAATCACCCACCCCATGAATTTATTTGGGCAACCCGTCATCTCAAGATATCTGATAATATTAAGGTAAATTCTTTTCTAAAAATCAATTTTGAGATTACAGTCTTTTGAGCATTTTGACTCCAATGTCGTAGAACCTCAGGGGTTACGAGGAGACAGTCGTAAGCTCATCTATTTTTTAAGAAGGCACATTAAGTCCTTGATATAAAGGTTTTTAATTTTGGAGCCCATTTATCTGACATAATTTTTGAGATGATACTAAAGAGCATGTTTATAAGGCTAATTGATCTATAATTTTCTATACTTTATCTGTCACTCGATTTATAATTCAATGAAATAATAGAGTTACCTAATGTTTTCTAGCTCTGCATTATCCCTTTGTAAATATTTCTACATGCTTAGTAAATCCTCTTTTAAAGTGAGCAAAAAAGTTGTAATCAAAATCTTTGGGCTGTCCATTTGAGCCATAAAATATAGGCCCAAATTGAATAAAATATGGATTTTGTTACCGGATCTTCAAAAATATGTTGGTAAAAAGTCGGTATGATTCTAGAAATTGTATTTGGATCCAAACATGATATGCCTCTATCATTTTTTAAGGCAAGAACGAAGTTTTTGTTTTGAGTAATAGGGGTTACAACATGTAGTAGACGTATTTTTGTTCGATTTTTAGCAAATGTAGTTTTGCCCTTTGGCTACATCTTTCATTTTCGCCTTCTCTTAGACCCTCAAACATACCATATAGGTTCTTCAAGATTTGTAATTTTCTTGTATCATGATAGTCAAAGTTTCTTTCAATTTTTCTATTTGTAAAGTTATCTTATTTATTTATTGCATTATAGGAGGGTCTAAGGTCTTTCTCCACTCAATTTGTTTTGCTTTAGGGCTTCATTTTCATCGCCCAAAAATTGAAAGGAGCTGAGGTGTATCCCAAGAATGTGTTATTAAGTATCTAAAGCAATATTTTTTAACTAGTAAGACTCCATTCTAAAACTATTTCTTTGTATTTTAAATAACTCTTTTATTGTGAGAAGTGAATGGTAATTTAAGAAAGTGCTTGGAAGAATTCTGGTAGAGATACTTGGCGCTATGTTTAGAAGAAAGTCTCTACATAGCGCCCGGTCCAGAATAGCCCAGCTACTAGGAGAGGAATCACCAGACCAATCGTACGAGATCTCACGATTTGGCACCTCATAAAGACTGGTGTACCCATGATTTATGTACCTTAGTCATTGATCTTAACTCAATTTGCAAGAGAAATCACTGAATAAGCTTCTCTAAATGCACAAATAAGAATTTGATTTGATGTACATAATTTGGGTTAATTATTTAGTATTGAATAAAGCCTACTCTCACTTGTATATATTGTATATTAATGTACTTTTTTATCTTTATTTTTTATCTTAGAAGAAATCCATAAAAATATTTTACTATGTCTTTGAGTCTTGTATATATGTGTTCTTTATAGAAAATACAAAAATAGAAAAACTACAAAAATGGATTTCAATACACATTGAAAATCAACTCAAAAATACAAATATGTCAAAATGAGATCTTTTGCATTTTTGTCCTTCATAAAAGTTGTAGATATCATTGAGAAGAACAACTTTCATGTCGAATACTTCTTCATTTGAGTCCTTTTTTTAAATTATTTGTGATGTTTCTTTTATTTTTTTATATTTTGATTTTTTCTTATTTTGTCATGTGGCCACCTTTGGGTGCGTCATGTGGTTGACCCCACCTCTCGTCCCAATCACGCCTCATCTGGAGATTTTGGATCATTTGATCTAATGGCACGTAACCCCCCTACCGCTTCACTTCGTGGCTTGATCTGATCCAACGGTCATTATTCCTTCTCCTACCTCCACATGTTCATCTCTCTCTAGCTCACACACCCGCCAATTGTTCTCCCCATTTTATAACCGACAAATGACACATTCCCTCCAACTAGCTCACTCGTAGATCATTTGACACCCCCCATGTCCCTCTCCCTCGTCGAATGGTCACCCACCACTTCCCATGCACACAACCGTTGCCATCTTTACTCGAAACCCTCACCTCATGTACACCCCCTCTCCATAAAACCACCTCACGCATTGCCTTCATTGTCTATCCACCGATATCCCAAGAGAGAGAACAACCTTCCTCCTCTAGTGAAAATCGAGGAGTTTCTAAGTCGAGCAACAATCCTCTTCTTGTCGGTGAGATTCAGTAGAGCCCCCTCCATCGCGGCAACCTCTTCATGATGTTGCTCAAGCTTAGTGGAGTTGCCACCCGCTTAGAGCAAAGACTCGGATCATCTCTTCGCTCCAGCACATCCCTCGCACCACATCCTCAACTCCTTTCTCTTACTCTAGGTATATCTGATCTCTGTCCCCTTTCGATCTCTCCAATTTTCTTTACACTCTTTAAATCACCTCCGATCCTTTAGACCACCGTCTGAGCTCTTTCACACCTCCATGATCCTTGGGTACACCTCGACAAACATCCCACCTTTTTCCCGAACCACCTCCGCCACACTTAACCTCCATGTTTTGCACAGACCTGGAACCACTTGGGCCCCCACTCCGATCACATTGACAGGCCCTTCATGAAGGGAGCCGATAGTGCCTCGCGCATCACAAAATCGTGGAGATCGAATCATATCTGATCTGGGTTGACTAGTCATACTAGTAGATGGAGCATCATAATTTAGAATAAATCTATGAAATCACATGGCATGGGAATAATTCCCATGTTGTTTCTCATGATCACACGAGTACAAGGTTTACATCTTGAAGCATGGCCGCTATATCAAAGTTACTAAAAAAGAGACCGCTAATATCAAGTCCGATTCAATGAGAGAGAGCAGTTGTGGGTGTGTGGATGAGATGTGTGCTTCCCACAGTCTTAGGTGATGATCCAGACAAGGAATCTCCTGATTTCGTCTCACGAAATATGACATCTTCTTCAAGAGCACGAGATGCCAAAGAAGAGGAAGATCCATGAGCAATCTATTTAGTAGCACGACGGCAACGCGATGACAATTTCAGTGTCCACAAACTTAGGTCAAGGGGATGACCATTAGAGTTTGGGGGAGAGAGAGTAGACGTGTAGATTGAGAGAGAGAGAGAGAGTTGTTTCTTGTAACAATAGCATTGCATAGTGTTTAATCTAAAGAGAGCTAGGGTTTGCCTCTTTTTTATAGTATAATGGATGGTGGAGATGCACTCCTAATTAATAATCAATAATTGAGATTAAATGATTTTACTTATGCTCCAAGTAATAGAATTTAGCATTAATAAATCAATTATTAATTCATACACCAAAATTTAATCTCAAAATAAATCTTCCCCTCATGATCAAAGAGGAAAGGAGAAAGCATCTTTTCAAAAATAAGGAAATGAGGTAGCATCCTTCCTCATTTTTGGAGGGGGAACATCCACCATGAGATTTGGAGAAAGATTTTGTCTCTTTGTCTCCTTTATTGTAATCTCATTACATTAAATCTTTATTCATAGAACTATTTATTGACAATATATCACCAAATAATTTGTAAGTTATTTATGAGTATTACAAATAGACCATTGAAATTTATGAATCATATTCACCCATCCAAAATTAAATGTAAATCATATTTACATTTAATTTTTCAATATGAATCAAATTCTCATTAAATATTTAAATTGTGAATCATAATCAAATATAACTCTTTCTATGATATTGTGGATCATATCTATATTATCTATAATTACTATAGATAGCATTGTCCACATTAGTTTCATATACGATAATTAAATCTATTTAATTATCTAAGATGTCTCTCTACACATTTCTAAATAATGTGAATCATTTTCACATTACTTATGATAGATAAATCTAATTTATTTATTATTATTTCTCTTTATTTTCCAATGCTAAAGTATTATCTCTAATGGAACAAATCTTGAATTCTATCAAGAATAGTGTGCCTTCTTTGATGATACTTGGAGATATGGACAGCACAACTGTACATTCCATGTATAATGACTAAGATAATGAGATCTAATATCACATCCAGATCTAGAAGACCTCTCAGAGATGTCTTATCAAGTCAGATATAATATCCAATCTTCTCATTGCATCAGAATCGCATTGTCCAACATTTGGACCAAGATTGGATAACTACTATACTGAGTAGAGTCAATAAAATCCAAACATATATCATCACTCCCTATGAATGGAAGTTTCATGTTATACAATCATTTAAGATCACATCACCCTTGAGTATTTCCAATACATGTACATCCTGCATACTGAAAGACTTTGATTAATTCTGATCTTATTTGAATTGTCTCCTTCAGGATTATATCTTAAAGTTTTTCATTCGATCATTAGGAGTTAGTATCGATCATATGCCTTCTAAAAGCATATATCATACCTTCAAATCCTATCTTATTTTCAAAACAAGATGACCAACGTTGAATTTGGTTTATCTCAATATATTATGAGTAAGCTCATGTCTTCCGGTTCATTAGTGAACCCGTATGGTCCCTTTAAGATATTGTAATTACTCATATATCCTCTTATACACACCAGCTCGACGGTATATATATCGTGATTTGGTCATCAACCTAATAGTTTGCCTAATGTAAATACTTAGGTCTAAAGATGCATGCCTATATGTGACAACATATGACCTAGGTCTTATTTATCTCAATCTCGTAAAGTCAACTCTTTGACTTAGCTCATCCAATACCTCCGAATCTTTATTCCTATGTAGAGGACATGCATCAAGAGGTCAGTTGGATGTCAGCCTTTGGAGTAAGGATTGACATTTCCTTCTTAGACTGAAGATCCCTTCTTGATACTCACTTGATGGTGAGGTCGACTCCTCAATCTAACTCTTTAGATATAGTTGTGGAGAGATGGGTATATCGATCTAACAAGCTAGATCAATGGTCGTTGTAGTGAGCAATCTCCAATTCAACAACAATCGACCCACAATGAAATTCAATGATCAAAATATATGAGTCAAAATTTATTATTACTTAGAATGTGTGTGTGTAGTATAAGTACTATGCATGTCGAACACAAGGATAGCATGTAATAGAGCATAAAATTTATTATAAATTACTTAACAAAATTTTTTGGGTTTTATTTTATATTTTTTATCCTTTTCTGCTTTAATATTTTTGCAGGTTTTTAATAATATTCAAATTTTTATAATTTGCAACTTTTTAATTATAAAAGAAGAGATATACTAATATAAATATGGATGTTATATATTAAATATAGAAAAGAGTTGTTTTGGTTTTTTTTCAAATAAGTCAAAATCAGGCAAATAAAATATTTTTTATTTTACATCTTTTTCCCAATTACAGGTGATTTTGGGAGAGTTTTTATAATTTTTATGGATTTTTAAAGATAAAGAAAATAAATAAATACATAAACAAAAAATCAGGGAACTTGTATATGATTTTAAAAATATTTTTAAGCTTAAAAAATTCCCTGACTATTTTTATAAAAAAATATATCCACTAGATAAAAATAAAACAATAAAGAATATATTTTTTGAACTTTCCTAGAATTTTAAATTTTATTGTTAGTTTTTCCGTGTTTTGTGATTTTTACAGTTTTGATTTTTATATTTTTAAAGATTTTCGATTAGATGATAGAATATAGTAAAAAAGGCCTACTATATTGTTTTGAATTTTAAAAATATTTTTACGATTTTATGGATTTTTTAATAGACAAACAAGAGAAAATGGCATGTTTTGTATTTTTATACATAGGAAAATATTGTAAATGCCTTGCAAAAAATATATGTGATAAATATGGGTTATATATACTTAAGTTAATTTTCCTATAATTATTAGAAAGGGTAATGCTATTTAAAATAATTAAAATATAAGCAAGAAAATAAACCAGCAATATAGGGACCAAAATGTAATTTTCAAGAGCATTTCATTAACAACATACTTACAAAATGCATGGGCCAAGCATGTAATTTTCCCAGTTAAAAATAAAACTTATTTTAAATAAGCATGATAAGATATATTTACAAATAAAATAAGTTCCAGGAACAAACTTACAATTTTTCCAAAACTATTACACTGATTTAACAAAATTTGGGACCAAAACAAAATAAACAAACCCGTATTTTTTTGCAAAAATCCCAAGTGTCTCACGTGGAGAGCCATGTGAGATGACTGGCACTGGACTAAGTATAAATAAATAAAAGCTTAGGGTCCTAGTGATAAATATTACAAAATATTTTACAGCTACAATTGGAAGTTCAATTACTAAACTTAAAATACAAAAATGCGAAGGGGTGCTTAGAAAAATACCCACTCCACGTGTGGAAGAACGGCTACGATTAAATCACTTAAATGCAATGGATGGTAGATACATGCTTCAATTCTCCCTTGATCTAACGATTTTGATAAAATCTGGAAGGTATGCATGATTCGACGGTTCTGGAGGAAGGGTGAAGAACGGGGAAGAACAAGTCTTCCCACATCCTTTAATAGACGATTCATCACTCCTCAGTTGATCATTTTGGCATGGTGGAAGGCTCAGAAACAACCTGGTAGAAATCCACAACTAAGGTAGTCCTCAAATTAGTCCAGGTCTTGCTGAGAGATGCTTGGGTGCTTTGACGTACAGGAGGGTGCCTGGAAGTGGTTCCAGGTTATCGAATCCGCTCCAGGAGGAGGCCTTGATCACTGACCTTCTCAAAGTGAACCGCGGGCTTGAGGGAGACTCCTTCGAACCATAAAAATGGTGCACAACCACAAGAATGATGAGGCGGTATGGGTCTCCGACGTGCAGTGGAAGATGGAGACTAAATCATATATCTGAGCAAGATCTGGTTGGTTTGGTGGATGAAATAGATGTAGAATGCGATGGGGAAGAGAGTGAGATGAATATACAAGTCGGAAAATAGGTGTAGAATAGTGATGACAGTCACCGGAGCAAGCTCCAATGATATGGATTTTTGAATTTTGAGCTACAATGGATTAAATTGGATGAACCAGAAGATTAACCTAGACTATAATTGTCACGACCCGTCCCGCTAACCGGAACGTGCCGCGACAGAGATCTTTCTTCTTCTTTTATATATTTTTTTCCTCAAGTAAACATGTGGCAATCTCAAAAATATAATATCTTTGTATTTCAAGTTCACAACACCAAGAAGTGCATTACACAAGTTCTATCTATTACAACTTCTCACAAAATAACACAGACAATACAAAAACTACGAAAAGCAAAAGATACCAATTCCAAGTGTATTAGCGGTCCTTTCCTCTGCTAGTCGTGATTCTGCTGATCTGTACATAATTATAATATAAAGGGATGAGTCTAAACCCATTTAGGAGCTTAGACCCAGTGAAAGGATCTCAAGCTTTTTACATATAGCTAAAAACTGAAATATGAGCATCATGACAAGAATTTATGTTGAATACTGTGAAATAGCTTGAAAGAGACTTTATGAAAGAAATTACATATAACAGCATGCTAGTTTTACAATTAAACGCTGAAATCACTTCAAAAGCAGATAAACTGAAACATAATCATTACTATCAAGCTGTTTGTACTAATCACCACTGTGGCTAATTTATTGACTCATGAACGCTGAAACAAAGCTAAGTTATACGCGCAGACGGTCCCAAAGACCAAAAACACCCTGCATATGGCCCAAAGCCTATATGTATACAGAATGCGGACCCAAAGTCCTCTTGATACCATATCTAATGGTTTGCCATATCTAATGGCGGTTTCAGGGTCATATCTAAAGACATCACCATATCTAATGGCTAGTTCATGATTTGTATAAAAGAGCTACTGTGGTGTTTATCTTCTGATTCTAATTCATTTCTTGCCACTAATAAACCGTAAACTTGCTATTTCAAGCTCATAACAGTTAATTCATGAACTTAAAACACTCTTGACATAACATACATATTCTGACAACTAGAACTTGTTAAGAACTTGAAAATCGATCCATAATGCATAGTAACTGTGCAAAACATAATTCTTCGCATAAAAACTCATATCTAAATAGTGAAACTGTATGTCTCGTGTTCGATCAAGAACAAAATGCATAAAAACGTGTTATCATGATAAAACACCTGAAACGACGTCTAAAATACGTTATAAAGCCCTGATTTCATATAAGCTTTATGGTACTTGTAATTCATGCGTAAAAGTTTTAGAAAACACGATTCATATTTGCTATTCAAAACCATGCATAAAAGCTAAAGACTAGTGCTTTAAAATAACGCTTGAGAATCCCTCACCTGATCGATATCTAACTCGGGTCAAGATCGCCTTCTTTTGTGAAATCTCCCTCTATAGCCGTCCTAGATTTGAGTACTACGGCTCGATGCGGACAGAACTTCGTTACGGCTTTTAAAAACGCTCTCGATCACCGACAGGGCTTCGCCGTGCTCCTCTCGTGCTCCTCCCGCAACTTCGGCGGCCTTGCGGCTCTAAGGTGGAGAGATGGGCGTGGGATGAAGTGAGGAGGAGTATGGGGGGTCATGGGTATTTATAGGCCTCCACCCCCTTTACATGTGTGACATGTGTCAACATGTAAGGGAGCCTCTAAGCCACATGTTGCCTCTCTTCCATGTATGACGACACATGGCCTGCCACATGTCTTATTCATGAGAAAACTTGTTGACCAAGTAAGGGGCTAGGCTTATCCACGAGATAACTTGTTGCCCAAGGAAGGTGTGGCTTATCCACGAGATAACTTGTTGCCCAAGCAAGCGGATAGTCTTATTCACGAGATAAATTGTTGCCCAAGCAAGCGGCTTTACCATGACACGTGTTAGACTTAGGATGATGACACATGGCACTATTGAGTATTTGACACTTGTCCTGACTATGTAACGACATGTGTCCCATGATTTCCTCTCCATGTGTCCTACTTTTGCTAATGACGCTTAATTATCAGTAATGGTAGGTAATTAGCACTAATCATGCTTAATTAATTTTAATGATGTGATCATGGCTAATGAGTATAAATCTATGCTAATGATGCTTAATTATCACTAATGACGGGTAATTATCACTAATCATGCTTAATTAGTCTTAATGATGTGATCATGGCTAATGAGTATAAATCTATGCTAATGATGCTTAATTATCACTAATGATGGATAATTAGCACTAATCATGCTTAATTAGTCTTAATGATGTGATTATGGCTAATGAGTATAAATCTATGCTAATGATGCTTAATTATCACTAATGACGGTTAATTAGTACTAATCATGCTTAATTAGTCTTAATGATGTGATCATGGCTAATGAGTATAAATCTATAACATTATGGGCACTATGCAAGTAGTGGCTTCTACTACTTATAAGGTACAACCAAAATTCCAGATTGCTAGATGCGGTACTATGTTTTGATGTGCTACACAATTCAGAAAACCTTTTAACATACATTTTTATACAAGATGGTCTCTGATATAAACACAACAAGTTTCAATGAAATCATTGCATCACGGTGAATCTATTGACTATGGTATCCGTAAAGTGTGAACAATATCAATCCAATATTTTCTTGAAATAACACTTGATAACATTCAAAGGCATAGTGTACAAAACGCGTATTACAATTCTCCCCTACTTGCAATAAATTTCGTCCTCGAAATTTAAGTACCTTTGCTAGCTTGAAAATAAGTGGGGATATTGAGATCTCATTTCTTCCTCTCGTTCCCATGTGGCTTCTTCTATTGCGTGACTCCTCCATAAAACTTTAACTAAAGGAATCTTCTTTGTACGAAGCTCTCGTATTTTATAATCTAGAATTTCTACAGGTACCTCCTCATATGAAAGATCTTCCTTCAATTGAATATCTTGAGTTTGTATCATATGGGTTGTATCTGGAATAAACTTCCGAAGTGTGGAGACATGAAAGACATCATGTATCCTTGCTAGTTCAGATGGAAGTTGAAGACGATATGCCACACTACCGATTCTCTCTGTGATCTCATAAGGGCCAATGTATCTAGGGCTTAGTTTTCCTTTCTTCCCAAATCTGATTAGGACTTTCCATGGAGATACTTTTAGAAACACATGGTCTCCCACTTGAAATTCTAAGTCTCTCCTTCGCTTATCTGCATAACTTTTGTGCCTGCTTTGCGTTGCCTTTAAGCATTTCTTGATTTCCTCAACTTTTTCTATTGTGCTTTGTATTAGTTCAGGTTGAACCAATTTTCGTTCTCCAACCTCACTCCAACAGATAGGTGTTCTACATGGTCTTCGATACAATGCTTCATAAGGTGCCATCCCAATACTAGTATGATAGCTGTTATTGTATGCAAACTCTATAAGTGAGAGCTGTTCATCCCAGCTTTCTTTAAAGCTCAGTGCACAAGCTCTAAGCATGTCTTCTAGAGTCTGGATAGTCCGTTCTGATTGGCCATCTGTTTGAGGATGGAAGGCTGTACTAAATGCTAATTTCGTTCCCATAGCTTTATGTAAGCTTGGCCATAGCTTAGAAGTAAATCGTGGATCTCTATCAGAAATAATTGACACAGGAGCTCCATGACGGCTAACTATCTCATTAGCAAAGATTTTTCCCAAACGGTCTAGACTGTATGTCATGTTAATGGCTAAGAAATGTGCAGACTTAGTTAATCTGTCCACTATGACCCATATTGCATCGTGACCTTGACGGGTCCTTCGAAATCCTGTAACAAAATCCATAGTGATGTGTTCCCATTTCCATTCTGGTATTGGAAGTGGCTGTAATGTCCCCGCAGGTCTCAAACGCTCTGGTTTAGTTTGTTGGCATATAGGACATCTAGAAACATACTCTGCAATCTCTCTCTTCATGCCAGACCACCAATAGTAACTCTTAAGTGTTCTATACATCTTAGTACTTCCTGGGTGCATGGTATACATGGAGTTATGTGCCTCCTCCAGAATCTCAGTCTTTATATCAGATTTCTTTGGAACACACAATCTTCCTTTAAAGAACAAGACCCCTTGATCATCTATTGTATACCCGACTTCATCTCCTCCCTTAATCTTTTCAATCATTCTAATGATTTCAGAATCATGGACTTGTACCTCCTTAATTTTATCATATAATATGGGTCTTTCTTGTAAGGATGATAATAAGGCTCCATCGCTATTCATGTTTAATTTTGCACGTAACTCTTTAAACTGATAATAATCTCCTTTTAAGTGAGATAGCTGACCATTAGATTTTCTACTGAGAGCATCAGCTACGACATTTGCTTTCCCCGGATGATATTCTATGGAACAATCATAGTCTTTGATTAGCTCTAACCATCTTCTTTGCCTTAAATTCAACTCTTTCTGAGAGAAAATATATTTCATACTCTTGTGATCTGTAAAGATTCGACAAGTTTCTCCATATAGGTAGTGTCTCTAGATCTTTAAGGCAAATACTATAGCAGCTAACTCAAGATCATGAGTTGGGTAATTTAACTCATGTTGTTTTAGCTGTCTAGAAGCATAGGCAATCACCTTATCATTCTGCATCAAGACGCATCCCAGCTCTTGTCTTGAGGCATCGCTATAGATTACATAATTACCTTTCCCTGAAGGAAAGCTAAGTATAGGTGCTGAGGTGAGACGACTCTTGAGTTCCTTAAAACTCTTCTCGCATTCTTAGTCCCACTTATACTTCATATTCTTCCTAGTTAATCTTGTCAATGGTGCGGCAATTCTGGAGAAGTTTTCAAGAAATCTTCGATAATACCCAGCTAATCCAAGGAAACTTCAGATTTCTGATGCATTTATCGGTCGTTCCCATCTAAGAACTGCTTCTATTTTTGATGGATCTACTGTTATTCCTTCTCCATATATGACATGGCCTAGAAATGCAACCTTCTTCAACCAAAACTCACATTTATCAAACTTTGCATATAATCGGTGTTCCTTCAGAGTTTGAAGTACAATTCTCAAGTGTTCTCTATGTTCTTCCTCTGTTTTAGAATATACTAGAATATCATTAATAAATACGATCACGAACTTGTCCAGATATGGACGGAAAACCATATTCATCAAGTCCATAAAAGCAGCATGGCCATTTGTCAATCCAAAGGGCATTACTAGGAATTCATAATGCCCATATCGGGTTCGGAATGAAGTTTTAGGGACATCTTCTCCTCTAATCTTTAATTGATGATAGCCAGATCTCAAATCAATTTTGGAAAATACAGAGGCCCCTTGTAATTGGTCAAATAAGTCATCTAATCTAGGAAGAGGATAGTTATTGCGGACAGTCACTCTGTTTAGTCTTCTATATTTCTTTGGGTCAGTGTCTCCTACAAATGGTTCTGCTCCCTACTACTTTATATGTCCTAATGGTAACTGGTGTTATAATTCATGTCTTTTAATAGACTGGGATGTGTCATACACGTTGTTGTTGTTATCATTATCCTGATTAGGACCTTGGGTGGTCGCATATGGCTGCTCTATTGCCATTGTTTCCTAAATAAAACCTCAATTAGATCCTTCATTAACATAAATCCTCCAATAATGATTATAGATATCCTCAAGACTTATAACATCGATTTTCTTCAAAGTTCAAATCAAATTTTGATAACTAAATTGTCTTCCAATACTATAGATTAACTCATATTGTAATTCTTGCCTAAGGTCCTAAAACCTTTGCTCTGATACAACAAGTTGTCACGACCCGTCCCGCTAACCGGAACGTGCCGCGACAGAGATCTTTCTTCTTCTTTTATATATTTTTTTCCTCAAGTAAACATGTGGCAATCTCAAAAATATAATATCTTTGTATTTCAAGTTCACAACACCAAGAAGTGCATTACACAAGTTCTATCTATTACAACTTCTCACAAAATAACACAGACAGTACAAAAACTACGAAAAGCAAAAGACACCTCCTCCAAGTGTATTAGCGGTCCTTTCCTCTGCTAGTCGTGATTCTACTGATCTGTACATAATTATAATATAAAGGGATGAGTCTAAACCCATTTAGGAGCTTAGACCCAGTGAAAGGATCTCAAGCTTTTTACATATAGCTAAAAACTGAAATATGAGCATCATGACAAGAATTTATGCTGAATACTGTGAAATAGCTTGAAAGAGACTTTATGAAAGAAATTACATATAACAGCATGCTAGTTTTGCAATTAAACGCTGAAATCACTTCAAAAGCAGATAAACTGAAACATAATCATTACTATCAAGCTGTTTGTACTAATCACCACTGTGGCTAATTTATTGACTCATGAACGCTGAAACAAAGCTAAGTTATACGCGCAGACGGTCCCAAAGACCAAAAACACCCTGCATACGGCCCAAAGCCTATATGTATACAGAATGCGGACCCAAAGTCCTCTTGATACCATATCTAATGGTTTGCCATATCTAATGGCGGTTTCAGGGTCATATCTAATGACATCACCATATCTAATGGCTAGTTCATGATTTGTATAAAAGAGCTACTGTGGTGCTTATCTTCTGATTCTAATTCATTTCTTGCCACTAATAAACCGTAAACTTGCTATTTCATGCTCATAACAGTTAATTCATGAACTTAAAACACTCTTGACATAACATACCTATTCTGACAACTAGAACTTGTTAAGAACTTGAAAATTGATCCATAATGCGTAGTAACTGTGCAAAACATAATTCTTCGCATAAAAACTCATATCTAAATAGTGAAACTGTGTGTCCCGTGTTCCATCAAGAACAAAATGCATAAAAACGTGTTATCGTGATAAAACACCTGAAACGACGTCTAAAATACGTTATAAAGCCCTGGTTTCATATAAGCTTTATGGTAATTGTAATTCATGCGTAAAAGTTTTAGAAAACACGATTTCATACTTGCTATTCAAAACCATGCATAAAAGCTAAAGACTAGTGCTTTAAAATAGCGCTTGAGAATCCCTCACCTGATCGATATCTAACTCGAGTCAAGATCGCCTTCTTTTGTGAAATCTCCCTCTATAGCCGTCCTAGATTTGAGTACTACGGCTCGATGCGGACAGAACTTCGTTACGGCTTTTAAAAACGCTCTCAATCACCGATAGGGCTTCGCCGTGCTCCTCTCGTGCTCCTCCCGCAACTTCGGCGGCCTTGCGGCTCTAAGGTGGAGAGATGGGCGTGGGATGAAGTGAGGAGGAGTATGGGGGGTCATGGGTATTTATAGGCCTCCACCCCCTTTACATGTGTGACATGTGTCAACATGTAAGGGAGCCTCTAAGCCACATGTTGCCTCTCTTCCATGTATGACGACACATGGCCTGCCACATGTCTTATTCATGAGAAAACTTGTTGACCAAGTAAGGGGCTAGGCTTATCCACGAGATAACTTGTTGCCCAAGGAAGGCGTGGCTTATCCACGAGATAACTTGTTGCCCAAGCAAGCGGATAGTCTTATTCACGAGATAACTTGTTGCCCAAGCAAGCGGCTTTACCATGACACGTGTTAGACTTAGGATGATGACACATGGCACTATTGAGTATTTGACACTTGTCCTGACTATGTAACGACACGTGTCCCATGATTTCCTCTCCATGTGTCCTACTTTTGCTAATGACGCTTAATTATCACTAATGATAGGTAATTCGCACTAATCATGCTTAATTAGTCTTAATGATGTGATCATGGCTAATGAGTATAAATCTATGCTAATGATGCTTAATTATCACTAATGACGGGTAATTAGCACTAATCATGCTTAATTAGTCTTAATGATGTGATCATGGCTAATGAGTATAAATCTATGCTAATGATGCTTAATTATCACTAATGACGGGTAATTAGCACTAATCATGCTTAATTAGTCTTAATGATGTGATTATGGCTAATGAGTATAAATCTATGCTAATGATGCTTAATTATCACTAATGACGGTTAATTAGTACTAATCATGCTTAATTAGTCTTAATGATGTGATCATGGATAATGAGTATAAATCTATAACATTATGGGCACTATGCAAGTAGTGGCTTCTACTACTTATAAGGTACAACCAAAATTCCAGATTGCTAGATGTGGTACTATGTTTTGATGTGCAACACAATTCAGAAAACCTTTTAACATACATTTTTATACAAGATGGTCTCTGATATAAACACAACAAGTTTCAATGAAATCATTGCATCACGGTGAATCTGTTGACTATGGTATCCGTAAAGTGTGAACAATATCAATCCAATATTTTCTTGAAATAACACTTGATAACATTCAAAGGCATAGTGTACAAAACGCGTATTACAATAATTATCCTAGGAACAAAAAATGTTAAGGTAAAATGGCTCACCTTTCAGAGGAGTTGGGATTAGTGGAACCACTAGAGATACTCAGACAATAGATGGATCGACCAAGACCGCCCACTCTACGCCTTAGATTGATAGGGGAGATCCTCCTATCACAAGGGCTCGACTCCATAACACAAATCAATGGGTTACGAGGGTCAAAGAGAATTGATTTTCAAAAATGGAGGAGGAGATACAAAGTACGCGTTGATTGGAGGGTTTGGTTTGTCTAGGTTTGCGTTCGGCTCGAGATTTGACTAAGGATGATCGTGGATTGGCGTGAAAGCGGATCATCTTATGCAGAGATTTCATGAAGAAGTTGGAGGCATAAGAGGGCTGGAGATAGGCTAAAAAATTAGCGAATAATTGGAAAAGACATGTCTAGGATCGGTCTAAAGAGGGGGTAGAGCAGTTGACCTGGGCCAACTATCGTCGCCTATTGACTGGCCCACGTGGGCCACTAAGAGACAAAATATGGTCAAAAATAAAAATTAATTGGAAATAAAATAGAAAACAACTTTATTAAACAAATCCTAAAACACAAAAGTTGTGTCTTATTTTATCAACTTATTTATTATGTGTTAATTTTTACACGTATAAATATAGGAATACATACATATGTTTTATATATTTTGTTTTTATTTTGTATTATATATCATTATCTTTACATATTTCATATATTCACAGTATAATTTATTATGTATTTACATATTTTTTAACTTTTTGTCTTTTGTTTATGTACGTAAATAATTACATATATACATATTGTAGGTATGGTGTATCTATGTTTTATTATTTATTTTGGATTTATTTTAATTTTTTAATTTATTTTATATCTTCAATACATTTTATATAATATATTTAATTATTTATAAATACAAAGGAAGTATAAATATAAAGAGTTAAATAATATAATATTATATACAGATTCCCTAGTACAATGGTACCTCAAAAAACTGACATTTGTATCTTAACTTTATTTTAATTGAAACCAACTTCGTTAGATAGATAGTTTGATTTGAAATACATTGGATGCGAATTTGATGAATTTGAGTTTATATGGGGTAGATGTTGATCAATGAAGTTTTGTTTGCAGCTTTTGCATCTATGTGTACCATGTGCATTGTGCATGATTTTTATTGGCTATTGTTTTTTCTATTTTTCTATACAGTATTATGTACATATTTATGTTGAAACTAGTTGAATTTGAAGTGTTGTATGAGTATAAATAAAATAGTGTGAAAAATAGTTATATATAATGTATTGAACACCTAGGGTTTCTAGGGTTCAGTGTATAATTAATTGTCTATGTTATTTTGTCCTTATCTCCTCCTACTTTATTCCTTGTTGACCTAATTAATATTTGACTAGGTCTCAGGGTTTAGGGTCATTCAATATCTTTGATATTTCATTTATTTTCTTTATTTTATTTTCTTTATTCTTTGATTTTAAATTCAAATATAGATAATTATGTAATATTAATATATTAATGTCATATGTTAATTCATGCAAGTTAGTGATATTTAAATATATTTAACTAGGGATTAAAAGCCAAAATAGGAGAATAAATGTAGATGAATAACTATTCATCACCCCCTATATTTACCTTTTTTAGTCCTTGCAAACATTTATTGGGAAAATAAGTGAAAAGCAAAAATAAAGAAAAGAAAAACAAAGAACTTAGAATGCTTATGGTTCTTAAACTTATCTTCGTAAAACCAAAGTTTGGAGCTCAATAAGACCTTTGGATTGTTAATGTGTTCGGAACCTTATTGGGAGTAGGATTTAAAACTTGACAACCTTCAAGTTCCACAATCCTCTGTTGAGATTGCCTTAATAGCGAGGTCAGAATAAATCTTTTCATATACAAATCCTTATGACTATGAGTCTCACTTGTACAATGCTTGTGAAATGTAGTTCTTCCTGACAAAAATGATAAGAAATAGTCTCCCTCAGCAAGGTAACCCTAATTCTCCAATATATCTATTATTTCCTTGAGTAACGGGGTATTCCCTTCTAAGTTCAAGTGCAACCAGCTCAAAGAAGATGGGGTAGAAGAAGAATTGATGATGATAAATGTAGTGACATATCCTTTGGAGCTTGACTAGTGTAGTCAAGTCTCCAGCTGCAGGTGACCTTGTACTTTGACTTTAAAGCATAAGCCTTGCTTGTTGATACATACTCCGATGGGAATTGATTTTTCATTGATTTTTGCCTATTTGTTCTTTTTAGTGTTTTTATTTTGCATGTTTTTAATATATACAACAACATTTACATAAGGAATTTTCCTCTTAAGCCAGTAGAATATCCCTCTTTTGAAGCTTTATTGCAATCCACAACCTCTTATCTTTAGACGTTCGTGCCACTAGATCAGGTTGGGGAGCACTAGCCACCTATTGGGGTGATGTATTGATAGTGCGGCTTCCTGCGGGGGTCAAAATGTAGTGTCGCTGAGGCGACCGCTCACAGAACGTCGGTTGATCAGCAATTAACCCACATTAAAGAATAAATCAATTAAGTCCCAAAATTTGTGAATTAACATTTAACTCTACCACAAAATGCATAGTGAATAAGCATGTAGAGGTTGAACCACAGAGAGCAATACAAAAATTGAGTAGCCTATGGTGTTCCTATACAACAGAGTCATCCTTGCATGAATCCTATTTTTGTGGGTTTTTGGGGTTTTATATATTTTTTTATTATTTTTTATTAATATATATATATATACTTTTTTTAATATTATGTATATACTTATATTTATATATATACGATTTATATAATATAGATATGTAAAGATATACAACCATAAAGAGTATGTATAGAGAATATAATACATACATATATATAGATATTTATTTTTTATTTTATATTTTATATTTTTTTTTAATTTTGAATTTTTGTATTTTGGTTTTTAATTTTCTGATCTTTATATTTTATATTTGATATATTCTTTTTCTTTTTCAATATTGGAATATGTAAACTATATAATAAGAGAGGTACTAGAATATTTATAAAAATATGCAAAAATGCTCAAAAATTCAGAAAGAAAATATTTTTGGTCTTTTTGTGATTTTTTTACTGTTTTTTTTATTTTAGGGTATTTTTCAGAGTCTTTTTGATATTTTTCAAAAATAAAATAATAGAAAACAGGGACTTAGACTACTGGACAGAATTAAAATGAGGTTTAAAAATAGGAAATGATATCCAAAAATCCTCAAATCAATTCTAAATTATAGATAATAAAAGAGGGCAACTACAGAAACTTAACTTGTATTTTTAGGATTTTTTAGATTTTTGTGAAGTTTTTTAGGGTTTCCTTATTTTTAAGGTTTTTGTTTTGAATTTTTTAGTGATTTTTGGACTGACACTAAAATAGGACAAATACATAATAGATGATTTTTTGGGAATTTTTCTAGGTGTTTCACTATTATTTTGGTATTTTCTAAGCTAGACAGTAGCTAAAATGCATGTTTTTTATTTTTAATAAATATTAAAATGCAACAAAATTCAATGCAAAAAAATATGGCATGATAATATGATGCAACAGAAGCTTAAATAAATTTTTATGGAATTTTTGGTGATTTAAATATGCATGCAATAATTAGAGAGAACGAAAAGAAATTATAAGCCTGACAGGGGCATTTTGGCAAATAAAAATAACTATAGGATATATCGTGCAAAAACACCACAAATATTACACGTGATTTTTTAGGACTAAAATGAAATACAAAACCCACCAGGGTTTTCCTGCAATTTTCACGCGCCTCACGTGGGACTACACATGAGGCGCGGAAGGACTTATTGGCAATTCTATAAAGTATAGGGGTCCTACTGCAAAATTTACAATTTATTTACAAGGTGCGAATTTATTTACAGTATTAAACATTAAATACGAAAAGTTCAAGGGGGCTCAGTGTAATTTACCCCCTAAGGCGCGCAAATGGACGGCGATGGGCGCGCTACTTATCCACGTGTCGGGCTCTCGAAGCTCGATACCCCTTCGACGATCCTCGGCTGAGATTGCATCTGATGTCTGATTGAACGGCCGAGGCGGCTGCTACATGGACGACGCTGATTAGATCTGGGGTCGTCTCCTTCATCCGACGGTGGTTGCTGCTCACGAAGAACAGGGAAGAATAGTTGGCTTCCCTGGCTTCGATCTTTGATTCCTCCGCCTCCAGATGCTCCTGGTTGATGGCGATGGGCTCCATACGTCCGGCGAGGTGGTGCACAGTGTCCGAGGTACTCCAGAAGGTCCAGGACCCCCTAGATCGGTTCAACGAGCTCGTGGAAGAAAGGGGGGTCCTGGAACCTTACAGGGGATCGAATCGAGCCCCAGGAGGCTCCGTTAAGCTTCTAACCTGCACCAAAAGCATGAGGGGCTCGAGGGGGTCTTCCTCGACCAGGGGTTAAAGCTAAAAAGATAGGGAATGACTGGGGGTGGCGAGGTCCGGCGAAGCGGAGGAGTTGGACCTCAAATTGCAGAGCTGGAGAAGCTCTGGTTGATCTGATGTGTGGGTTAAGCGTAGAACGTGTAGGGGAATGAAGTGGAGGTGAAGCGCAGGTCGGATCATGCGTAAATCAGGGTAGAGAAGTTCGCCGGAGCTGAACTCCGACGAACTTCGATCTGGGCCTAATCGAGCACCTACGGTCCTACTGATTACTCCAACTACTGGATTAAAGATTAAAAATGAAAACAAAGCTACAAAACGAGATAAATCAGCTCTTATACCTGGTGGTCGACCAGGGAGCAGGACCTCCGACGAGCGGTGACCGTGGGTACTTCCTTCGACTCCTCCGACCGACTGAGACTTCCAGGAGCACCCCCCTGTCACGAGGATCCTCTAAGGACTGGAAATGAGGGTGGAAAACGACCGAAGGGAGACCAAAATGGGGGAGGAGGTTGAGGGAATTATTTATAGACATGGATACGCACCCTTATTGACCGGCGTTTATTGAGTAATCCATTGAGCATCATGTTGTTCTAAGATATCGGCGGGCATCAGTGATCATCAGGGATGATTTCTTGCGAAGAACGCGAGCGCGATCAATGGACAAGATGGCCGTAAAAAAGGGAAGAAAATCGGGGAAAAGACGGTTCTGAAGCGCCAGGTCCCGGATGGGACAGTTGATCGGGTGGTCAACAAAGGCGGCGCCCTCAGTGGTCCACCTCGGACGCTAGAGGACAAAATAGGGGACCTTCTTCTAAAATGAATTATTTAACATAATAGATGGTTTTATTAAAATTTTCTTATAAAATAAAAAATGTGTATTAATTCATGTAGTATTTATTTATGATTTTTATTTAATTTTTTTGATATATTTTATTATGGTTTTATTTTAGTAATGTATTTATGCATGTATTTACATGTACTTTGTATATTTTATTTTTATTTTGTTTATTTTATTTTATTATTTTATTTTCTTATTTTATAAATTTATAATTTATTTTTATGAGTGTGAGGATATTTTTATTTAATTTTTATGAGTTGATTTTCATATTTAAATAAATAGGTACATATATATGTAGGTATACCTATAGGTAGTTTACCTATACTTTATATATACTTTATTTATTTAATGTATTTTATTGGTTTTTATTTTGGATTTGTATTTTTGGTATATTATATGTAACATTTACAATATTATAAAAATATGAAAGGATAAAATAATTAAAGAATGTTTTCTCTTTTTATTTATGTGCATACTTAACATAGGTGTTTTGCCTATATTTTGCATAGACTTTTTATATTTTACAAATTCTTTTTGGTTTTATTCTAATTTCAATATGTATGTGTATTATATATTTTATTTACAAAATTTTAAAAGTATAATTTTGTAGAAATAATGAACAATGAATAAATTGAATATTTTAATCAGGCAGATTGCACAATGAAGGCCAAAAACCTAACTTTTACAGATAAACTCTAAAAATTATGAAACCAAATTTATTAAATACTTCTTGAAAAGCTATATACAATTAAAGGTGATTTTGGGTAATTTTGAGTTTTTATTTGCAAGATATGGTCTGTGAAGTTGAGATTTTGGCTTTTTATTCTGGGTATAAAATGTACATTGTATATCATTTTTGTACAAACTCAATTTTGTATTTTTATTTACATTGTTATCTACAACTTTCATGTACAAGGTTTCTCTGTTTGATGAATGAATAAATATATACAAAATAGGTATCAAAAATGCATAAATAAATGAATAAATAAATGAGGTATTTATTGTACTATTGGCCCTTATCTCCCCCTACTTTATTCCTTGTCGACCAATTCCATGTTGGCCTTGGTCTCAGGGTTCGGGTCATAAAATATTTGCAATATTTCATTCCTTTTTCTTTTCTTCTCTTTATTCTATATTTTTGGCATTAAAAACCTTGTTCTATGTACAATTAGTACAACAAATAATGAATGCTATTATGAGTGAATTGGTGACATTTACATGCATTTGATGGGGTTTTTAAGGCCAAAATGATAGAATAAAGGTGATGAAATGGGGATTCATCATGTATCTCTCCATACATGTGTTTCTCAAGCCAAAGAATCCTGTCCTCACCACCTCATTAGAGTTGAGCTAAGTGCAGAGTGCTTGTCCAAGTTAGGTCATTATCCTCAAGAGTCATGTGTGCGTTTCAAATTCTACTTAAGCTAGTCAAGATGACATGGGAACACAATCTAGTGGACTTAAAGAATTAAGTCTTAATTCCGGTTTCTATAAGGATCCTATGAAATTAGGTGTATTAAGGTCCAGACCAAGCTCTAAACATCTGGTTTTATTCCAGACTTATTTAATTGTCACATCATTCTGAAAAATGATAATGCAATGCAAGATCTTTTTGTGAAGTAAATTTTCTGTTTTTGAACTTTTTATGTGATTTTGAAAAGGTTTTGCAAGTTTTTATGGGTTTTAAAAATTTTTAAGAGGGTTAGTGAGAACATTTACAAAGAATATTTTTCAAAGGTTTAAAGAACATTTCGTAATTTCTAAGGTTTTCAAAAGATTTGTCAAAACATTTCACAATCATTTTCAAAATCATTTTATTTTTCAAAGGTTTCGAAAGATTTGTCAAAACATTTAACAACCATTTTCAAAATCATTTCTAAATATTTTCAAATCAATTTTTGCAAATATTTTTCAAAATTTTTCACACATATTTATAGGAGATTATTAATCTTTTATTTATTACCCTTACCTAATATGTATTAGCCATATTATTGAAAATACAAGAAAGTGTGAGTTGTGGCTAACGTATATATGACCCCCCCATAGTTAGCTCGAACTATGTCCTCATAGTGACCAAGGAGAAATAAAGAAAGACATAACTCACTCTAAGTATAGAAAAGACTATACTACGACGACTTGGTAAATTAATAAGAAGTCGATCATCTCCCCTATACTTAGGATCAACTAATCCTTATAGCAGGTCATACACAATGCCGGTATGATCGAGGATGAGAATGTATGAAATCAATGACTCAGCTTCTCTCCCCCTATACTTATGATAAAATATCCCTAAGTATAGAAAAGATTATAAACAAGTTGAGAGATAAGTGAGGGAATGAGAAAGAATAACTCAGATTACTCATCCCCCTATACTTAAGATGAAGCATATCATGTGTTTAAGATTGACAAAAGGGATGAGGGGGTAAACAAAAGAATGAAATATTGGAAAGAAAAGAATAGGAATCAATCAAGGAAATATTATTGTCCAGCTCCGAATCTGACTATATGACTTCTGCTGAAAGGTTGTCCTCAAATACCACATTGATTGAATTTGCAACGGACAGGAATGTGTCATGCTCTATGTATGGCTTCAGCAACTATCCGTTGACTACGAATGGTTGTGCATCAGAAGATAATTCTTATATCAAAATGCTTCCGTGTTAGGCATTTTTACAATATACTATCCTTTCCATTTGCTCTTCAATTTTTCTGGGAATATCTGTAATTTTGCATCAAACAACCCCAACCTTCTGACATGGTTCGAAAGTCTTCCTTCAGATGTGCTTGGCGTGACAAAACTTGGCTTTCTCCTTGTACATCAAGATGTTGTCATAGGCATAGTCTCGGACTTCAAGAGTTTATTCAAATCTTCTTGCATTCTGACCACTTTTCTTTGAGTCAACATTGTATATGTTCACTGCCCATAAAGATTTGTGAATGAATTCGACAGCATGTGGCATGGCTTCCCATAAACAAGCTGATAAGGAGACATCTCGAGAGATGTCTTGTAGGCCATGCGATAGGCCCGTATAATGGAATTAAAAAGTTGAGACCAACTCTTCCTATCAGGTCATACAAGCTTTTTTGCAATATAGTCTTGATCTCCCTATTAGATAATTCAGCCAAGCCATTTGACTGCAGGGTACGGAAAGATGACATGATGGTAAATGCCATACTCCTTGGTAAGTTTTCTGACTTCTTTGTTCATAAAATGATTTCCCCCATTGAAATCAAGATTTGAGAATTCCTAATCGTGGGATAATTTTTCCTTGAGAAAGCGATAAACGGTATGACTATCAGTGGCTCGAGTGGTATAGCTTCCACCCAACGACTCACATAGTCGATAGCAAGAAGGATGTATCAAAATCTTGACTGCTGGAAAATGTGCCCAAAAAGTTAATTCGTCAAGCACCAAAAACATCAGATATCTGAATAAATTTCAAAGACATCAAATCTTTGAACTAATGGTCCCTCCAATTTCTGACAGTCAGTGCAGCCTTTCACATATGTTGCAGCATCCTTAAATAGTGTAGGCCACCAGAGGCCACACTACAATACTTAACTATTGTTTGATTTCCAAAATGTTGTCCTCTTTCTTCGAGCTTATGACAGTGCTCGAGGACACTAGTGGTATTCTTATTGAGGAATGTACCATCTCTAAATACAATCCACGCCTTCCCTGGAAAGGTACGGATCTTCCCACTGATAGAAATGGATATTGAACAAAAACTTGTTGGTCCAATATTGGTGGGACCACCTCAGAAACGAGATAGTTCACACTATCAGTATACCAGGTGAGTGAGGTGATACTCAAGATCGACTTATCTGGAAATGTATATGTGATTGGTGCATCACATAGAGGAATACTTGGTTATTAGATTCTTGATAAAAGATCTACCACCACATTTTAACTCATCGTTTGTCCCTTATTTCAAATCAAAATCCTAAAGCAGAAGTATCCAACAGATCAAACATGATTTGGCATCCTTCTTTTGGTTGTAGATACATGATGGCAAAGTGGTCAGTGTAGATGATAACTTTAGATCCAAGAAGATGTGATCTGAATTTTCTAGGGTGAATACAACGACCGACAACTCTTTCTCATTGACAATTGTAATTGTTTTAGGCCTCATCCAGTGTTTAGATGGCATAGTGAATTGCAAATGGAACTCCATCCCTGCATTGTCCAAGTACAACCCCAATATCATAGTCTGATGTGTCTACCATGATCTCGAATGAGAGACCAATCAGGTGATTGTAAGACATGCTCTTGAGTAGCCAAATTTTTCAAATGATTACTTCTTTGAGGACTTTACCATCAACCATAAAATATGCCTCCTTGAATAAAAGTTCAGTCAGAGTTCGGGCAATCCTGTTGAAGTCTTGGATGAATCTTGATAAAATCTGGCATACCCTAGAAAAGACCTCACATTCTTCATTGATCCGTAAAGATCATAAGGTGAAATTGATCCCGATTAGTATTCAATCTTCTATGTAATTCATAGGATGGTTTTATAGTCATCTTCTACATAGATGTGATTCGAACATAAGGTGAAATTGATCCCGTAAAGATCCAAAATATTCCAACCTATAGCATTGTTGTTTTCCTCCAGAATCTTTAGCAAGCGAGATTCTTGATCCATGGTCAATCGACTACTGATGATGATCGGTATTTTTCCTCAACACCCATAAGGAAGGCATACCTAAGATTTATCGGAAATGGTTTAAGCTCTGGTGGGTTTGTGTTGAATTTGTGATAACCTCAAAAACCATGTCGGTTTCGGGTGTATGACGTGCCAAGAGTTCTGGTTCCACCTTGATTACTTTTGGTTCTAATAAAAATACATCGAACATATATGTATCTGTTACTATTATTTGATTTGGGATGGATATTGAAATAGTTCGATCAACTCCTCATATTGTACCTCCCAATTGGATTGAGAACTTGTGTCGACTATGTTATCCTGGTCTTCCTCAGATGTGAGGAATTCCTATGTCAAAATATCATCCAAAGATAGGATAGGGTCTCTAATATCCTCAAGAATGTCATAATTGGTCTTGTGTTGTTCAGTTTCCCTCTAGTCAGGCATGGTCTCTTTGGCTTTAGGTTCAGCGACCATATCCAATGTAATCTTCTCGCTGCTAGAGTAAAAAGTGATCTTTCCAGACGCATAGTGTAATACTACCCCGGATATTCATAGGAACACCTGACCAAGTATTATAGGCATTTGGAGTAATAGTACAGTAGGATATATGTCCAGGACAATGAAGTCCGCTAGGAATTGTATACCATGTACGGTTATGATAACATCCTCCAACAAACCTATGGGCTACATAATGGATTGATTAACAAACTGAAAGATCATACGTGTATGTTTGAGAGGACCTAATCCAAATTCCTTGAGTAGTGATGTGGGCAAGAGATTGATAGAGGAACCACTATCAAGAAGGGTTTGGTTAAAAGATTGATCAAAA